>OY759272.1:22334135-22934135 GCA_963662155.1 Lamellibrachia columna
AGTTGTGGACCGTGGCCGCGATGCTCGTCTCGTTCCTACTGCTCACTGCGGTCGTCTCACTAAGTTCTTCGATAGCGGTCGTCTTCTTCTTCTTCTTTGCTGTCCATCGTTTTCGATGATGGCTTCAATAAAGGGGGTTATCCTTGTGCAAAGCACAAGGATAACCCCCTTCATTGACGGTAAGGCATTACGAACTCCATCCCAAACCAACACTCTACATATTACAGTGGAAGTCAGTTTTTGAGAGGCGCGGTAGTGTAGTGGTTAGCACATCTGCTTTACGTGTCAGAGTTTCACCGGGACCAGGCATTATACACCAGGTGTAAAATCCTGGCTTTCAACGTTGTTGACTGTGTATCCCTCGTGACTCAGATGTCGGTCGCGCCTCGCTAAAGACACAAAAGAACCTGTTTTTTTTAGTTAATAACCAATACAAACAAGCTCAATTCCATGTATTTATTATTGTTTCCATGCACGCGATCATAGCACAGAGCGTCCAGGCGATCCTCGGGTTATTCTGATGGTCGGTGACGTCGCACATAAACGCCACTTGTGGATTCACTCATGAACCGGTGACAGCCCAAGGTCTCCGTGCCTGAGTGAACATGATATGGCGCGTGCTACCGTCGTTGGTCCCGCGCCTCGTTAGCATACTGACTGACAATGGATCGCCCAGGTGACGTGTCTAGGATCTCGCTAGTGGGGGGGGGGGGAAGTTTTGTCACCCATTATTTTATCACCATGTAGTGACGCAACAAGCTACATACGAAACAAATTAAGGAAGTAGATATTATTGAACAATTCAAACACTTCTTAAAACATATCCTAAAGGTTTTGTTTACCTGTAGAACAAGTACCGTAAATTAAAACTCAAAGGAGTAGAAATAAACATCCAAGGAAATGTTTAATTATTTCTGAAAATGAACTTAAATGTCTAGGCTTCAATGCGGGGAGCATAGTGAATAAAAAGCTATTTAGATATTTTGATTGCAGATATTAACGGGACAGTAGGGTAGGACGGGGGAATACGCCCATCTTAAGCAAGAAATTGAATAACAACAAATACTAAAGTTTATTAGAAAAAACAGTTTAATATCCGAAAGAGGCAGTTACACTCAATTATAATAAACAGTAGTAAACGTCTGATGACAAACAGTTTTCAAGTTAAACGCATTCTAAAAAAGTTTTATGTAGGCGTATTGCCCCTTTGCCTGGGGCAATACGCCCACAGTAATGGGCAAATCGCCCAGTGTTAGGCATTTCGCCTCACAAGAAATCAGGGAATCGTGTTGATATCACATATGTCACGTCACGTATAACATATAATTATATATATACATATATATATATATATATATATATATATATATATATATATATATATATATATATATATATATATATATATGTATATATATGACCTACCAATAATATATATATATATTTATATATATATATATAGGACCTACCAATAATATATATATATATATATATATATATATATATATATATATATATATATATATAGGACTATATATTATATATATAGTATTATACGACTATTAGCAGTATCGTATAATTGATACAATTAAACAAATGTCTCATGCATACTGCAAGTCGTCTCATTTATGTCGAGTCAGCACAGTTCCTATTATCTTCGTGTATAACATTATATGAAAGCAAATGTCATAATTGAAAGGCATTACGGTAGTATTTTCTGTGAGACACTACATGACATGATGTGACTTTCTGATTCACAGTTGGGACAAATGAACCTGTTGTAGCCTGGTGTGCACTGCTCGTGTAGCCTGGTGTGCACTGCTCGTGTAGCCTGGTGTGCACTGCTCGTGGACCCATTTCTTGCACATTTGACACTGGACCCATTTTTCTCGCGATTTGCTATTTGAAAAAGGCTCGCCACATACAAGGCAAGGCCACGTTTCGTCTTCGTCGTCGCTGCTTTCGTGTGTAGCTTGTTTCTTTGTCTTGATTTTCTTTCCCGATGGAGAGAGGACGACGGTTGTCTTCTTCTGCCTGTTTTGGACGTCGTCCTGTTCCACCAAACTCCGTTTGTCTGGAGACGACATGAGGCACGCTGTAGTTTAGCCGTCCGCGTACGAGCTCTGGGTGCAGCAATCCGCGGAGAAGGAGAAAGCTTCTTGACGATCTCCCGAGCGGTATCTATAACATATAATTTAATACATTATACACTATTTCTATAGAGCCTGTGTCCGAGCTCAGAGGTACGTCAACACCTGTACCTTTATGCTTGTACAACGCTAGACCTATATCAATAAAATTTATGATTCCCTACTTTACCCTAGCCTGCCATACTAAACTACTATACATAGTCATTAACTGTATTCAGTACAGGTATTTGGTCGTTATTGTTACACTTTATTACATGTATCTTCTTATATGAATAAAATGATATTTCTCGTCAGTCAGCAATTGTGTGGGAACGCTGGGGAACTATATGGGGGCAAGCAAGGGCAAATGGGTCAGAGATCCCCAACTGAAAATCATGAATGGCGGAAGGTAGGCCCCGGCAGCACTCACCCCGCAGATCACGGTCACGGTTGCTCCTCGTTCGCCGCTGGTCATTTTCGCTACCTGTGACGGACCCCCTTGGAAGCGACAACCTGGCTGGTGGACACTAGTTATCCTAGATTCATCCATGTTCCACACCTTATTCGTGGCCATTGAGCACATCTTTGTAGATCCCAAAGAACTCGTTTACTCTCGGTCTGTTGAAACCAACAGCTTTTGATAAGTTCGTTCATTGGGGCTGACGAACGCTCAGGTCAGGTTCCTAGAAGGCTCTTAAGCCAGCCTTTTCCGGCCAACTTGTTTTTCTGGTTGAACGGGTGGTTTGTCCCCGTGGCCACTGCCACGTCGTATGTCAGACGTCTGACATCAGTAGGAGTTAAGCCGAACAAGACCCTATTGTCTGGATGTGGTCATGAATTACCAGCTCAACCTCCGGCGGCAGCGCCGATGAGGAACCCAACCTCATATTTCCAGGTGTGGCTGCAAGTGCATCACTGTGTCTGCTAATAGTACGAGCCGGAACTCCCAATGCTTTGTTGACAAGGATGAGCGGCATAACGTCTCTCACTGGATTGGTACTGATAGTTGTATAATTATTATATCGATGGTATGACTGTTCTTTATATATATATATATATATATATATATATATATATATATATATATATATATATATATATATATATATATATAAAACGAGTTGATTTTTAAGTTCAACTTAAACTAATTATATATATCCTGAAAATCATAACGATTACAACAGTTTGATTCCTGTGTAGTTAGTTAATCATTACATCGCCGCGTACAGATTAGCCATAAAACTAGTGCATGTAAAACCTACCGAGATGGCGTATGACCTATATTCCCTGTCTCTAAAGATGCTTCATCCCATTTTAAAAGTTTTGAGGATTCATTGCCGTATAAATTGTGCATAATTTTTAAAACTTCAATACAATCTCCTCATAAACATATGTATGCTAATGAGGGTAGTTTAGTGAGTGTAGTCTTTCAACAGTCATAAGTTAGTCATACCTGGTAATTCTTTGGTTGCTCTTCCTTGGACTTTTTCTATTGCAATAATGTTTTTTTATAGGGGTACCATACTACTATGGCGTAGTCAAGATGCGTTGTTACCATTGTTTTGGCGCGAACGTATATTTGTCTAGAAATTGGACAGTTCTGCGAATTATTTTTGTTATCTTTGTTGCTTTGTTTACAACATAATTAACGTGACGATACAGTATATTTCTTCAATAAATTTTATAACATAACAAAGCAGTCAAACAAAGTGAATCATTACAATTTTCTAATACATACTAACACATTTTGTAGAGGCACTATGTCAGAGATTCCCCATCTGATACATCAGCATCGATGTTGTCGCCTTGGTGTGGTGTTGCGCATGGAGTTGAAAGTAGGAGGAAAGTGACATATAGTGTATGGGGCATGTTGATTCACTGGACATTTGTATATAAAAGATGGACGATCTCAGAATGCAACTTTAACGTATACAGATGTTCTACGTTGCTATGGGATGACAATGTTTGTTGATGTTCGTTTGACGTCATACGCCGACCCTGTACGGACATTGCCGAGTGAAATGTCAAATCGCTGGGGCTTCTTTGCCACTAATATAATTAGCTTTTATTGAAGAGTAGCCAATAACATTATATGCTAATACATTTCAAATTACATATACAACTGTTTGTTATCATATATCAGGATTTCTGGAATATTTGCATAATAAGATCTTTTAAAATAATAATTTAATAAATATAAACCATGCCAACTATTGTCGTTTATATCTTATAACTAGCAGACCAATAAAATAAAGTAATCAACTTAAGACCCATTTCAATGTGAATGTTATTTGTGAAACAGTTACACTTGTTGAAAGTAAAACTACATTTGATGCAGACGTTTCGCGCGCACTGCCACTTGCACTGCAAACATCTGAGTCTAACTATGCCGTTCTCAATTCATTCCAAATCGAAGCCTCCAAAGTTCACTTTCACAGACAAAAACCACATTACTCAGAATGTGTTGGCAAATTATATTGTCAATCGGATTGTGTACCGCCGGGATGAATCGGCGGGGTGGAGCCGATAACTTGTGCATTTGTTTGGTTAACTGAATCGGCGGGAAGCATTTTGAATCGGCCTTAATTTCGAACACTGAACATGGTAATAACATATTCTAAATTAGAATTAATACAATTATTCTTATTATCCACTTGAACACTAGTGGGGCGTGGTGGTGTTGTGGATAGAACACTAGTGGGGCGTGGTTGTTTGTGGATGGAACACTAGTGGGGCATGGTGGTGTCGTGGATATAACACTAATGGGGCATAGTGGTGTTGTGGATAGAACACTAGTGGGGCATGGTTGTGTTGTGGATAGAACACTAGTGGGGCATGGTGGTGTTGTAGATAGAACACTAGTGGGGCGTGGTGGTGTTATAGATATAACACTAGTGAGGCGTGGTGGTGTATTGGATAGAACACTAGTGGGGCATGGTGGTGTTGTGGATATAACACTAGTGGGGCATGGTGGTGTTGTGGATAGAACACTAGTGGGGCGTGGTGGTGTTGTGGATATAACACTAGTGGGGCATTGTGGTGTTGTGGATAGAACACTAGTGGGGCGTGGTGGTGTTGTGGATATAACACTAATGGGGCGTGGTGGTGTTGTGGATAGAACACTAGTGGGGCGTGGTGATGTTGTGGATATAACACAAGTGGGGCGTGGTGGTGTTGTGGATATAACACTAATGGGGCGTGGTGGTGTTGTGGATAGAACACTAGTGGGGCGTGGTGATGTTGTGGGTAGAACACTAGTGGGGTGTGGTGGTGTTGTGGTTAGAACACTAGTGGGGCGTGGTGATGTTGTGGATAGAACACTAGTGGGGCGTGGTGGTGTTGTGGATATAACACTAGTGGGGCATAGTGGTGTTGTGGGTAGAACATTAGTGGGGTGTGGTGGTGTTGTGGTTAGAACATCGGACTCGCAATCGAGAGAACCCAGGTTCGAGTCCTTTTGCAGCTGTTTCGAAGCTTGTACAATTTCGTCCACTCTTTGTTGCCTCAGTTCTGTATAAATTAGTACCTGGCGACAGACAGTGGTAGATATGTGAACGAATAGTCTATGCACAGAAATGCAAGGGGTATGTCTGAGTCTCCCATCTAGCGGTAGTGTAGTTGCAAAAACATTGTTCTCTCTATCGAGAGAGCCCAGGTTCGAATCCTCTTAATGCCGTTTCGACCCTCATTTGGAATATTGTATACAAGCATGGAGGTCGTGTCGCAAGAAGGACATAGGTAAGTTAGAAAGTATACAAAGAAGAGCAACTAAAATGATTCCAGAACTGAGAGACCTTAGTTATGAAAGCCGCTTAAGAAAATACGGTTTGGCAACATTTGACACAGGGAGACTAAGATATGACCGAATAGAAGGGTTTTTAATATTGAATGATTATGAGGATATTGATAGGAATATGTTCTTCATTCTTAAAGAAGGCAGTAGAACCAGAGGGCACAAATCAGTATTAGTTAAGGAACAGTGTAGGTTTGACATGAGAAAGTATTCATTGTTACATATAGATACGGAAGACAGCGGCAGCGATAAACAGAGATTAAGGGAACTCCGAACTTCCGCTCGTCTACGATGATGTCATCCTACCAGGACATCATGACTTATTGACAATTTTTAACTTAACTTTAATATTGATGTGTTCATTTATCTTTGTTTATTTATTATTATATTTTTGTGTAAACTAATCTATTTTATTAAATTATATTATATACAGTAAGTCATATTACTATTACACGTTTCTAATGCTTCCCTCTAATAATAACGAACGTATAAAGCATATGTAGACAAACGCTATTTTCCACATGTATATTATCACAATTTTAACGAAAGCCCTTGTTTTTGTGCAGATCACATTCAGCGTCGTGGCCAGCCATCGGCCCAACATCGGCTCCCGACACTGACCCGAAGTCGACTCCTGACAATGGCTCTACGTCGAACGCACGTAACGCTTTGCAAAACGAGTTCACACTACAACAACACGAGCTCACACTACAACAACACGAGCTCACACTACAACAACACCGACTCAAGCTATAACAACACGAGCTCAAACTACAATAACACCGACTCGCACTACAACAACACGGGCTACAACAACCTCTAAGTCAGACAACTGGTGTGCTTACACTAGAACACCACGGCCAACGAAATGGTGGTATGGGGACTGGCGGAACCGCGTAAGGAGACGCGCTACAACACCACTTCGGAGATACACAACTACAACACCTTGGTCAGGTCACGGGAACTACGGCAGAGAGAAAGTGGCGGACAGCAGTTCGATCAAACATTTGTCTTGGATGTTTAGTGTATCAATATTCATCTGTGTCGTGTGTATCTGCTATTGCCGCAAGAAGGCTCACAGTGATGGAGCTGAAACAACCATCAACCAGGAAATTGGACCCGTTCAGCCACCAGACGCGTCACCGCACACCGAGGGCACCACGGCACCGTACGGGAGCATCGACCAGGCGGAAGAATCATTGCCGACCTACGACCAAGCTCTCTCGATGCCATCTTCTTATGATCACACGCCAGTACCGTTGTCAGCGCCATGTGTAGACGATGGCCGGTCCCCGCCAGCTTATAGTGAAATCAACATACAACTTTCCACCAGCGCAATACGCGTGTCAACTGTCGGGTGGGCTGCTCGCTCGCCTGTCGCGTCCGTGAACAACATGACAACGATGACAAGATATTAGTGACAGGACACAGAACTAGATCATCTGCCATAAGTCCAATCAGAAAACGTCTATAGTGAAATGTGGATTGTTATAATGTGTGCGTGTGTGTGTATGTGTGCGCATGCTTGTGTCCGCGTGCGTCCACATACTTTTAGATCACGTGTCGGGTAAAATGTACCGATTGGCTTTTTTCGAAAAGTTGTAATAACTTAAAATGTTTGTTTTTGTTGAACATGGTTCTTGTGTTGATGATACGAACTGTTGACATCTATCTAATAAAACGTTATATAGCGTTTAACTCTTATATTATACGCTTGTTTCCTTAGGGGGTACGAATTACCCGAACTTACCATATTCCGTCGCAATTTCAAGAAGCCATACATTTATTGACTGGCAGTCTCAAGTCTCAAGTTGTTATACTCCAAACAGCCCAATATTGAGCTAACGCAGGAGTTTGGACCAACGGCTTTTAGTGTCTCTTCCGAAAGACACGGGCAAAGTGGGGTGAACGAAATTGCCCAAGCTTCGAAACGGCGAGGTGGAATCGAACCACCGTCCTCTCGATCGACAGGCGGGTGCTCTAACCTTTAGACCACCGCTCCCCACAACACCAAGTACCAAGGCCTAGATGGATAGTTCTGTGATAATGTTGTGTATCCTGAAATGTGGTAAATACTTGCAAACTACCAAGTTATCCCGTCCTGAGGATGGGCTTTTTGATAGCACGCGCGCTCGTGCGAGCGTGCGTGCGTGCGTGCGTGCGTGCGTGCGTGAACATATATTCCAGTAATCTACATACTTAAATAAGTTTTCAGCCTGATAGTGTTTCATTGTGTGTCTTTCTTTAACTTTGTTAGAAACGAATCATTACACTTTGTTTTATACCCAAGAATAACCTATGTAAAAAAAATTATTCTCTGGAAGAATTACCCCTTTTCATCATTAAAAGATAGCTCTTTTGCGGAACACTGTGTCCTGTTGAATAAATGATTGTGCCAGTTTCGGTTCTTGCCCCATTAGATTAGTAAACTGTTGAACACGGTGCCGTTTTTTTCTCACAGAAAGGCTTTTTTTATTCACACTTGTGCCCTTTTTATAAATGAATGTGCAATTTTGAGTCCAAATCACTCCAGTGAACCCCTTTTGTCACATGATGACATTTGTTTCGCTGATGGGGTCGTCTTCGGTCGCCGATTCCAGAAAATCACTCTGTAATTGAATACTGTAGTTGTTTTCAAGTCAAAGTGCCCATTTCAGGAAAAAAAATTTTGGGTCATTGCAATATCCACACACGACTCTTGTGGAAATTGCTCTCCTCTTTTTCCAATGAAATTGCCCTCAGTCAATTATATTATTTAAAAAAAATATTATACATTTTTCAAAACGTGTAGATGTATTTTTTTATTTATGTACATTCGAATATTAATCTTTTAAGAAATGGCTAACAAAATTTTCTTTAATGTGCAGAAATACCGGTTTCTTGGCTTGGAACTTGACTTTAATGCCGCGACAAAAACAATCTAGGTAAAAATTCCAGGGACTTATAAGTTAGGATGAAGCATGATTGGGGGCAAGGAGTGATGGGAGCAAGTTGGTCTGATGGGGGGGGGGGGGCACAAATAAATCTACCTTGGGAGGGGAAAATTCGCTCAGTTTGCGTGCAAAATATTTCAATAAATTCAACATTCAGTGGAACATATCGAGTTCTTGGTAATAAAGTGTCCGTGATTTTTTCTCAGAATTGTTTGATGAATAGGCCTTTTTCGTTTTCTGTGATTTTGTTATTAAAGTCGATGCGGGGATTTCAGACCAACATTCAAGCACTCGGAATTCGTATATTTGAGACCCCATAAGTAGTACCTTATAGCTTTTCGCACCCCCAAGCCAATATCCACCCATGGTCTACTTCTACATCCGGTTGCGCGCGCAGCCTCACGAGCGTCATCTAGCGGAGAGTAACTAATCGGAGAGCGATCGTAGTGTCATCTAGCGATTGATGAGAGGGAACGTGCGCACGAGTGCACCCGCGCGCACCCGTACGAACGCGTGCGCGCTCTGTCGTAACCTCTAAAATCGAAGAATTGGTAACATATTACCCCACGCTATCCTATATGTAGCAATTGGGACGACACTACCCTATATTCGAGTCGATGTTATAATTGGCGTCAAGCGTGTTGATGTAACTTGATATCCGGTGAACTACGGACGGATTCGTTTATCGGCAGACAACCGCGTAGGCCGAAACATGGGCCGTATGGTATTTAGCGGCTGTTAAGCGTGTGGAGCTGCGTTCTGTTACAACGACCCATATGGGATTTAGCGGTTGTTAAGCGTGTGGAAATTGACGGTAATGTCGCTCGATATTGAATGGTTGTTGTAAAACACGATGTACTACGGAGATTCGTTCGGGGCCTTTTAACACGGACTGAGATGCGTGAGAAATGTTATTATTATTATTTTAAATCACAGCGTGCATGTTGTAACTCGATACCTAACCAAAACAGCTGCGTTCTGTTGCAGACTGAAGCGGCTGACTTAACGTGGATTTCGAGTCAGCGGCCGGTCGAACGGCATACGGAAAGCGGTTGGAATTTACAAGCGATTGGACTTTGCGCTTGCGCTGTATTAGGAAGGAAGGAAGGACCGTGTAATAGTGGTTGAAATTTACAAGCGATTGGACTTTTGTGAGTGTGATGTATTAGGAAGGATCGTGTAATAAATATATATATAATGAACTTTGTGAGTGTGATGTATTAGGAAGGATCGTGTAATAAATATATATATTATTATCGAGAACGTATGCAAAAAACAACAGACATGTATTAATGATACAAAGCAAAAATTTAATACCAGAAAAGATACACGATTAAAAGCGAGACAGCAACAGTGTGCAGCGTCAAAACAAAAGTTACTTAATTTTATTTTAAGATTGTTCTCGTTGTTAGTACGGCACGAATCTCACGCGAAGAGGCTCGCAATATCGACGACGGCGAACTCGCAACGGTAGCCGAGTGGGTCGTGACGGAGGTGAGGGGTCATCCGTCCAATTTTTTTCTTCTTCTTCTTGAGACGGAGGGGAGACAATGCTGTCGCATTCTATTTTTTTGAACTCGTATTTCTCGGCTAGTTCTCGCATGACGGACGGCCAGATTGAGCAGCTTTGCATCAACCCCACGATCTCGGAGAGCGCAGAAGGACGTAATGGCGATCGTGTTTTTTTCTTCAAGTTGGTACAATCACGGTTGAATCGCCGTTGGAGGGTCACCTCCAGAAGTTCCCTCATTACACCTTTCCATAGGTGACAGTGATCACTGCGAGAAAACAAAAACAAAGTAGAATGAGATATAGTTGAATGCAAGAAAATAGAAATAAACTCACCGGAGACAGAACTCTGCAACGAACGCCTCTCTTAAAGTTTTGCAACAACAAAGTAGAATGAGATATAGTTGAATGCAAGAAAAAAAAAACACATCATTACAGACTAGAAATAAACTCACCGGATATAGAACTCTACAACGAACGCTCTTTTTAGAACTTTGCAAACGATGCCTACATCTCTGATGTAACACCCCGCATAGCGTATTGTGAGTCGTACGACGGTGACGATTACCGAGACTATGGTGGCAATGGCTCGAGCGAAGAACAGAAACGACGACATGTTGATAGCGATGACGAGAGTATGACGAGAAGTCCTATATATATAGAGAGAGGAAATATTGTTGACAACGACGAACTCGCCGTATCAGAGAGCTGATAGATAAGACTGTCTGACAAACGGACAAAAAATCGAGGTGACAGCACTCATTATAATGCACGTTTTAACACAAGTATGAATCGCCCGATCCGTTTTAAAGGTCGCATTGGTAGAATGGGTGAAAAATAAAAGAGGGTTTTTGGGGCGCTTTGATCTACGACGGTCGAACGGGTCAGAATACGCTCGGACGGTTACTTACGCAACTAAGAGAGTTCATACGAACTCACCAACAGGCAAAAAAGTGGGTCTGATGTAACGCGGATGCGAGATTGCGACCAGGCCTCGGGAGAAAAGGTCCAAACTCGTTTGTACTGGTGAAAACATCTCGCGATGTGCAACCCGATTCAGACACCGATTCAGGCACCGGGAGAACCGGTCCAAACTCGTTTGTACCGGTGAAAACATCACGCGCTGTGCAACTCGATTCGGGCATCACGCGCTGTTTCGCAATAGCGAAAACATCACGCGCTGTTAACAGACGATAAGGGGCCTATATAAAGACAGCAGTACTAGCCCAGTCATTACAATTGTTTTCAAGCGATTCTACCCGAGCACGAAGATGGCCGCCTCACAACAGACCAGCGTCGATATGACTTTGACCAGACTACAATGCGAGGTGAGTGGTGGCCGCTATGTGTTTGCGCAGCCTTTAACCGTAACGGCCTGCGGTGTTCAAAAGAAATACGTGTTTTACAATGATTGTCCTAATTGTCCCAAACGAGTCGTCAAGCACGTCTGCCCGACGCACGGCTACCAGCGTGAGCGCGTGTACAGATTCGCTCTGCGCTTACTCCTGTTAGACAGTATCGGCAGCGAGTGCTGGTGTACTTGTTTCGATGAAAAAGCGGTCAAAATTCTAGGGTTCACCGCAAAAGATTACGCGCAGATGGCGTCAGACGAGGAACGCTACGAGTCGATGTCGGCGCTGCGAGGTAGTCAGGTCATGGCTGTCATTAGGAAGCGCGTAACCAAAGAGTACGTAAATTACACTGTGGAGGAGATTGATGTCATGTAACTTTTGTTGACAGAACGAAGCTGGAACCTCAGCAACCGCTGCTGTTGCCGCCGATGTGCCTGCAGTTTCCGCTGCTGTTGACGGAAAAACGAAGGTGAGGAAGTGGTTAGAAGATAATAGTTGCAATGATTTATTCTCTTCTTCGTCGGCGGACTCGCTCATTGTGATAACAGATGACGAGATGGAGGAGAATAGATCCGATGTTATAATAGTAAGCAGCGACGGCAGCAGTAGCGGCGGCGGCGGCAACGACAGCAGCGACAGCTGTATGAAAACGGTGCATCGAATAGATAGGATAGCCAATCGCGCCGAAAGCATGTATAACGAACAACAATTTAACCTGGCTGTAGAGAAAGCCGCTGTGCAATACGCGCGCGATGAGATGGCTCGTATAATGAATTTAGATTCAGAGAGCGATATGCCCTCGGACAGCACGATCTTGCATGTCTTGAGTTGGTTAAGTGTAGAAGTAATCTCAACGTGCGGGAGCACGCAGTGGCGATATCGTGTGAAAGATAAGGTGAGAGAGGTATTAATTGAACAATACGGTTCACGTGCACAATATAGCGCGCATATGTACTAATCTTTCTGTTCGATAGAGTGGTTTGCAGCGCATCAAGGAGGCATACAAGAGGACGGCTCCGAGTGACGGCGACTACGACGCCATCTTCGCAACACCGAGTTGGGTGTCACCGCCGCCGCCGTCGAAGAGATCGTGCGTCTTCGAGAGACCGGCGGTGAAAGTACCAGTGGCGACGACTTCACCGTCCTCGCCGCACGTAGATTCCCAACCAGAGGGGTGTCCTCCGACTGAACCGGAAGACGACGGCTCCGATTCGTCGGAGAGTGAATCTCCAACGCCGAAGCCGACGCTGTACGTCCTACCAGACGCCACCGTCATTGCAACACCGCACGACACCGTGGCCGTGTTTAGACCTCTTAATCCAGACGAGGTCATGACGCAGGATGTCTGCAACGTCATCTTCGAAGAAGTCATGCTTCGCAAGATTATACTTGAATGTCGAAACAGTCGTTTGGCATTCGAGACGGTGACTCGCAACGTGTGCCAGGACGTTGCCGCCGTTATATTATCGACGGAGTGGCAAAAGGAGCTTCGACAACAAATTCAGTCGCATTTGAAATGAACATTACCTAAAACCACTCTTGAAACGAACATTGAATATAACCGCCGTAGAAACGAACATTGAATACACATAACCGTTGTAGAATGAACATTGAATACGCATAACCGTCGTAGAAACGAACATTATAACCGCTGTTGAAATGAACATTGAATATATATATATATATATAACCGCTGTTGAAATGAACATTATAACCACTGTTGAAATGAACATTATAACCGCTGTTGAAATGAACATTGACTACATAACCGCTGTTGAAATGAACATTGAATATATAGCCGCTGCTGTAGAAATGAACATTGAATATATATAACCACTGTTGAAATGAACATTGACTACATAACCGCTGTTGAAATGAACATTGAATATATATAGCCGCTGCTGTAGAAATGAACATTCGTGAATATATTGGTTTTTTTTTTGTTATGTTGTTATATATACATCTCTACGGAAAAAAAGACTTATAATCATCAACATTACCTAACCTCTGTCGTGGTTAACAACCCACAAGTTATTTATCCGCTAGCCGCTGCCGTATCGATAACTGATCGAAAGCTAGGAGTCACTGTCGCGATCATAAAGATCCACAAACTCAGCATGTCATCATCGTCTATAAGTCGAATCGTCTATAAGTCGAATGATTACAACATAATAAAAAAATGAAACAAAATATGGTGCGTGTTGTCGTCGTAGAAATTCTTCGTAGACTCTTTATCGTCCCCTCGTAAATAATTATATAAAAATATAGCGCGAGCTGTCGGTCCTCCACTTCGTAGTTGTCCTCGTAGACTCTTTATTACACCTCCGTAAATAATCCTCCGAAAGAATTATGTTTAACGAAAGGAACTCGCAGTCCGTTCGATGTTACCTTCGTATGAGCCTCCTCTAGGAGAAGGAACTCACAGTAGATAGAGCGGCGTCCTCTAGACGAAGGAACTCGCAGTCCGTTCGATGTCGCCACCGTACGGTCTTGGTACCGTTTGCATAATGATCGTTCGAGGTCGCCACCGTACGGTCTTGGTGTCGTTTGCATAATGAACGTTCGTCCGTTCGATGTCGCCACCGTACGGTCTTGGTGTCGTTTACATAATGAACGTTCGTCCATTCGATGTCGCCACCGTACGGTCTTGGTGCCGTTTGCATAACGAACGTTCCTTCGAATATTTAATAAATAACGAACGGTTCTGAACCGTATATATGTTATAACGAGAGTCAATGTCTGTCAGTTGTAGACACGTCGTCGTCGTCGTCGTCGTCGATAACATGAAACGTCATCTATGTCGTCGTTGTGGACTCGCGCTCGATTCGTATGCGGCTCTACGAAGCCACTTAGCGAGTCACCCGTCACCGTCTGCGAACGAGCATTCTTATTCGATAGCGCCCCCTGGTGTTCTTCTAGAAGACCTCTCTCAAGACGATCGTACAAAGAAAACGAAATACTCGTGTAAATGCGAAGCGACATTCGAAAGATGGAACGATTTGCAGCATCACGTAAGAACAATATGTCGTCTTAAAAAAAAGACCAAGACATTCACGTGTGCTAAATGTGGAAGGAATTTCGTCAAACGTGACTATTTGACCAAACACGCGTGTGACAAACCACCACCACCACCACCACCACCACCACCATCACCACCACCATCACCACCACCACCCCTTCACCCACTAGTCACCGACGAAGACCCCGTTGACCCCCCCGAACGTCTTCCCTTCGACGACAACCTGTCGACGGAACTGCTAGATGTCGTTCGAGCGCACTGGTCTTCCATAAAGACACGCGTGTCGAGAGGACCTCTCCAGAGCAGGTACGATTACAGATTAACCACGCTAGACACGACCGTTCTAGAGACGTCTTTGAAGAAAATGTACCGGGAACAAACCAACGCCTATAAGATTAACCTCAGTTACGCATTCGTGCTGAGGAACAAGAACACGGACCGATACAAGTACTACCATTCCTCGTGCAACTGCTGCGGTCGATACCTGGACGAACCCAGTCTCGTCACCGACAGCGAGGGATTTGACTACTTTCTCAAACGCATCCGAGAAACAGACGTCTTGCAGTGGGCCATCAATCAAAGACCTGATTCCGCGTGGGTATGCGAACTCGTGACCAACGTCACCTTCTTCGTTAATCGAATCATCGATCATCCGATAGGATGCGTGGGAATGATCCCCCTTCCGGTCTACATTAAGCAGAACAAAGCCGTCGTCGGATTGGAAGCGGATCCCAAGTGTGGCAAGCGGTACGGTGATAACCTGTGTCTCTTTCGATGTCTGGCCCTGCAACGAGGATGTGACTTACGTCGATTGAAACCAGCTGTGAAGACGCTGTACGAGGCTTACGCTCAAGACGGTGTACCCATGGAGGAATTTGCCGGGGTCTCGATGAAAGACCTCCATCGTATCGAGACCACGTTCCAGACGAACGTGTGCGTATACAGTCTCGTAAAACCGAACGAAGAGGACGAACGACCAATCGCCGAACTCATCCGTCGATCGATCTGTAAATATCCTACCACGCTTTACCTCAACCTTCACGAGACACATTTCTCCTTCATCAGCGATGTGCGCATGTACTGTCACTCGTGCAGATGTCGGACATGCAACTCGTTGTGGAAACGCACATGGAACCTACGCGTACACGAGAGCACGTGTACGGGTGCTGTACGTCGAGTCTTTCCGGGAGGCGTGTACCATTCGACTCCGTCGATATTCGAACGACTGGTCGACGAGAACATCCGAGTGGACGAATCGTTGCGGTACTACCCGTACCGGGCCACTTTTGATTTCGAATGTTTTTTCGACACCGAACAACTTTCGTCTAACAGTGAGGTTCACTGGGTCGCGCGTCACGTTCCGTTGAGCGTCAGCGTGGCATCAAACGTACCAGGACACGAGCGAGTGAAATGTCTCGTCACGAACGGAGACTCCAACAAGTTGGTGATCGACATGATGACCATTCTGACGTCGATGAGCGACGCCGCGTACGACAGCATCAAAGACTCGTACGAGAACGTGTTGGAACAACTCGCGGAAGCGTCGACACGATGGTATGAGCAAGAGGAGACTACGAGAGCAGCCAACGACAAAAAAAGTCGACGTACAAAAAATCCGTACAAAAAGCTGACGGAACAACTGTATGGATGGATGCGTCAGTTACCCGTCGTCGGGTTCAATTCGGGTCAGTACGATCTCAATGTCGTCAAACAGTTCCTCGTACCCTACTTCCTGACCGTTGCAAAGACAGAGGAACGAGAAGAGAGGAAGCAAGAGGAAGAAGAAGAAGAAGAGAACGAGGGCGTCGGATCGTTTTTCGTCATCAAGCGCAACAACACTTTCATGTGTCTTTCGACGGATCAGCTGAAATTCCTAGACATGACCAACTACCTTGCTCCCGGGTTCAGTTACGCCAAGTATCTGAAAGCGTACGGATGCGAGGTGACGAAAGGTCATTTCCCGTACGAGTACATGGATCGACTGGAGAGGCTCGACGACACCGTTCTACCACCGAAAGAGGCCTTCTTCAGTCGACTGAAGAACGAAGGTATTTCCGACGAGGATTACGTCAGTTGTCAGGAGGCATGGCACGACAACGGTATGACGACGTTGCGCGACTTTCTCATCTGGTACAACAACAGGGACGTGGTTCCCTTTCTGCAGGCCGTCGAGCGACAGTTTGACTTCTATCAGCAGCGTGGAATAGACATGTTCAAGCAAGGCATCAGCGTACCCGGTCTGACCTTGCTGTACCTGTTCAACGACCTTCCCGAGAAGACATACTTTACCATCTTCAACGAGAAACACAAAGATCTACACGATCTCGTCAAAGATAACATTTGTGGGGGTCCGTCGATCATATTTCACCGTTATCACGAGAAGGCGATCACCGCGCTACGTCGAAACGAGTACGGAGAGACGGCCCATCCGTGTCGATCGATCGTCGGATACGACGCGAACGCTCTGTATCTATGGTCGCTCATGCAAGACATGCCTATGGGATGGTACACGCGACGACGGGTTGAGAACGACTTCCGTCCCGAATCGGCTCAGCTGTACGGACAGATGGCCTCGGAATGGCTGACGTGGGAATCCGAACGCGCGGGACTTTCCATACGACATCAGACCAACGGACGAGAGAAACGGATAGGTAAACATCGGGTGGATGGATGGTGCAGCGAGACGAAGACGGCTTATCAGTTCCAAGGTTGTTTCTTCCACGGCTGTCCGTGCACTCAAGCAGAGGTCAATTCCGTCAACGGGAAAACCATGGCCGAACTGCTCGCCGAGACCCGAAAGACCACCGCCTATCTACGTCACTTCGTCAAGGTCGTCGAGCTGTGGGAATGCGAGTGGAAAAAGATGAGACGAGATCCGCTCGTAAAACGGTGTCTAGACGCCGCGTTCTCACGACGACGCCGACACGTTCAGTGGACGATGACTTCGCAACAGATCCTGAGCGGTGTGCGCGACGGAACCGTGTTCGGTATGATCGAGTGTGACATTTGCGTGCCAGAAGAACTGCGTGATCACTTCGCCGAGATGCAGCCCGTGTTCAAGAACATCAGTCTGACGCGCGAGGATCTCGGTCCGTTCATGCGTCGATACGCCGAAGAGCACAACATCATGACGATTCCGAGACGCATGCTCGTGGGCAGTTATTACGGCGATAAGATACTGCTTGCCACGCCTCTGTTGCGATGGTATCTGGACCACGGTCTCGAGGTGTTACACGTCTATCAGGTCATCGAATACAATCCGATTCCGTGCTTCCGTCGGTTCGGCAATGCGGTGTCCGAGGCCAGACGCGAGGGAGACGTCCACCGAGACAGGGCCATCATCGCTGACACCATGAAGTTGCTGGGGAACTCGGGCTACGGAAAGACCATCACCAACGTGGACCGGCATCGCGACGTCAACTACTGCACGGAGAAGGCGGCATCGCGCCTGGTCAACGATCGTCGATTCCGGCAACTCGACGTCGTCGTCGACGATGCGTACGAGATAGAGATGAGCAAGAGAACAGTGACGTATGCCTTGCCTATACACGTGGGATTCTTCGTTCTGCAGTACGCCAAGATGCGCATGTTGCAGTTCTATTACGACTTCATCGACAGATACGTGGAGCGTCCTCTGTTCCAGTACTGCGAGATGGATACGGACAGTGCCTATTTGGCCTTGGCCGACGAGTCAGTCGATGCTCTCGTGACCCCTGCACTGCGAGAACATTATTTTCGACATCGATCCGAATGGCTCCCGTCAGAATGTTGCGACGAGCATCGGGACGAGTACGTGCGCTGTCGACTCGCCGACAGACAGTGGGCCGGAGACGAAGAGTGCTGCAAGACGCGACGAGCGTTCGACAAGAGGACTCCGGGACTGTTCAAGGTAGAATGGTCGGGCGACGGATTCGTGGGGTTGTGTAGCAAGACGTACTATTGTTTCGGATCCACCGACAAGTACAGCACCAAAGGTCTGAGCAAACGTCACAACACCATCGACAAGGAGACGTTCCTGGAGGTGCTCACCAGTCGTCGGAGTGGAAGCGGAAAGAACCGCGGGTTCCGGGTGTATAAATCGGCCATGATGACGTACGTGCAGGAACGAGCGGCTCTCACCTACTTCTACGCCAAACGCGTGGTGCGCGAGGACGGATTGAGCACGGGTCCGACGAGCGTGTAGATAAGGCGACGCGGTTCGGTAGTCTGTCATAACAATCATGGACGCGCGATGGAAACATCCCTTCACGTGCGTCGTCGCCGGACCGACGGGATGCGGCAAGAGCACGTTCGTGACGCGTCTGTTACATCACGCAACCGCGATGATCGATCCACCTCCCGAAAAGATCACGTGGTGTTACGGAGAATGGCAAGAGGCTTACGCGACAACGGACTTGACTCACATACGATTCGAGGAGGGGTTACCAACGGAATCCATGTTCGAATCGACAACGAGGAACCTCATCGTCATAGACGATCTTATGGCGGAAACGGACGAGCGAGTCACGACCTTGTTTACTAAAAAAAGTCACCACAGGAACAAGTCCGTGCTGTATCTCGTACAGAACCTGTTCCCTAAAAACAAAGAGAGTCGTACCATCAGTCTTAACACTCACTACATGGTGGTGTTCAAGAATCCACGCGATGCAACGCAGATGTCGCACTTAGCTCGGCAGATGTATCCGGGACGCACGAAATTCGTGCAGGAGGCCTTTAAAGATGCCACGAAGATACCGTACGGTTATCTATTGGTCGATCTCAAACAGGACACGCCCGAGGACATGCGTCTGCGTACGGCCATCTTTCCAGACGACGACGTGCAGTACGTGTACTTGTCGAAGGTATAAAAGACCGAACGCGTGAATCGTCTCTTCATTCGCGCCATGTCTGCTCTCGTGAGGAAACACATTTTGTGCATCCAGACTCTGGCCCGGTACAAGAACAACAAAGTGAAAAAGGCCATAATCGCCAACGCCGACGCCGATCTGCTGTGCGCACTAGCCGAGTGTGCTTACAACATACTTACGAAGAACATTCCATTGACCGCTTTACAGAGGCGACGATTGGGTAAATACAAGACGAAGTTACGCGAGTTGGCTCAGAGAAAAACGACCGCTGCCAGGAGAAGACGCCTCTTGCTGAAACCCCAGGTTGGCGAGGGACAGAGCGGAGGTTTCCTATCGGCCTTCCTAGCACCGTTGGCGAGTTCCTTCTTGCTACCCTTGCTTCGCCAGGTGCTGACCAAGAATTAGACGCATGGATCACGCACGAAAGATGGCTTTGGTAGACCCTCGATTGTTGGACACGCTTCGTTCGCAACCTCCTCCTCCTCCAACGGATACCGTAGGCAAGATAGTGCAAGCCCTCGACGACGAGATGAAGACCATCCTCGATAGAAAGGACCTCGACGATGGGACCAAGGTAACGCTGTATAATCAGGTGTTGCAACGGTACAACGGTCTGGTCGATAAACGCGTCAAGGAACCGATACGCATGATCGCGGTGAACGAATCGACGGAAGGGTTAAAGGCGAGGGTTGAGGAGAAGGCGGAGGAGGATGCTCCTATTAGACGACTGGAGGCCACCGTCTTGGATACCGTTCCCAAGAGTCTGCAGGCCAAAGCCAGACGATTGATGGAACATCTCAAAAGAAACGTCGCGTGGAGCGATCGCGGCGAACTCGTGCACGAGGGTGTTCCCATTGCGGGAAGTAACGCGGTGGATCTCGTTCACGATCTGTTGCGTAAGAGAAAGACCAACGCTCCAACGGGTTGGCGGTCGATCGCGAAGCAACTCCGTGCCGTCAACATACCCATGGAGTTGATCGGTAACGTCGCCAGGAGAACCTACATACAAACGGACTCTCTCTCTCGACGGTCTGCCACTACCCCGCGTGATGTTGGTAGTGCACGAAAATCTCTACGTTGGACGCCCCTCGCTCGTCCACGACATCCCACATCCACGCCACCCCGCTGGGTCGACTTATAAGGAGACTACGTCGTAGTCGTAACCCACTCATGTCGTCGGATCTGCAGGACACGCACCGTTCCGTCGTCGCTTCGATATTGTTTAGCGGACTTACCTTTTTCGGTGACGTTGCAGCCGGAATTCTTATACAACAGGTGTTATTCGGACTATGGTTTCGTTGCCAGACTGTTGTTCGATCGTCACCATTGTGGGAACGATAACGTGCGTCCTATTATACGTCAGTGCACTCCTCGTCGTTCGTCAGTACTCGGGAGTCGTCAACGTCACCGGCGTCAACGCGTCGGACCTTCTGTTTTAACGATGTCGAAGAGACTGAAGAAGGTCTATTTCGATCCGAGTCAGGTAGGCAGTTACGGAGGACTCGACGCATTGCGACGCGTCACGCACGCGCCGCGGAAAATAGTCGCGCGATGGTTGTCGGAACAGGACGCCTACAGTTTACACAAACCAGCGAGACGACGTTTCAAGAGACGACGCGTCATCGTGGGCGGTATGAATCAACAGTGGTAGGCCGATCTCGTCGACCTGACGACGTTGAAAGACGACAACAACGGTATGACCTTTCTCCTCACAACGATCGACGTCTTTTCGAAACGAGCCAGATGCGTTCCTATGCCTAGCAAGTCCGCCGCGACGTTGGTCGCCGCTCTGCGAATCGCGTTCGCGGACGACCTGCCGCAGACGTTACAGACGGATCGTGGAATGGAATTTCTGAATAAATCCGTTCAGACGCTCTTACGAAAACGAGGCGTCCATCACTTCGCCACGCACAACGCGGAGACGAAGGCGAGCGTCGTGGAACGATTCAACAAGACGTTGAAGACTTGCATGTGGCACTACTTCACGAAAGTTCAGTCGTGGCGTTACATTGACGTCCTTCAGGATCTGGTGCGAACGTACAACGACACCCACCACCGCAGCCTCGGTATGGCTCCGTCACAGGTGACTGCAAAGAATCAAGAAACGGTGTGGCAACGTCTGTACGGACACGACGGTAAGGGTGCGCCCAAGTTGAACGTGTCGGATCGCGTGCGCGTCAGCAAGTACAAAGGCACGTTCGAAAAGGGCTACGAGACGAACTGGAGCGAAGAGGTGTTCACCGTGCACGAAGTTCATCCCTCCAAACCGCCCGTGTACCGCCTGCGGGGCGATCTCGGCGACGTGCTGGAAGGTACCTTCTACGAACTGGAGCTGCAGAAAGTGGTGATAGCGAGCGATAAAGTGTTCCGAGTGGAAGCGGTGCTGGAACGTCGTAAGGTCGGCGCTCGAACAAATGCTTTGGTGAAATGGTTCGGATATTCGTCCAAATTCAACAGCTGGATCGATGCCAGGTCACTCGTCTATAAAGACTAAGCGACGTGAGACGGATTATCATTATTGATCAAGACACGGCACCGCACACTGTCGTCGTAGAGGAGGAGGAGGAGGAGAAGAAGGAGGAGAAGGAGGAGGAAGAGGAGGAGGATTGTACCGACGCGTCGAACGACAGTACTCCTTGGCATCTGTTCGGCATCAAGTGTCCCAAAGAGGAGATAGTGTTTCTGTGTCAGGTCGTCATCTTGTACACGGTCATCGTGATAAGCATCTACAACCTGACTGTCGGTCACGGTGATTCTAATCTGTGGACGGCTCTGTTGAGTAGTTCGTTGGGTTATCTACTACCCAATCCCACGTTGAGACGCAATGGCGACTGATTTCTACATGACGCTGCCTAGCAACGCTTCTATGAAGACGCACCTCGACAACACCTTGACCCATTACACCACGGACTTGCCTCGTCGTATCGATCTGGTCGGTGAATGGGAGTGTGGATTGACAGAGATGCAGTATTCGCACACTTGGTACAACGTCACGGAGGATGATGTCTGGTTATTCCTCAACGAGGTCGATGTTCCCGACGTGACTCGGCGTGCGAAATTGTCGTGTGGGTATTACGACGACCCGTTTACATTGATGTACCACGTCAACAACGGACTGTACAGTCTGAGAACAGCGAAGACACGGGCTCAAATGAGCTATAGTTCCGTCACTCAAAAAATGACGTTACACATGACGGAGAACACCTCGTTCACCATACCGTACCACAGTTCGACTGCTTCCATGTTAGGATTCCACGAGTCCGTAGCCACCGGAGCGGAGGCGACTACTACTACGTCCGCGTCATCACTCGTCTCCGACTCTCGGACTTCCGACTCCTCGTACCCCTTCCACATCGAGGCCGCCGACGTGGTGGACATGACGCAAGGGTTCAACACCCTATACGTCTACACGGACGTCGTGGAGTCTCGTGTAGTGGGTGACACTCTCGCACCGCTGTTGCGATCCATTCCGATTAGCGGACGTCACGGTGACAGGGTGTCCGAGCGTTTCACTAACGTTCACTACATACCTCTGCTGCGCTCGAACTTCCACTCGATCAAAGTGGATATAAGAAACGACATGGGTCAACGCGTGCCATTCGAATACGGTCGAGTGACGGTGACGCTTCATTTTCGTCGACGCAAGACCGGACTGTTCCAATGAACTACAACGATTATTACGCGCGCCAGGCTGGTGGTGCGCTGCCCTACTTCGCCGGTGCACAATACCAGCGAGGTCACGGACTGGGCAGTCTGTTCAGCGGTCTGTTGCGTAGCGCCATGCCACTCATCAAGAGAGGTGCCGTGGCTTTGGGTAAGGGAGCGTTGAAGACCGGCGTTCGTATAGCCGGCGACGTCTTATCGGGCCAGAACATAAAAACGGCTGCCAAACGACGCGTCACCGATGTCTTGCTGACAGGTGTTCGACCGCCCCCTGGTAAACGTATAAAACGACCGTCCGCGAAGGCGACAATCACTGCAGTAAAGTTTCGACGTAAGAGACGGACGTCCAAGAAACGAGAGATCGACATATTCGACAATGGCGTTCGTGCATAGACAGTCGTGCGAGGGAGTCAAGAGCGAGCTGGATCTCTTTACCGTGCCTCCCACTCAGAACTGCATCATCGCCAGTCACGTGGTGGAACATCAACCCACGGCCTCTCTGGACTCTGGAGGACCAATAGAATTCTTCATCCCCGGTTCGGGAGACGATTACATAGATCTCGCCAACACGATGATACACGTGCAGGTGAAGGTGACGCAGCCCAACGGAAACGATCTCGACGCGGCCGCGCCCGTAGGACCGGTGAACAACTGGCTGCATTCGCTGTGGAGTCAGGTCGACGTCTCCCTGAATGGCACGCTCGTGACCCTGTCATCCGACACGTACGCATATCGAGCCTACATAGAGACACTGTTGTCTCACGGACTCGGCGCCAAGTCGACGCAACTGACGAATCAGCTGTGGTACAAGGACAAGGCTAGTCGCATGAACGCCACCGAGCTGGCAGACGGAGCCGATCCTAACCCCGGGTTCACGACTCGACGAGAGTACATAACAGGCAGTCGCGTGGTCGACATGATGGGTCGTCTCCACGTGGATATGTTTCTGCAAGATAAATTCCTGATCAACGGAGTCGACGTAAAGATACGACTGGTGCGTAGTAAGCCGTCGTTTGCGTTGATGTCCGGAGGAGTGGCCCCTGATTACAAGATAACAATCGTCAATGCAACCTTGTTCGTCAAGAAGGCCACCCTCAACCCAGCCGTGCAGGTGGCTCACATCAACACGCTCGAGAAGAACACGGTCAAATATTCGTTACGACCTGTCAGCGTCAAGGTGTACTCCATTCCCGCGGGAGCTCGGTCGCACACGCACGATAACCTGTTCCTCAGCACGCTGCCGAAACGTCTCGTACTGTGCTGCATCGACAACGACGCCTACAACGGCACGTACGATAAAAACCCGTTTCACGCCAAGAACAACACCATAGGCTTCCACTCGGTGTACGTGGACGGACGTCAGATACCCTCCAAGCCCTTCCAGCCCAACTTCGAGGAAAACCTCTTCGTCAGGAGCTACACGAGCCTGTTCACCTCGACCGGCAAGATCTGGCAGGACGAAGGGAACGATCTGACTCGCGACGACTACCGAGACGGCTACACCTTCTTCTGTTTCGATCTGACCCCCGACCAGTGCGACGGTCCCTGCTTCAATCTGGTGCAAAAGGGCAACCTGCGCATCGAATTTCATTTCCGAGAAGCGCTTCGCACCACCGTGAACGTCGTCGCCTACGCCGAATTCGAATCCGTGTTGGAAATCGACAAGATTCGCAACGTCATCTACGACTACTGAGATGGACACCCTGCAGATCGCTCGTCTACTGGCGATGGATCCGAACACTGCGTCCGTCTTTGGTGGCGTTGTACCCAAAGACGGACTGCCTAAAACAATAGACGCTTTGCCGATCGCCTTCGTGTGCAACACCGACGACGGCGACGAACCGGGCGAACATTGGATAGCGCTGTACCTGGCCTCCGACGGACGCGGTGAATACTTCTGTTCGTACGGTCTGCCACCCCTTCACGCTGCGTTCAGCACTTTCTTGAACAAACACTGTTCCGCGTGGACTCATAACAGCAAGAGACTTCAGAGTCCACTGTCTAACGTTTGCGGACAATATTGTGTAGCTTATATAATGTTTCGTTGTAACGGTTCTCCTATGAGAACTTTCGTAAACGCTTTCCGAACCGATCTGGTCGCTAACGATTGTCGCGTGTTCGATTGGCTTAACCTACTGAAAAAGGGTATACCACACTATCGCACATCGTACTGAACCTCTGGCGAGGTGGAGACACCCGTAAGTTCGCGACCTCTAGCTCGATGGTCAACATCAGCAAGTCGCCTCATCGTCATCATACCCGTTGTATTCATTCGAACACGCTTGTACTGTTGTCGTTACGATTGTCTCGTTTGTATCACTACCGCTTTGCTGTATTCAATAAAAAACGTGTGCATCGTATACTTTTATTCGTCTTCTTACTAGGTTACAACACAACGCACTGTCCGTTAGGTGTCCCCACCCGTCAGTCTTCCATTCAGTCGCTAGGGAACGCACGTGTTACCCAGAAGACCGCGCGCGTTCCCCTCCCATCAGTCGCTAGATGACACTACGATCGCTCTCCGATTAGTTACTCTCCGCTAGGTGGCGCTCGTGAGGCTGCGCGCGCAACCGGATGTAGAAGTAGACCATGGGTGGATATTGGCTTGGGGGTGCGAAAAGCTATAAGGTACTACTCCCATAGAACATTTAAAAACGAAAACTAAAATTGCCCCTGTTTCTGTTGATTAAGCCCCTACATATAACAGTTATAAAAATATAATACAGACTACAATTCAACAAACAATAATACTCGCTATGACACACTATTGAAATAATTATTTTAACACATCCCAAACATATCTTCCCGTATCTCCTATGTGAGCTGCGCCACAACTCTTACACGGTATTTCGTAGACTAGTTCATCCTGTTCTTTCGGTTCTACTCTCCTTTGGGCCTACAAACAGACGTCTCAGTGTTGTGTGGAGAGACATGGCTGTGGCCACGCCGTATTTCTTAAGTACCCCGTCAACGCTCTCTGAGACAGCTTCTACGTACGGGATGACAACCTATCCTGAGACATGTTCACAATAATATGATACAACAAACAAACAAACACACTACAATACAACAAACTGTATAATACAGACAAACTATGATGTATACTATAATACAACAAACAATAATACTGAGGACGGGCATGAGACTATAATGCAACTAACTCTTGACGAACCGACATATCATTCAATCACCGCCCGCAGAATATTAGGCCTACGCCGGTAAATATGTTTTGTTTGTCTGGCCAGTCAGAAGCACGTTAGGGTTCAGTGTTAACCCGCCGAGCCAGGTGCAGCGCTCTGACCTGAAACAACCTTCGGATATTACGATTTACGGCTTTGAGTGACTACTGCGTTTTCTATCCAAACCAACCAAGGAACGCGCAGTTTATGCCACCATCACATCGCGGCTTGACTACTGCAATGCACTCATATACGGCACGTCTGTAGGAAACATCGCGCGTCTACAACGAATGCACAATTCGGCTGCCAGATTGATTCTGCGTCAATAACGTAGCGACAGTGCCAAGCCCCTGTTACAAGAACTTCACTGGCTGCCCGTGGCACGCTGAATTGATTTCAAGATAATGGTACTTACATACAAAGCCATGCACGACGAAGCGCCCGTGTATCTGGAAGTGAAGTGAACCCGTATGGAACATTTTACCTAACTTTATTAAAACTTGTGACACTCTCGCTAGCTTCGAATGTCGACTAAAAACACATTTCTTTCGTATTGCATATTAGTGAACATTGTCATCTACTCATTGCAATTTAATTATGACTATTCCAGTAATCTTATTCATGATAGTTACTATTATTTTACCTATACATGTTATCATTTAAAATATTATTAAATAAATATTTCACTAAATTATTTATTATTATTAATCATAAATATACATTTATTTAATAGTATTGTATTGCTATATAATTATTGTGCTATGTTTACTTTATAATAATTCTTATTACTAACAGCATTTCAATATATTTATTTAGTTATTTCTTTATTTATAAATTCTACACTATTTTATTGTGCTATATTTATTTTAAATGATTTTTATTACTAGTGGTATGTTAATATATTTATTTGTTGATTTTGCAATTCTATTCTATTTTAAGTATTTTAATCTGTTTTGAAGCGCCACGAACGATTTTGGATCCAGCGCTATGCCAAATAAAATATATTATTATTATTACTAAAGCAGTCTTTCACTCTGCCATTGCCGGTCCCAAGCCCGGATGTGAAAAGAGGAGGGTTGGGCAAAAGAGGAAGGTTGGGCAAAAGAGGAGGGTTGGGCAAAAGATGAGGGTTGGGCAAAAGGCTAACAAACATTTCCCGTAAAAAACAGATTGTTACGAAAACATCGACCAAAGGAACTCTACGAAACTTTGGAGAGGGAGGGCGTCCCATGGAGAGTATGATGTCATTTAGTGAAAGCTGAAAGGAAGTTAGATCGCCGATGCTCTTCTTATCTTCCAAGAAAATTATAAACATCGGAACATGGAATGTGAGAACCATGTACGATACAAACAAAGCAGCCCAAATAGCAAGGGAACAAAGTGCCTACAACATCACGGTACTAGGACTGGGCGAAACAAGGTGGACACAGACAGGACAAGTCAGGCTGAATACAGGAGAGATGATACTGTACTCAGGTAATGAAGAGGAAGACGCCCATCATACAGAAGGAGTGGCATTTAACCGCGGTAGTCGTGAGTCTGTCCGTTCGAAGGCGGCCGGTCGGAAGCCGCGGACGTCCCAGAAGGCGTAACACAGCCAGAAGGTTACCGTGAGCAGGCGGTCGAGGTACGGGTCGATCGTGTTGTCCTCGCACGATGGAGTCAGCAAGTCAACGACATGCACGACCCGGTAGAGCGACACCTGCAAGACGGGGCCAGTGTCGTAACAATAGCAGTTTCTTCCCGTCTTGTTCATCATCTCCGTCACCCCGTCTTGTTCATCGTCTCCGTCACCTCGTTTTGTTCGTCGTCTCCGTCACCCCAACTTGTTCGTCGTCTCCGTCACTCCAACTTCTTCATCGTCTCCGTCACCCCAACTTGTTCGTCGTCTCCGTAACTCAACTAGTCTTGTTCAATGTCTCCGTCACCCGTCTTGTTCATCGTCTCCTTCACGCCGTCTTGTTCATCGTCTCCGTCACGCCTTCTTGTTCATCGTCTCCATCACTCCGTCTTGTTCATCGTCTGCGTCACCCCGTTTTGTTCGTTGTCTGCGTCACCCCGTCTTGTTCATCGTCTCCGTCTCCCAGGCTTGTTCATCATCTCTGTCATCCCGTTTTGTTCATCCTCTCCGTCTCTCCGTCATGTTCATCGTCTCCTTCACCACATCTTGTTCATTGTCTCCGTCACTCAGTCTTGTCGGTCGTCTCTGTCGCCCCGTATTCTTTCTGTATTCACACTCGTTCATATATAATCACAATATCATATTATACATGTTTCTCCCATGTCTCCAATCAGGTCAACTCTACACATCAATCACTTGACAACTGTAGCTTTCACTGAAACTTAACTGAGAGAGTCATAATGGATGGAATCGTGAACATAGTCGAAAGTAATTTTCATAGAAAATGTATCGATATATAAAATTTTTTTTAGGACGGAATGGATGCTTGGTCCATGTGGGCGTGCGTGCGTGCGTGCGCGCGTGCGTGCGTGCGTGCGTGCGTGCGTGCGTGCGTGCGTGCGTGCGTGCGTGCGTGCGTGCGTGCAGATTGGAATGCATGCTCGTACATATTCAGCTATGCCTGCCAGATTCATGACATTGTTCACTTTTGTCATTATGAGTGTATGACACTTTTGAATAGTTGAAGTACGTGCGTAATTAACCACCAAGTCAGATGTCCGTGACAATGTCCAAGGTATGGCCACGCCTATCATATGTGTGGAGCAATCAACATATTGGTGGAGATCGCGTGATGCCAGTATATCCTTGAAGTGCATACTTACACGTAATATCAACAATCTAGGTAACAATCGTTATCGTGATGATGAAATGGTGTTAGTTACAAACTAGTGATGATAGTAAACCTTGATTAAAATAAAACAAAGTTCTAATGATCATAATATGACAATAATATTATAACATCTAAAATTTAACTTTGTATCTTGCCATTCAACGTGACTTGGAAAATGTCAGAGTTCATTCAGCTTACAACTGACTTGTGCAATCACCTTTCTGGTAGGCAACACTCGCTCTGTAATCACTATCAGACAGCAGACCGGAGTGATTACTGATTACACTTCAGAAAGATCAGATCCGAGAGCATCGCATCTCCATTGGGAGCTCGGTGTGGACGCGTAATAATCAGATTTGTTGGCAAGTCAAATTAAGTCTTACATTAATGACCTGCAAGTCCAAGTCAGGTCTCGAGTCGTCTGTCTGAATTCCATGTCAACTCAAAATGTACCACTCGATTCCGTCTTGTGTGACTCGAGTCAACAAGTCTGGTACCTGAAGGTCTGGGTCTGCCGGAGGAGGTTCTCCGTCGTCGAAGTAGTAGGTGTGCAGACGGCGCATCAGAAGGACTCGCTGGCCGAAGCCGAGGGCGCTCTGTCGGACAAAACAAATAGACATCACATGTATCAACAAGTAGACATCACATGTTTCAACAAGTAGACATCACATGTGTCAATAAGTAGACATCACGTTTCAACAAGTAGACATCACATGGGTCAACAACACTCGGTTGGTCAATATCGCTATATCGTCTATCTTCAGTTTCGGCTACGTTATCACATACAATCTTGCTCAATGAAGAACACCCACCACTGTTTTATTTAGGAAAATTGTGAATATGCTAGTAAGTATAAAATATGTTGGGTCTCACAAACTTTGAAGACTGAACACAGACACGTCGTAAACAGTAAGAGGGAAGATGTCGTTTCAGTATTTGCAGCCGTAACCTTTGTTTCTGATAACTGTTTCGATACGTCGTGGCATGCTTGACATATATTCTTCGGACCCAATTGTTTTCTGCTATCTGTATCTTCTCCTCCTGTCTCTCTGTCAGTGCCAGTGTTCCCAACACGTTTATGCAGGTTGGTACCAAGCAGGTTTCCAACACTTTTCCTTTTAGTTGTTTCTTCAGTTTTCTGTCCCACATAATGCATTCCACTTTCCTCCACGCTGCTGCTCCTGCTTGCACTCCCCTCTGTCTTTCCTTACTACTTCCTCCATCCTCACACCACCACCGCTGTTGTCTTATTGTACATGTCCTCAACCATTCTGACCTCTGCCTCTCCAACCTCCATCCATCTCATGACTGCAAATGTAAGTTCTCTCGGCACGGTGTCAAATGCCTTTTCCAGATCGACAAACCCGAATGCTACATCCTTTCTAAATTATCCCCTCTTCTCAATAAGTTGTCTGATGGCAAACAATCCATCATCTGTTCCTCTCCCTTTCCTAAATCCCAGCTGATTCTCTCCGATTTTGCTCTCCACTATATGCCTCACTCTCGCATCTGACATAATTTTCATAAATTTCAGGGCTTGGCTCAGTAATGTGATGCCTCTGTGTCTCCCTGGGTCATGGATGTTCCCTTTCCCCTTCCATATCGGCACAATCACTCCTCTTCGCCACTCTGCTGGTATCTCTCCTGTTGTGAAGCACACATTAAATAGCCTCGCCAGCCACTTGATTCCCACTAGTTCGTTTGCTTTCACCATTTCCACTGACAATTCGTCCACTCCTACAGCCTTCCCAGTTTTTATCTTCTTTACAGCTTTCTCGGCCCCTTCTTCTGTTATTTCACCTCAAGCTCTCTCCTTACAGAATGTGGTAGCTCTATCTCATATTCGCCCTCCGGGTTTACTAGTTTCTTGAAATACTCCACCCATATACCTAGCACTTGTTTTACTCCAGTGACCAATGGCCAGTTTAATGACCAATTCCCCCATCTTCTTAAATCCTCTTGCACCACTCCTGTTGTTTCTCGTCTCTTGCTTTAACAACAGCCTTATTTGCTGCATTCTTCTTCTCCCGGTACTTCTGCTTCCCCCAGATCTCCTGGTCTAAAAATAACACCATATCGAACGTCGGGACAATCATGCTAATGTCTCAAACTTCGTTGTCTCAGTCACTCGTCGGTTTCATGCATCGCAAATTAGCGACGGCCAAAGTTTCGATGTTCATTTTCTCATTGGTATTGTCTGAGGCTTTTTTAACCATGCATCAGGCTGAAGCTGTCTACCGCAATGCTCCCGTTCGTATTACTCACTGCAGTCGTCTTACGGTAAGTTCTTCGACAGCGACCGACTCACACGACATGTAAACACTCACTCACTCACTCACTCACTCACTCACTCACTCACTCACTCACTCAGTCACTAACTAACTCACTCACTCACTCACTCAGTCACTCACTCACTCAGTCACTCACTTAGTCACTCACTCACTCACTCATTTGTCTTCGCTCACACTGGAGCACAGAGCGCTAACAAATCTCCTCCAGCAAAACAAGAGTGAAATAATAGTGTTTATCAAAACACATATGCAAACAAACGTTTGTTTTCACTTGTATGATATAACAGTTTTGAAACAAGCTTCTGTCCTTGCGCAAGTCACATTCAATGTCGTGGCCAGGCATCGATCGAACATTGGCTCCCGACACTGACCCAACGTCGATTTCCGGCACTGGTTCGAAGTCGACTCCATACAATGTATCTACGTCGACAACACATCGGAGGAGAGACATCGCAACCACTACAACAACACGGGCTCACACTACAACAACACGGGCTCACTCTACAACAACACAGGCTCACACTACAACAACACGGGCTCACACTACAAGAACACGGGCAAAACACAACTACAACCACAACTACAACTTCTTTTGAACCGTGCATAGATCGACGTATGCAGTCGGGGGGTCCCTACATAGAACAGTTTTGTTTGCCTGGCCAATCAGAAGCACGTTTGGGTTCAGCGTTGACTCATCAAGCCAGGTACAACGCTGAGACGCAATCAGTTGTGGACCGTGGCCGCGATGCTCACTCACTCACTCACTCACTCACTCACTCACTCACTCACTCACTCACTCACTCACTCACTCACTCACTCACTCACTCACTTGTCTTCGCTCCCACTCTGGCATAGGATGCTAACAAATCTCCCCCAGCAAAGCAGGAGTGTAATAATTGTGTTGATTAAAAAGAGTATGGAAACAAACACTTGTTTTTACTTATGTGATATAGCAGCTTTGAAACAAGCGTCAATTTCCGGCATTGGCTCGAAGTCGACTCCAGACAATGATTCTAAGTCGACCACACACCGGAGGAGAGACATCGCAACCACTACAACAACACGGGCTCACACTACAACAATACGGCAAAAAGCAACTACAACACCAGGCAACTCGATATGGATTGGCCGCACTTTTTTTCTTCTTTCCCGCTCCGTTGTTGGTACTTGTTTACTGTATGTTCATAGGCAAGTTGAATCGGGTTGACAATGACACATCTGCCGACGAAGAGGTCGAATCGTCCGACAATGTTCGGGTTGACACACCTTCCAGTTTGGACGTCGCACCTGGAAGTCGATTAGGGTTCGATCGGATAAGTGAAGCGTCACCATACACCGAAGAAACCCCGCCACCGTACGAGAACATCGTCCTGGCGGTGGATTCTTTGCAGTCCTGCTACGATGATCTCGCGATGTCATCTCTTATTGGTCCCATGCCTGTGCCGTTGCCTTCGCCATTTGTCAATGGTGTTGTGCCGCGCCAATTGACATCGGGGCCAATCAGCACCAACCATACCACTTCCGGCCCAGTCTCCACTCACTTAACGAACTGAATGCGCAAAGGTCGACTAGCGCAGGACATGGGTCTACTGTGTAATATTCCTGACTATTTATAGCTACCGTGTCGCCATCTAGCGGTAGTTGTCTGAAGAAGATTGCTGATAGCAGTCGGAACGTCACGGGTAAAAAGGTAAACTGACTGTGAAATTAATAAAAATATTACTCATTTGAATCATCCAGTCTGATGAAAATCTTCACTCATTAAAACGTGTGTTTGTGATTTTCCCTGACTTAGTCGTTACGACGTCAAACGATTTTATAACTGTTATCTTGGGTCCATATTACCGGCTAACAATAATTATACTCGTGTAAAGAGCGTGTGTGTGTGTGTGTGTGTGTGTGTGTGTGTGTGTGTGTGTGTGTGTGTGTGTGTGTGTGTGTGTGTGTGTGTGTGTGTGTGTGTGAGTGTGTGTGTGTGTGTGTGTGTGTGTGTGTTTGTGTGTGTGTGTTTGTCTGCGTGCGTGCGTGCGCGTGCGTGCGTGCGTGCGTGCGTGCGTGTGCATAGAGTCGGGGTGAATCACATTATTTACGCCAATAAGAAGGCCGCGATACTCGTTTAATTGCTGCTACTCACTGTAATCGTCTTACGGTAAGTTCTGGGCTCACGGTTATTGCTTGTTGCCACAGTTCACTGAACTGTTGGCAGTGGCGGATATGTGAACGAATGGTCATCGCGCATTAACCCCAGCTTTGCTGAATGCTTCCCAAAGAAGTCGCGCTGGAATGAGCAGGTCTGCCATGGGTGAATTGTAAAGCGCGTTGAACAGCCCCAAGGACTGGATACCGGATGTCTACTTCCGTGATGGAACAACAAAGAGAGAATATCTAAACAAGCGAATACAAGGCTGTATGAACAGACTGACCGTTCCACCTATTTCCAGGTTAAGTGTATGTGACACATTTGCTGTCCACTTATTCATTTGGACGTGGGTCGCAATCGTCACACTCCGTCGCACTTCAAGTGATACGCGTTCAGGGCAATTTGGCACTATTATAAATGAGGAGATGTGACAGGGGTCTCAACCTCCCATCTTTCACCTGTTTGGGGCCGCCGTCCCACCATTTCTGAGAGTTCGCCTCCCACCAATCTCGTCCTCGCTACTCAGGTGTGGTATTAGAACCGTGTACAGTACCCGTGGCACATCGACTTGTTGTAACATGGATTTGTTTTCCCACGCAGTGTGCGGACGTAGGGGAGATCGGGGCTAGTTGTTACAATTTTCAGTTAAAGTCACTTTTGGTGAAAAGAATGTTAGATACATTATATCTGTCAACGCATACATTAAATATATTATTCGTGTTAATGCAATGCACCAAACCACTGATATTCCATATTGTAATTATGTAGATATATGAAATTTCCCAGGCGAAGTCGACTGTAACAACTAGCCTCGTAAGCGCGGCACGTTGTTACAACAAAGAACTCGTGTATCGCAAAGCAAGTGTCACTCGTACATGTTACTGTTATTACATTAATTGGATTGTACACATTTATACATCTTAAACACAGTGTGCATAACAATGTAGGTGTTCACGGCTTCGTATATTAAGCTTTTAGTTTTTAGTTACCAAAGGGAATCATTCCCTGGATTATTGCATAGTAAACAATTGTGAATGAAATGCAAATTATTGAATGTAGTAAGAAATAATGACTAGAAATATATGTGTAATGCGATTTCTACTAGATTGAATGATAAACACACGTACGCACTCTCGCACATTCGCACGAGACATAAAATAATCGCCGATGACGACATTCACTTTGGCAGTGACGTGTACTAGCATAGAACGGCCGATCTTTTGTGCCCGTGCAGAGATCGACATCTGGGGGGTCCCCACATACAAATGTTTTGTTTCCGAGGCCAATCAGAAGCACGTTAGGGTTAAGTGTTGACTCGTCGAGCCAAGTTCAGCCCTGAGACGCAATCAGTTGTGGACCATGGCCGTGATGCTCGTCTCGTTCCTACTGCTCACTGCGGTCGTCCCACTAAGTTCTTTGATAGCGACCGCGTTCACACGGCGTGTAAACACAGGGCGTCGTGCGAGATTAGGCATTTCCAACTTCATCCCAAACCCAAAAAACTTTTTTCTTAAAGTAAACCTAGTGAAGCTGCTGGATGAACGAAAAAGGCGATTACGAAATCATTTCAACAGACTAAGCATGTCACTGACTTCAAAGTCTACGAGCTCCATTTTGTACTCTATATATTAAATTGGAAGACGGTTTTTGAGAGGCGCGGTAGTGTAATGGTTAGCACATCTGCTTTACATGCCATAGTTACACCGGGACCAGGCATTCTACACCAGGTTAAAAATCTGGCTTTCAATGTTGTTGACTGCGCATCCGTCGTGACACGGATGTCGGTCGCGTCTCGCTAAAGACGTAAAACGAGAACGATTAGGTACTAACAAAGAATGGTCGGTCTTTTGTGCGCGGAGATCGAAGTATGCAATCGGGGGTCACCACATAGAAATGTTTTGCTTACCTGGCCAATCAGAAGAACATTATGGTTAAGTGTTAACACGCCGAGCAAGGTACAGCGCTATGAAGCGGTCGCTCGCTCACTCACTCACTCACTCACTCACTCACTCACTCACTCACTCACTCACTCACTCACTAACTCACTCACTCACTCACTCACTCATTCACTCCCTCACTCACTCTCTCACTCACTCATTTGTCTTCGCTCCCACTGGAGCACAGAGCGCTAACAAATATCCTCCAGCAAAGCAGGAGTGAAATAACTGTGTTTATCAAAACACATATGCAAACAAACGCTTGTTTTCAATTGTATGATATAACATTGTCGAAACAAGCTTCTGTCCTTACGCAAGTCACATTTCAATGTCGTGGACAGGCATCGGCCCAACATTGGCTCCCGATACTGGCCCAACGTCAATTTATCGTCACTGGCTCGAAGTCGACTCCAGACAATGTCTCTACGTCGACAACACACCGGAGGAGAGACATCGCAACCACTACAACAACACGGGCTGACACTACAACAAAACGGGCTCACACTACAACATTGGCTCACTCTTCAACAAAACAGGCTCACACTACAACAACAGGGGTCACACTACTACAACACGGGCAAAACACAACTACAACAGAAGGCAACTCGATGTGGATTGTATACGTTTTGTGTTCTTTTCAGCTCCGTTGTTGTTACTGCTGTACTGGTGTGTTCACAGGCAAGTTGAAGCAGGTTGACAATGAAACATCTACCGACCAAGAGGTCGAATCGGCACTAGCTGCCCACAATGTTCGGGCTGATATTGACACATCTACCGACCAAGAGGTCGAATCGCCCGACAATGTTCAGGCTGACACACCTTCCGATCTGGAAATAGCATCTGGAAGTGGATTAGGGCTCGTTCGGATAAGTGAAGCGTCACTATACACCAAAAAACCCCCGTCACAGTACGAGAGCATCGTCCTGGCGGTGGATTCTTTGCCGTCCTTCTACGATGCTCTCGCGATGTCATCTCCTAATTGTCAGATGCCAGTGCCGTTGCCAACGCCATCTGTCAATGGTATTGTGCCGCGCCAGTTGTCATCGGGGCCAATAAGCACCAACCATACCACTTCCGGACCAGTCCCCACTCACTTAACGAACTGAATGCGCAACGGTCGACTAGCGCAGGACATGGGTCTACTGTATTCTACCTGGCTATTTATAGCAGTGTGTGTATGTATATATATATACATATATCTATATATATATATATATATATATATATATATATATATATATATATATATATATATATATATTGACAACATCTTTATATATATTATTACAATGTCTACATGTGTTTCTGTTTTCTCACACACACACACACACACACACACACACACACACACACACACACACACACACACACACACACACACACACACACACACACACACACACCTCGTTCCTACTGCTCACTGCGGCCGTCTCACGGTAAGTTCGTACGAGATCAGTCATTACGAACTCCATCCCAAACCAACAGTCTACATATTATATTGGAAGACAGTTTTTGAGAGGCGCGGTAGTGTAGTGGTTAGCACATCAACTTTACGTGTCAGAGTTACACCGGGACCAGGCATTATACACCAGGTGTAAAAACCTGGCTTTCAACGTTGTTGACTGTGTATCACTCGTGACTCGGATGTCGGTCACGTCTCACTAAAGACACAAAAGAACCGTTTTTTAGTTAATAACCAATACAAACAAGCTCAATTCCATGTATTATTGTTTCCATGCACGCGATCATAGCGCAGAGCGTCCAGGCGATCCCCGGGTTATTCTGATCGTCGGTGACGTCGCACGTAAACGCCACTTGTGGATTCACTCATGAACCGGTGACAGCCATAGGTCTCCGTGCCTGAGTGAACATGATATGGCGCGTGCTACGGTCGTTGGTACCGCGCCTCTTTAGCATGTCAGTGGATCGCCCAGGTGACGTGTCTAGGATCTCGCTAGTGGGGGGAAGTTTTGTCACCCATTATTTTATCACCCTGTAGTGACGCAACAGGCTACATACGAAACAAATTAAGGAAGAAAAAATTATTGAACATTTCAAACACTTCTTTAAACATATCCTAAAGGTTTTGTTTACCTGTAGTACAGGTACCGTAAATTATTTAAGCTAGATGCGCCGGGGAATTTGCTGAGAAAACTCAAAGGAGTAGAAATAAACATCCAAGGAAATGTTTAATTATTTCTGAAAATGAACTTAAATATGTAGGCTTCAATGCGGGGAGCATAATGAATAAAAGCGAGTTAGATATTTTGATTGCAGATATTAACGGGACAGTAGGGTAGGACGGGGAGAATACGCCCACCTTAAGCAAGAAATTGAATAACAACAACTACTAAAGTTTATTCGAAAAAACAGTTTAATATCCGAAACAGGCAGTTACACTCAATTATAATAGACAGTATTAAACGTCTGATGACAAACAGTTTTCAAGTTAAACGCATTCTGGGGCAATATATATATAAATAAATAAATATATATATATATATATATATATATATATATATATATATATATATATATATATATATATATATATATATATATATATATATATGTATATATATATTTATGTATATATATATATATATATATATAATGCGGCTTCTATTTGATTGAATGATACACACACGTACGCACTCACCACATATCAATGTTTTGTTTCCTTGGCCAATCAGAAGCACGTTAAGGTTCAGTGTTGACTCATCGAGCCAAGTACAGCCCTGAGACGCAATCAGTTGTGGACCATGGCCGCGATGCTCGTCTCGTTCCTACTGCTCACTGCGGTCGTCCCACTAAGTTCTTCGATAGCGACCGCGTTCACACGGCGTGTAAACACAGGGCGTCGTGCGAGATTAGGCATTTCCAACTTCATCCCAAATCAAACAAACTTTTTCTTAGAGTAAAACTAGTGTAGCTGATGGAAGAACGAAAAACGCGATTATGAAGTCATTTCAACAGACTAAGCATGTCACTGACTTCAAAGTCTACGTGATCCGTTTTGCGCTCTATATATTATATTGGAAGACGGTAAGTTCGTACGAACGAGATCAGTCATTACGAACTCCATCCCAAACCAACACTCTACATATTACAGCGGTAGTGTAGTGGTTAGCTGGTTATATGCTTTCCGTGTCAGAGTTACACCGGGACCAAGCATACACCAGGTGTAAAAACCTGGCTTTCAACGTTGTTGACTGCGTATCCCTCGTGACTCGGATGTCGGTCGCGTCTCACTAAAGACACAAAAGAACCGCCCATGACGACACTCACCGTGACAGTGACGTGTACTGGCAGAGAACGGTCGGTGTTTTGTGGTCGTAATGAGGTCGACGTGTGCAGTCGGGGGTCACCGCTCGCTCACCCACTCACTCAGTCACTCACTCACTCACTCTCTCTCTCTCTCTCACTCACTCACTCACTCACTCACTCACTCACTCACTCCCTCCCTCCCTCCCTCCCTCCCTGCCTCCCTCCCTCCCTTCCTCCCTCACTCACTCACTCACTCACTCTCTCTCTCTTTCACTCACTCACTCACTCTCTCTCTCACTCACTCGCTCGCTCGCTCCCTCACTCACTCACTCACTCACTCCCTCACTCACTCACTCACTCACTCACTCACTCACTCACTCTGTGTGTGTGGGGGAGGGCGTGTGTGTGTGTGTGTGTGCGTTCGTGCGTGCGTGCGTGTTTGTTTGTGTGTGTGTTTGCGCGTTTTGTGTGTGTGTGTGTTTGTGTGTGTGTGTGTGTGTGCGTGTGTGTGTGTGGGTGGGTGGGTGCGTGCGTGCGTGCGTTTATATATATATATATATATATATATATATTGGTATATATATATATATATATATATATATATATATATATATATATATATGTATATATATATATATATATATATATATATATATATATATATATATGTATATATATATATATATATATATATATATATATATATATATATATATATAGCGTTCCGGATGAATGGATACCGCGTTACATAGAACTTAACCTTTATCTTGCTTCTTATTTTACTGTCGGGAATCGTTCCTAATGTAGTCATGATAATATCAAAAACGTGTTTGTAATTCTTCCCGAACTTAGGCATTATTACGTCAACATGAGATAAAGATGTCCCCAACTTAGTCATTATAATGTCAACATGTGTTTGTGTTTTCATCAATCATCATCCAACTCAGTTATTACGAAGTCAGTATGTGGTTGTGATTTCGCCACTTAATCAATACGACATTAAAATGTCTGTTTTTCACTTCCCACGACTTAGTCGTTACGACGTCGAACGATTTTATATACAGTTATGTCGGGCTATGTCCGTACTACTGGCTGTAACGTTGGTGCCACGCGGCGAGTCGGGGACCAGCCATCAGTTCATATACTCGTGAAAAGATCGCGCGCGTGTGAGCGTGCGTGTGCGTGTGCGTGTGCGTGTGCGTGTGCGTGTGTGTGTGTTTGTGTGTGTGTGTGTGCGTGCGTGTGCCTGTGCGTGTGCGTGTGCGAGGCCGTGCGCCGGCGAGTTCGTGTGTGAGAAACATTTACTTAAACTGCAACATCCTTTGGATATAATGATACATTGCTTTGAATAACTAATCAGATAGCCAGAGACAGTCTTTTGTTTCTTCTGCCGGGGACATACATTTAACTAAATGATAATTTGATATGAATGGCCACAGCTCGCGTGATGTACAAATCACACACGGAGACATAGGTATAGGTTGGGACTGGGCAATAAATTAATTGTAAATAAAATATAGTATATGTTATAACATTTACATTCCTAAGAAAACAAATATTTATAACTCTCACCAGCATCGATATATATATATATATATATATATATATATATATATATATATATATATATGACAATTACATCAAATGTGGGGATGTGACATGCCACTGGCACGGCGAGCATTGAGCAGTGAACCCCCTCCCCCGTCTCCCCACCAAAGGACATAAATATCGCTTTGTCCCTCAGCCCCGGCTAAGCTGGGCATCGATACAGGTGTGGCAGAATTTGACCAACCTATACGCCTCATTAAATTACCTAAAAAAGGTGACCTGGAGAACTGTAATAACTGGAGAGGTGTTACGTTGTTGTCAGTTCCCAGCAAGGTGCTGGGTAGGGTGATTATAGTAAGGATAAGAGATGCGCTCGATATCAAACTGAGGAAAGAACAAGCAGGGTTCAGAAGGAGGAAAGGATATATGCAGCAAATATTCATATTAAGGAACATTATCGACCAGTGCCTCGAATGGAATAGCCCACTCTTCATAAACTATGTGGATGTTAGGAAAGCTTTTGATAATATTCACACAGAGAGTTTATGGAGAATTATGAAATACTATGGAATTCCATCAAAAATTATCAACCTTGTGAAAATGTCTTACAAAAACTTAAGATGTGCAGTTGAGCATGAAGGCAAATTGTCAAAATGGATTCCTGTGATGTCGGGAGTGAGGCAAGAATGTGTGATGTCAGGGTTTTTGTTTGCATTGGTTTCAAGAATGGATTATGCGGAAAACAACTAGAAGGAAAAGAGGAATTCAATGGGGATTAGATACGATAGAGGATCTAGATTTTGCAGACGATTTAGCTCTGTTATCAACATCAAGAAGAAACTTACAACAGAAGACTAACGAGCTAGAAGTGCACGCAAAGAGAACTGGACTACACATAAACACAGCCAAAACGAAAATGACGAAGATGAAGACTGATGATAACCAACCAATTGTAATAGGCATAGACGATGTAGAAACTGTTGATAGTTTCACTTATCTGGGCTCAGTAATGGATGCAGACAAAGGTTCAACAGCAGATATAAGTGTACGCGTAAAGAAAGCGAGAGCAGCCTATTATAAACTGAGGAAAGTGTGGGCATCAAGCCAATACAGAAAGAAAACGAAACTCAGAATCTACAAGAGCAAGTGATGTCGGTTCTACTATACGGAGCAGAATGCTGGAAGGTAAACCAAAATGATGGACAAAGGCTCAATACATTTCACAATAGACGTTTGCGTCGAATTCTATATATATTCTGGCCAAGTACAATTTCATATGAAAAACTGTATGAAGAGGTTGAAACAAGCAGGATAACAGACATCATCAAGGCTAGACGATGGAGTTTTATTGGCTATATCCTTCGGTTTGAAAATACAAATGACTGCCGTATAGTGATGAATTGGGCACCTGTGGGAAAGATATCGATCGGAAGAACAAAAGAGACGTGGCGACGAATGGTGGAGAAAGAGCGAGATGCGTTTGGGTGGAAATCATGGGAAGAGGCGGCACAGAGGGCGGCTGACAGGGTGGAATGGCGGACTCTTGCACATGCCCAATGTGACACATGGCTCCCAAGGGATCCGTAAGCCGTAAGTAATACGTCTCATGCAAATGTCCGAGATTCGATATGCGAGTAGCTCACTAGCAACAGCCACACACTAAATATGCCTATCCGAGGGTTTACCTACACAACCCTCAGCCCCGGCTAAGCTGGTCGGAAAGACAACCCCCAGGTAATAGAAACACTACCACTATAGCAACCAAGAACTGTGGGCTTCTTTTAGCCAACTGCCTAGAAAGCCTGTGGTTTACAATGCAGTGTGGAATAAACATAAACAGCAGGACATTCGCTGTGTGCATCTTGGGCGCCGCGCTGGATCTTGGAAATGTTCCAGACCAGTGGTTAATACTGGCGAAGGTGGTGTTTGGGCCCAGGAGATTAACACCCCTGGGAGCCACCCTACAACCGGCTGTGGTATTTGGGCCCAGGAGGGTAACACCCCTGGGAGCCATCCTACAACCGGCTGTGGTGTTTGGGCCCAGGAGGGTAACACCCCTGGGAGCCATCCTACAACCGGTTGTGGTGTTTGGGCCCTGGAGAGTAACACCCCTGGGAGCCATCCTATAACCGGCTGTGAGAGCCACAGCCGAGTAACACATCTCAGGCTCCGATAAATCGCTTGTCAGAACAGCAAAAATGTCACACGGTCAAAATGGGTGGCAAAGTGTGCTGCGCGAAGGGAGGAACGGCGCCGCCGATGCATGGTAGTGCTCGTACCGCGTTATGAGTGTATAGGAAGGCACGGACAAATATCAAATTCGGCAAACAGGAAGTCACGATCGGTACGTGTACTGTGAGGACGTGTCTCAGCATCGATGACCACGACCGAGTATCGCTGGACCTACTCAAGTACCGGGCATTGGTGTGCTCTCTCCAGGAAGTGAATGGGACGAAGAGAAGGTTGCTGAACGGCGTGGTGACTGTACGTCCTGGGTGGTGGTGCATGGCGAAATGACAGTGGCGCACGAAACTGAAGAGTGGGACTGGCTGTGCTTGAAATTCTATGGGCGGCAGTGGGTCGTGTCTGGCTGGTGTCATGCAAGACACTGTCAGTCTCGCTGGTCGATGAGATGGGCACACGGCTGGTGGTGGCATCCGTCTACTGCCCAACAGAGAGCAATGCAGACACAACGGGCAAATATCGCTTCTTCCATGTGGCGGTCGAGGAGCCTAAAGGTTGTAGTCGGGTCGCACACAGTAGTGTGGTGTCCGTTGTAAGTGGTGACTTCAATGGGGAGTTAGCAGCATATCACCCCTCGCAGATGGCAGCTGCAAAACTCGGCCACGTCGCAGCTGGAGTGATCGGCAGGTCGGGTATAGCTACGGCCAAGCCCAACTGCAATATACGAAGGCTGCACGAGGAAGCTGCTGCAGCAGGTCTATGTGATGCGAGTTCATTTGTACGGAAACCGTATAGAAGGCGATGGACGTTCCGGGGCAACTTTGGTGGTGACCAGGAGCAACAGAAGCGCTACTATGACAGGGTGCTGATTGCAAAGTCGACCAAAGGTCGTATCAAGGACTGCCGCACGCACCGAGGTGTACTGAAGGACTCATCGTGCGCTAGTGGTGAACCCGCTGAGCGTGGGACTGTGCCAATGCAAGCCGCCACACGGCCCTCAGCGCATCACTCGTGTACTCTGTTGCGAAGAGACAGCATCCGAGGTCTCGAAAGCACTAGCAGCAGCGGTGGGAGAGACAGATGCTGACTGGGCTGATGTGTAGACAAATGAGCTGTGGAGAAGGACCGCTCTGTGCATTGTAGGGACTGGTGAAGCAACAAGGATAAACGCAGACCGTAGACAGCCATGGACAACGAAGAGTACCTGGCATTTCATGGTGAAACATGCTGAACTCAAGCAGAGAGGTGTTAAAGCTGCAACAATGGCTGATTCCAACAGACTGGTCAAGACAGCTGCCCGTGTTGACTGGTTAACATAGCTGGAGGAAACCATGAAAGAGGCAACGGCAGCTGCCCGTGCTGACTGGTTAACAGGGCTGGAGGAAGCCACGAAAGAGACCAAGGCAGCTGCCCGTGCTGACTGGTTAACAGGGCTGGAGGAAGCCACGAAAGAGGCAACGGAAGCTGCCCGTGCTGACTGGTTAACAGGGCTGGAGGAAGCCATGAAAGAGTCCACGGCAGCTGCCCGTGCTGACTGGTTAACAGGGCTGGAGGAAGCCACGAAAGAGGCCACGGCAGCTGCCCGTGCTGACTGGTTAACAGGGCTGGAGGAAGCCACGAAAGAGGCCACGGCAGCTGCCCGTGCTGACTGGTTAACAGGGCTGGATGAAGCCATGAAAGAGGCCACGGCAGCTGCCCGTGCTGACTGGTTAACAGGGCTGGAGGAAGCCATGAAAGATGCCACGGCAGCTGCCCGTTCTGACTGGTTAACAGGGCTGGAGGAAGCCATGAAAGAGGCCACGGCAGCTGCCCGTGCTGACTGGTTAACAGGGCTGGAGTAAGCCATGAAAGAGGCCATGGCAGCGGACGGGGTCGCAGACTCGCGAAGCGTGCACCAGATTATGCCAATTTCATGAAAATTGTATTTTGCTTGGTGTTCTTGTTTCTCTTCTACTGTCTTGCATCGATTGACCTTTTGTTTCATTTGTTTCCTTTCTTTGATCAGAGTTCATGTTGCTGTTGATAGCCACACCTTGTGGTTTCTCTCTGTTTTGCCTAGGACTTCTTTGCACGCTTCTTTCCAGGTTTCTTGTAGTGTGGCCCTGACAATGTCTATGGAGTCCTCTGTCATATCCTCTAGGGCTTCAAACCTGTTTCTCACAGCACAGTTGAACTCGAGTTTTATTTCTCTTGACTTTAGTTTGTGAACATTGTACTGTTGTTGTGGTCTATTTTCTGAGTCTACGTATTTATTCAGCTTTATTTTCACAGTTCCTAGTAGTAGGTGGTGATCTAATGCCACATCTGCTTCTCTCTTTACTCGTGTGTCCAGAAGACTTCTTCCACCAATAACTAAGACGTTAAATGTACAAAAGTCTGCAAACAGTTCACCATTTTCGTTCATGATTCCAAGTCCATGCTTTGTCATTATATCTTCCCTGCCTGCGTTGTCTGAGACCACTTTTGCTTTTGTTTCTCCCATTAGGATTTTTATGTCTCTCCTTGGTGTTTCATCTAACACATTTTGTAGCCTATTGTAGAATTATTCTTTTGCTTCTTCGTTTTCACCGTTTGTTGGGGCATAGCACTGGATCACACTAACATTCCAATTGACTTGAATCTCGCTGTAATGATTCTTGGTGACACAGGGTTCCACTCCATGCAGGGTTTCACGGCACTTTGTGTTGCCATTATTGCCACTCCATGTATGTGTGCTTGGTCTTCATCTTCATGTCCTGATTATATTATGTGTTCTCCTGTAGCAAGCCTAGTTTGTCCGGCTCCGTTCCATCTGATCTCGCTAAGACCCAGCACCTGGATGTTGTATTTCTTCGTTCCATGTGCCACTTGAGCCGATTTCCCAATCTGGTAAATGATCCGGACATTCCAGGTGCTTATTCTGGTGTTTCTTTTGGCGGTAAGCAGATGATCTGTCGGCGGTCTGACTTCCCGAAGGCTTTCATCAGGTCCCGTCATGTTGCACTCCAAGGAGGCATCATCTTGGGTTGTTGAATTAGTTGAATAGTTCATCGTTTCGGTTTCTGTAATCAGCTTTACCCCTGGATGGGTGATTGGCTCAGTCAGTGGGATTTTCTGTCAGGGTTGTCCTTCCCTTAGCCCTTTTATTGTGTCTGTCCCTTTGTCACAAGACTCAGGTACAACAGGATCCACCACGAGAAGGTACAGTCAGACCTGCTCAGCAGAGGTTGTGTGTCACATCATTGAATCATTTAGACCAAAGAATGCAGCAAACCCATTGTCGTTGGATGCATCGGTATATAGCTTAATCGTTGAAGAAGAATTTCTGATTGAGCAACATACTCTTGCCATTAAAGGCGGGCAGGAAAAGTTGCCAGGCACGTAGGTCGGCACGTGCCTCAATAGTTAGCGTCACATAATGGTGCGGAAGGACTATTCCTCGGGCGTGACTGATTAATCGTCTCAAAAACGCGCACCCCGATGGTACGGCTAAGCAAGCGAAACTTCATAGACCAATTAGAGACGGCAAGGCACGCAATTTAAATTTGCGACGCTTCACAATGTCACCTACCAGTGTTATGGCCTTTGCGATCTGATGTAAGTTCCATCGCGGTAGTGTTAATCTCGATGCCATACACAGTTTGACAGGTAGAGGGCAGACAACGTTTCTCAACATTCAAATGAATTCCTCAATGCTGCGAGAGTAGCTCAAACGATAGTAGTGAATTGATGCAGTCTGTGTCACATGCTGGGCCTACAAAAAAAAAAATCGTCCAAGAAATGTGTGACGCCGACCACACCAAATTTCTGTTGCAACATCCATTGCACTGCAGAGCTGAAACTCTTGAAAGTCTGGCAGCTAACGGAGGAACCTATAGGAAGAACTCTGACGTGGTAGAACTGGCTCTTCCACATGATCCCCAACAAGGGGTAATCCTGTGGCCTGATGGGAATTAACCTGAAAGCGTCTTGGATGTCCGCCGTGGCCGTAAGGTTTCACCAGTTCGACAACCCTGTCCAGTGTCTCGTATTGCACTGCTGTGAATTCCCTAACAGTGTAACAATTTATAGAATCACCGCAGGGAAAGGAGAGATCACGGATAAGCCGGAATTTGCCGGGTTCATGTTTGGGAATTAAATCAAGTGGCGACGCATGAAAATCGGGAACGGGTTTTTTTTAAAAGGGCCCGCCATACAGCCCAAGCCTATCTCCTTTTGCAATATAACATCAACCACCGTAGCAGCCTGTAGAGCGGAACAGTGATATTGAGTAAACCGCAAACTTTGGTCCATCATAATGTAGAGGAAATCCGTGTGTGAAGCCCTCTAACATTGCTGCGGCAGTTTGATCATAGCCGGACATATATTGTGACAATGCGATAACTTTGATTGAGGTTGGAACACATGTGCGCCAAAATGGCAATTAGCCGCGTAGACGGTATGGGGTCCACATCGACTGGTGGAATGTGGGCCATTACACTTTGAGCAAACATGTCGGAATGGGCAGACGGACTTTGTGCATTCTCGTGCTTGTTCAAACTGGTAGCACTGGCCTTTCCGAAACTGCGATTGTTTTGAGAAACATCCTCAGTTTCGTAACTGGTTCCGAAAGGAAGTACCAGTGGCCCTGGTGTTCCGCTCCATATATCGGAAACGCAAATCCCAAATGCACTTGCCAAAAAACTCAAGCCATGTGTTGTCATATCCCGGCGGAAACATTCGTCGTAGTATCCCCAGGCCATGCCACTGAAACTAGGCGCCACGGCACTGACATCCGACATGTGTTCGGAAAGACCCGGCGCACGCTGTGGATAGTGAGAGTACAGAGAACTAGATCATCCAATATCCACTCAGAAAACGTCTATAATGTGGACTGTTATATGTAATGTTGTTTACTATTTTATGCATGCGTGTATGTGTGCTTGCGTGCGTGCGTGCGTGCGTGCGTGCGTGCGTGCGTGCGTGCGTGCGTGCGTGCGTGCGTGCGTGCGTGCGTGCGTGCGTGCGTGCGTGCGTGCGTGCGTGCGTGCGTGCGTGCGTGTACATAGGTACTTTTTAGCCGGCGTGTCGGGTAAAAAGTACCTATTGGTTTTTTTTTAAAGTGGTAATTACTTAAAATGTTTGTTTTTGTTGAACATGGTTCCCGTGTTGAGGATGCCAACTGTTCACATCTTTCTAATAAAACATTCTATAGCGTTTAACTCGAATCTTATACACCTGTTTCTTTAGGGGGCACGAATTACCCGAATCAATTTACTGACTAGTAGCACCATGTACCAACGTATAAATGGATATTTCTGTGAAAATATTTTGTATCCTGAAATTTGGTAAACACTTATGAACTACCAAGTTATATGTGCTATTTTTGATAGCCCATAATATATATATATATATATATATATATATATATATATATATATATATATATATATATATATATATATATATATATTATGTGCTATATAATATATATATATATATTTATATATATATATATATATATATATATATATATATATAGAGCTATCTTTTAATGATAAATATATATATATATATATATATATATAGAGCTATCTTTTAATGATAAATATATATATATATATAGCACATACATACATACATACATATATATATATATATATATATATATATATATATTATGTGCTATATATATATATATATATATATATTTATATATATATATATATATATATATATATATATATATATATATATATATATATATATATATATATGCGTGAACATGAAATTTGGTAAACACTTATGAACTACCAAGTTACATGTGCTATTTTTGACAGCACATAATATATATATATATGTATATATATATATATATATATATATATATATATATGCGTGAACATGTATTCCAATAATTTACAGCCTGCTATTCTGTGTCATTGCGTGTCGTGTTTTAACTGTGTTAGAAACGAATCTTTAACTGTGTTAGAAACGAATCATTACACTTCGTGCTATACCTAAGCATATCCTATGTAATAAGAAAAAATGTATTCTCTGGAAGAATTACCCATTTTTATCATTAAAAGAAAGCTCTTTTGCGGAACACTGTGTCCTGTTGAATAAATGATTATGCCATTTTGGGTCGTTGGCTCATTAATAAACTGTTGAGCATAGTGCCGTTTTTTGCACAGAAAGGGTTCTTTTATTCACACTTGTGCCCTGTTCATAATTGAAAGTGCCTTTTTTAATCAAACCCCTCCAATGACCTCCTTTTGTCACAAGATGCCATTTTTTTCACTGAAAGATTCATTTTGGGGCGCCGCCTCCAAAAAATCACTTTGTAATTGTATACTGTGATTTGTTTCCAGTCAAAGTGCCCGTTTCAGCAAATTGTCCATTTGGGCCATTGCAATATCCGTAAACGGCTCTTTTATGGAAATTGATATCCTCTTTTTTCCAATGAAATTGCCCTTTAAGGACTTTGCCCCAGACAAACTTGACTATAAAATGCCGCGACAAAAACAATCTATGTAAAAAATACCAGGGACGGATAAGGCAGGATGAAGCATGATTTGGGGCAAAGAGTGATTGGAAGAAGTTGGTCTGATGGTGGGAAGGGCACACATGAATCTACTTTGGGTGGGGACAATGCGCTCAATTTGTGTATAAAATATTTTAATAAATTCAAAAATATTCAAGATAATTAATTTGGTGGAACATATAGGGTTCTTGGTAGCAAAGTGTTCATAATTTTTTCTCAGAATTTTTTATGAAGAGGAATTTGTTGATGTGATTTTGCTATTAAAGTCGATGGGGCGATTTCAGGCCAACATTCAGGCACTCGGGGTTCGTATATTTGAGACCCCATAGCATATAAAATAAACTAAAATGGTCACCCAAGTGTTTCTGTAGACAAAGCCCCTACTGAAAACAGTTATAAATAAAACTATAATACAGACTACAATTCAACAAACTATAATACACATTATTGGAATAATTATTTTAACACATCCCAAACATATCTCCCCGTATCTCCTATGTGAGCTGCGCCACAACCCTTACACAGTATTTAGGAGACTAGTTCATCCTGTTCTTTCGGTTCTACTCTCCTTTGGGCCTACAAACATGTGTCTTAGTGTTGTGTGGATAGACATGGCTGTGGACACCCCGTATTTCTTAAGTACCTAGTCAACCCTCTCTGAGGCAACTTCTACGTACGGGATGATAACCTATCCTGAGACATGTTCACAATAATATGATACAACAAAGAAACAAACAAACAAATTAAAATTCAGACTTTAATACAACAAACTTTATAATACAGACTATATTACAATAAACTATAATACAGACAAACTATGATACATACTATAATACAACAAACAATAATACTTATGACGGGCATGAGACTATAATACAACTTACTCTTGACGAACCGACGTATCATTCAATCACCGCCCGCAGAATATTAGGCCTACGCCGGTAAATATGTTTTGTTTGCCTGACCAATCAGGAGCACGTTAGGGTTCAGTGTTAAGCCGCCGAGCCAGGTGCAGCGCTTTGACCTGAAACAGCCTTCGGATATTATGATTTACGGCTTTGAGTGACTACTACGTTTTGTATCCAAACCAACGAAGGAACGCGCAGTCAATGCCACCATCACATCGCGGCTTGACTACTGCAACTCATATACGTCAAGTCTACAGGCAACATCGCGCGTCTGCAACGAATATTGATTCTGCGTCGTTCACGGAGCGACAGTGCCAGGCCCCTGTTACAAGAACTTCGCAGGCTGCCCGTGGCTCGCAGAGTCGATTTCAAGATACTGGTACTTACACATAAAGCCATGCACGACGAAGCGTCCGTGTATCTGTGTTTACCATTCGAAAATTTAGATAGCATAATGAATAGTCAGTAACATTGGAATATTGGTTAGAATAAGAATTACTATTATACATATATTGTTCACAAACTTCTTATAGACATATATTAAACCGTTTTTTGTTAACAGAGGTAGTATTTTTTCCCGGATTCAAACTCAACGAGTGATAAAAGGGAGTTTGTTTACAGGTCGTGAATTCAACTGGTGCATAGAACTATCGTTTACATTGGTAAATATATATATATATATATATATATATATATATATATATATATATATATATATATACATATACATATACATATACATATACACACACACACACATATATATATATATATATATATATATATATATATATATATATATATATATATATATATAGATAGATAGATAGATAGATAAAGTCATACATTTACTTAAATTACATACATAAGGTAATATCTGACATAGTGGTAGTAATCGTCTTCGGTAAAAAGGAATTAACAGCAGGATTTTAGCATAAATTAGTACACACGGATTTCGATGTTTTGGTACACAGTGTTCTCCGTATTCGCTAGGTGGTAAGCTTTTTTTTTTGCTTATGCGAGCTTAATAGAAGTTAGCAAGTATATTAGTCTAAAATGTTCTTTTGGATACAAAAACAGCCTTATTCAAGGCTAACGTAGCAAACTAATTAAAACTAAATTGTATGGTGGCGCCGTGCAATCGGCAATTAAAGGCCACAAGGCACTTAATTTGTGGCAGTTGCAGTAACTGGGTGGACTTCGTCAAGTCTGGGTGCAAGAAGTCCTGGGCTGAGGTCCAGGAAGATAGTTTTAGTTTTGAGTGTAGGGGATGTACGAAGATGAAGGAACTAGAGGTGGAGTTGGCTGCTCGTTGTGGCATTTGTGGGAAGGGAACAGGGGCGTTGTGCCAGTAGTTCCGGTGGGGGAACAGTAGATGATAAAGTGGGGAAAGACACCAGAGATGCTAGGGAGAGCTCACCTCAGCCTGGGAGGAAGCTGAGAGGAGGGAAGGTGACAGGTCGTAGGAAGACAGGACGTAAGGAGACGTGAAGGAAATGAACGGGAGGGAAGACAACCGGAGTGAAGGAGAGGGGAGTAGGGGAGACAGTAGGGAAGGAGACGGGGGGTAAAACAAAGCAGTAAAGGAGAGGGGAGTGGGGGAGACAAGAGCGAAGGATAGGGAAGTGGGGGAGACAGGAGCGAAGGAGACATGAGGGAAGGGATTAGGACAGAATGAGATGGAAGGGATCGAACGGAAGAGCTATTCTGCAGCAGTGATAGAGGGGGTGAGGAAGAGAGCGAGGGTAGTAGTATATGGGGGCATTTCAATCCTCAAATTTGGCAAGATTTTGGGGTTCATTCTGATTGGTCGAAATTTGAAATGGAGCGTTCTGATTGGTCGTGCTCTTTTTACCGCTAGAGGCGCCACCGTATAACCCCCCCTATTATCGCTCAAATGGCAACATTTTGGGGCTCTTTCTGATTGGTCGAGAGCAGTTTCACCACCAGGGGGCGCCACAGGGACTCATTATGATTGGTCGAGAGCCGTCACGTGACCTATGACGTCTATATTTGCATAAATTAGCATATATTGCACCCTTTTGTAGTGAAACTGTCACCAGGGGGCGCTACGGGTCAATTGTGTCGACGGTTTGTGACCTAGTTTCGACTGTTCTGACTGGTCGAGAGCCGTCAATTGACCTATGACATCACAGCTCATTTGCATAAATTAGCATAAATTAGCATAAATTACACCCTTTTGTGGGGAAACCGTCGCCAGAAGGCGCCACGTGTCATCCCCTATTATCGCCCCTGAGGCACTGTTTTGCGGTAATATTGTCGCCAGGGGGCGCTACGGGTCAAGTGTGTCGACGGTTCTTATGGGTCGAGAGCCGTCGCGTGACTTATGACGTCACAGTTCCTCATTTGCATATCACGTGACTTATCTATAGAGGTCGTGATCTTGTTTTGCTGCCATGTTGTTTTGCGATGATACGGTCACCAGGAGGCGCTGCTACAGATGGGTCGAGAGCAGTCACGTGACTTATGACGTAATAGTTCCTCATTTGCATATCGCTTGACTTCTCTATGGAGGTGGCCATCTTGTTTTGCTGCCATGTTGTTTTGCGATGATACGGTCACCAGGAGGCGCTGCTACAACGTCACAGTTCCTCGTTTGCGCTGCGGGGCAAGGTCGAATTTCAAAAGTCAGTTAGGGTTAGGGTTAGAACCCTAATTATGTCGTCTGTAGTGAAACCTAATACGAACCCTGTAGGGTTAGTAACCCTAATGAAAGGTCAAAGATCACCGACCTTTTGTACTGATACAATTGTCAGTTAGGGTTAGGGTTAGTAACCCTAATTCAATCGTCTTCGGTTTATTACTGACGATTATGGCGCGCTTTTCGAGACGTGTCTGGGCACAAAACCGGTTTGAACCGGTTCAAACCGGTTTCATGTAGTTTTTTTTTCTTTTCTGGAACGTTCGAACGACGTCATGGAATTTTCCACGCTCACGAAAAGAAACAGGATCCCGCATTTCCCTCTGCTAGCAGACTGAAACCTAGCGGTCGAAAGTTCGTGCATGCAGCGGGAAAAACGTAGCCGTGCATTTAAGCTATACGATGCATATCGCATCATTGCATTATATCGAGAACTTTTCGACGTATGTCGTTTCGCGTCGACACCCACATATTGCCTATTTCACCACGAGTCTGCAAGAACACCGCGAGGCCAAAAGGTCAAAAGATCAAGGTAAAAAAAAAACACCGCCGCTTTCTGGAACGTTCGAATGAAGTCATGGAATTTTCCATAAACACCGCGAAGTTAAAAGGTCAAAAGGTCAAGGTCATCCCAGTTTTCCCGCGAAATGTGTCAAGACACGTCGGTTTGAACCGGTTTAAACCAGATTTCCCGCGAAATGTGTCCAGACACATCGATCCGGTATGTAACATGGGCTTGTGCGCTTCCATTCGTTTTGTCTTTTTGACATTGGTCAGCCACTGTTTCGCATTTCACCGAAATGTGAAATGTTTTAAATGTGAAACTCTCTACGGGAAAAACCCAGAAAAAGTGCATCGTCAGCAAACTTTCAGGGTAAACTGTAGGAGGTATGGGTAAATTGTAGGAATTATGGGTAAACTGTAGGAGTTATGGGTAACCTGTAGGAATTATGGGTAAACTGTAGGAGTTATGGGTAAACTGTGGGAGGTATGGGTAAACTGTAACGCTGTTGGTGGACTATGGCTTGTGCACTTCCACCCGTCTTGTCTTTTTTGACACTGGTCAGTCGCTGTTGGTGGACTTTGGTTTGTGCGCTCCCACTCGTCTTGTCTTTTTTGACATTGGTCAAGCGCTGTTGGCGGACTTTGACTTGTGCGCTCCCACTCGTCTTGCCTTTTTTGACATTGGTCAGGCGCTGTTGGCGGACTTTGACTTGTGTGCTTCCACTCGTCTTGTCTTTTTTGATACTGGTCAGTCTCTGTTGGTGAACTTTGGCTTGTGCGCTCCCACTCACATTGGTCAGTCGCTGTTGGTGTACCTTGGCTTGTGCGTTTCCGCTCGTCTTGTCTTTTTCACACTGGTCAGTCGCTGCTAGTGGACTTTGGCTTGTGCGTTTCCACTCGTCTTGTCTTTTTCACACTGGTCAGCCGCTGTTGGTGGACTTTGGCTTGTGCGCTCCCACTCGTCTTGTCTTTTTTTGACATTGGTCAGTCGCTGTTGGTGGACATTGGCTTGTGCGTTTCCACTCGTCTTGTCTTTTTCGACATTGGTCCGTCGCTGTTGACGGACTTTGGCTTGTGCGCTCCCACTCGTCTTGTCTTTTTCACACTGGGCAATCGCTGTTGGTGGACTTTGGCTTGTGCACTTCCACTCGTCTTGTCTTTTTGACACTGGTCAGTCGCTGTTGATGGACTTTGGCTTGTTCGCTTCCACCCATCTTGTCTTATTTGACATTGGTCAGGCGCTGTTGGCGGACTTTGGCTTGTGCGCTTCCACTCGTCTTGTCTTTTTTGACATTGGTTTTTGTAGGTCCAAGGACCTACAACTTTATGTATTGTAGGTCCAAATACCTACAACTTTATGTATTGTAGGTCCAAGGACCTACAACTTAATGTACTGCAGTTCCAAAGACCTGCTACTTTAGGTGTTAATGTTTGGAAGTTTATGTTTTGAAAGTTTATGATATGAAAGTTTGTAAGTTGGAAGTTTGAAAGTTGGAAGTTTGTGATGTGAAACTTGGCGATATGAAAAGTTTATGTTATGAAAGTTTGTAAGTTGGAAGTTTGAAAGTTGGAAGTTTGTGATGTGAAACTTGGTGATATGAAAAGTTTATGTTTGGAAGTTCATGTTTTGAAAGTTTGTGTTATGAAAATTTTTTAGTTGGAAAATTTTAACAGGAAGATTGAAAGTTGGAAGTTTGTAAGTTGAAAATTTACAAGTTGGAAGTGTGTTTAATTAAAAATTTGTAACATGAAAGTTTATAGTATGAAAGTTTGTGTTATGAAACTTTGTGCAATTTTTAAGTTTGTAAGTTGAATCTTGTGACTTGTGCTTTGCGATGATACGATCGCCAGGCGTTGTTGGTGGACTTTGACTTGCGCGTTCCCACTCGTCTTGTCTTTTTTGACATTGGTCAGTCGCTGTTGGTGGACTTTTGCTTGTGCGCTTCCTCTCGTCTTGTTTTTTTTACACTGGTCAGTCGCTGTTGGTGGACTTTTGCTTGTGCGCTTCCACTCGTCTTGTCTTTTTTACACTGGTCAGTCGCTGTTGGTGGACTTTGGCTTGTGCGCTCCCACTCGTCTTGTCTTTTTTACACTGGTCAGTCGCTGTTGGTGGACTTTTGTTTGTGCGCTTCCACTCGTCTTGTCTTTTTTGACATTGGTCAGTCGCTGTTGGTGGACTTTGGCTTGTGCGCTCCCACTCGTCTTGTCTTTTTTGACATTGGTCAGTCGCTGTTGGTGGACTTTTGCTTGTGCGCTTCCACTCGTCTTGTCTTTTTTACACTGGTCAGTCGCTGTTGGTGGACTTTGGCTTGTGCGCTCATACTCGTCTTGTCTTTTTTCGTCTTGTCTTTTTTGACATTGGTCAGTCGCTGTTGGTGGACTTTGGCTTGTGCGCTCATACTCGTCTTGTCTTTTTTGACATTGGTCAGGCGCTGTTGGTGGACTTTGAGTTGTGCGCTCCCACTCGTCTTGTCTTTTTTCGTCTTGTCTTTTTCACACTGGTCAACCAACTTGAAGAAAACAAGACATTGTCATATACAACTTGAAGAAAACAAGACATTGTCATATACAACTTGAAGAAATCAGCCACTGTTGGTGGACTTTGACTTGTGCGCTCCCACTGATCTTGTCTTTTTGACATTGGTCAGTCACTTTTGGTGGACATTGACTTGTGCGCTCCCATTCGTCTTGTCTTTTTTGACATTGGTCACCTATTATTGGTGAACTTTGACTTGTGCGTTCCCACTCGTCTTGTCTTTTTTACATTGGTCAGTCACTGTTGGTGGACTTTGACTTGCGCGCTTCCACTCGTCTTGTCTTTTTGACATTGGTCAGCCACTGTTGGTGGACATTGACTTGTGCGCTCCCACTCGTTTTGTCTTTTTTTACATGGGTCACCTATTATTGGTGGACTTTGACTTGTGCGCTACCACTCGTCTTATCTTTTTGGTATTGGTCAGTCACTGTTGGTGGACTTTGGCTTGTGCGCTACCACTAGTCTTGTCTTTTTGATATTGGTCAGTCACGGTTGGTGGACTTTGACTTGTGCGCTACCACTCGTCTTATCTTTTTGACATTGGTCAGCTACTGTTAGTCGACTTTGATTTGTGCGCTCCCACTCGTCTTTTTCACATTGGTCAACCAACTTGAAGAAAACAATACATTGTCATACACAACTTGAAGAAAACAAGACACTGTCATATACAACTTGAAGAAATCAGCCACTTTTGGTGGACTTTGACTTGTGCGCTCCCACTGGTCTTGTCTTTTTGACATTGGTCAGTCACTTTTGGTGGACATTGACTTGTGCGCTCACACAGGTCTTGTCTTTTTGACATTGGTCAGCCACTGTTGGTGGACTTTGACTTGCGCGCTTCCACTCGTCTTGTCTTTTTGACATTGGTCAGCCACTGTTGGTGGACATTGACTTGTGCGCTCCCACTCGTCTTTTTTTTACATTGGTCACCTATTATTGGTGGACTTTGACTTGTGCGCTACCACTCGTCTTATCTTTTTGGCATTGGTCAGTCAGTGTTGGTGGACTTTGGCTTGTGCGCTCCCATTCATCTTGTCTTTTTTTACATTGTTCACCTATTATTGGTGAACTTTGACTTGTGCGTTCCCACTCGTCTTGTCTTTTTGACATTGGTCAGTCACGGTAAATTGTAGGAGGTATGGATAACTTGTAGGATTTATGGGTAAACTGGTCTTTTTGACATTGGTCAGCCACTGTTGGTGGACTTTGACTTGTACCCTCCCACTCGTCTTGTCTTTTTTGACATTGGTCACCTATTATTGGTGGACTTTGACTTGTGCGCTTCCACTCATCTTGTCTTTTTTGACATTGGTCACCTATTATTGGTGGACTTTGACTTGTGCGCTTCCACTCGTCTTGTCTTTTTGACATTGTTCAGCCACTGTTGATGGACTTTAACTTGTGCGCTCCCACTCGTCTTGTCTTTTTCACACTGGTCAGCCACTGTTGGTGGACTTTGACTTGTGCGCTCCCACTCGTCTTGTCTTTTTGACATTGGTCAGTCACTGTTGGTGGACTTTGACTTGTGCGCTCCCACTCGTCTTGTCTTTTTGACATTGGTCAGCCACTGTTGGTGGCCTTTAACTTTTGCCGTGCCAACAACTATGTGATGATAGGGTTGTGCAAACAGCACTCTTTCGATGCAGTCTATCTAGGGTTATACAACTGACAACAGGTTGGGGCTACACCTTTTCCGTACCGTCACCGCTAAGAAGTTGGTAGGGTTGTGCAAACAGCACTGTCTCGATGCAGTCTATCTAGGGTTATACAACCGACTACATGTTGGGGTTACACCTTTTTGCAGACTATCTAGGGTTATACAACCGACAACAGGTTGGGTTAGGCTTTTTCCGTACCGCCGCCGCCACTGCCGTCGCCTTGGCTATAACCCTAGACAAGTGGAAGCGCACAAGTCAAAGTCCACCAATAATATGTGATCAATGTAAAAAAAAAGACAGGACGAGTGGGAGCGCACAAGTCAAAGTCCACCAATAATGGGTGACCAATGTCAAAAAAGACAAGACGAATGGGAGCGCACAAGTCAATGTCCACCAAAAGTGACTGACCAATGTCAAAAAGACAAGACCAATGGGAGCGCACAAGTCAAAGTCCACCAACAGTGGCTGATTTCTTCAAGTTGTATATGACAGTGTCTTGTTTTCTTCAAGTTGTGTATGACAATGTCTTGTTTTCTTCAAGTTGTATATGACAATGTCTTGTTTTCTTCAAGTTAGTTGACCAGTGTGAAAAAGACAAGACGAAAAAAGACAAGACGAGTGGGAGCGCACAACTCAAAGTCCACCAACAGCGCCTGACCAATGTCAAAAAAGACAAGACGAGTGGAAGCGCACAAGCCAAAGTCCACCAACAGCGACTGACCAGTGTAAAAAAGACAAGACGAGTGGAAGCGCACAAGCAAAAGTCCACCAACAGCGACTGACCAATGTCAAAAAAGACAAGACGAGTGGGAGCGCACAACTCAAAGTCCACCAACAGCGACTGACCAATGTCAAAAAAGACAAGACGAGTGGAAGCGCACAAGCAAAAGTCCACCAACAGCGACTGACCAGTGTAAAAAAGACAAGACGAGTGGGAGCGCACAAGCCAAAGTCCACCAACAGCGACTGACCAGTGTAAAAAAAACAAGACGAGAGGAAGCGCACAAGCAAAAGTCCACCAACAGCGACTGACCAATGTCAAAAAAGACAAGACGAGTGGGAACGCGCAAGTCAAAGTCCACCAACAACGCCTGGCGATCGTATCATCGCAAAGCACAAGTCACAAGATTCAACTTACAAACTTAAAAATTGCACAAAGTTTCATAACACAAACTTTCATACTATAAACTTTCATGTTACAAATTTTTACTTAAACACACTTCCAACTTGTAAATTTTCAACTTACAAACTTCCAACTTTCAATCTTCCTGTTACAATCTTCCAACTAAAAAATTTTCATAACACAAACTTTCAAAACATGAACTTCCAAACATAAACTTTTCATATCACCAAGTTTCACATCACAAACTTCCAACTTTCAAACTTCCAACTTACAAACTTTCATAACATAAACTTTTCATATCGCCAAGTTTCACATCACAAACTTCCAACTTTCAAACTTCCAACTTACAAACTTTCATATCATAAACTTTCAAAACATAAACTTCCAAACATTAACACCTAAAGTAGCAGGTCTTTGGAACTGCAGTACATTAAGTTGTAGGTCCTTGGACCTACAATACATAAAGTTGTAGGTATTTGGACCTACAATACATAAAGTTGTAGGTCCTTGGACCTACAATACATAAAGCAGCAGGTATTTGGACCTTCAATACATAAAGTAGCAGGTCTTTGGACCTACAATACATAAAGTAGCAGGTCTTTGGACTTACATTACATAAAGTAGCAGGTCTTTGGACCTACAATACATAAAGTTGTAGGTCTTTTGACCTACAATACAAAAATATGTAGGTTTTTGGAACTACAATACATAAAGTAACAGGTCTTTGGATGTATAATACATAAAGTAGCAGGTCTTTGGACCTACAATACATAAAGTTGTAGGTCCTTGGACCTACAATACATAAAGTTGTAGGTCCTTGAACCTACAAAAAACAGTGTCAAAAAAGACAAACGAGTGGAAGCACACAAGACAAAGTCCGCCAACAGCGCCTGACCAATGTCAAAAACGACAAGATGGGTGGAAGCGAACAAGCCAAAGTCCATCAACAGCGATTGCCCAGTGTGAAAAAGAAAAGACGAGTGGGAGCGCGCAAGCTAAAGTCCACCAAAAGCGACTGACCAATGTCAAAAAAGACAAGACGAGTGGGAGCGCACAAGCCAAAGTCCGTCAACAGCGACGGACCAATGTCGAAAAAGACAAGACGAGTGGAAACGCACAAGCCAAAGTCCACCAACAGCGACTGACCAATGTCAAAAAAAGACAAGACGAGTGGGAGCGCACAAGCCAAAGTCCACCAACAGCGTCTGACCAGTGTGAAAAAGACAAGACGAGTGGAAACGCACAAGCCAAAGTCCACTAGCAGCGATTGACCAGTGTGAAAAAGACAAGACGAGTGGGAGCGCACAAGCCAAAGTTCACCAACAGCGACTGACCAGTATCAAAAAAGACAAGATGAGTGGGAGCACACAAGTCAAAGTCCGCCAACAGCGCCTGACCAATGTCAAAAAAGACAAGACGAGTGGGAGCGCACAAGTCAAAGTCCGCCAACAGCGCTTGACCAATGTCAAAAAAGACAAGACGAGTGGGAGCGCACAAACCAAAGTCCACCAACAGCGACTGACCAGTCTCAAAAAAGACAAGACGGGTGGAAGTGCACAAGCCAAAGTCCACCAACAGCGTTGCAGTTTACCCATACCTCCTACAGTTTACCCATAACTCCTACAGTTTACCCATAATTCCTACAGGTTACCCATAACCCCTACAGTTTACCCATAATTCCTACAGGTTATCCATAACTCCTACAGTTTACCCATAATTCCTACAATTTACCCATACCTCCTACAGTTTACCCTGAAAGTTTGCTGACGATACACTTTTTCTGGGTTTTTCCCGTAGAGAGATTGACATTTAAAAAATTTCACATTTCGGTGAAATGCGAAACAGTGGCTGACCAATGTCAAAAAGACAAGACGAATGGAAGCGCACAAGCCCATGTTACATAAAGGATAGATATGTCTGGACACATTTCGCGGGAAATCTGGTTCAAACCGGTTCAAACCGACGTGTCTTGACACATTTCGCGGGAAAACTGGGTTGACCTTGACCATTTGACCTTTTAACTTCGCGGTGTTTATGGAAGATTCCATGATTTCATTCGAACGTTCCAGAAAGCGGCGGTGTTTTTTTTTTTTACCTTGATCTTTTGACCTATTGACCTCGCGGTGTTCTTGCAGACTAGTGGTGAAATAGGCAATATGTTGGTGTCGACGCGAAACGACATACGTCGAAAAGTTCTCGATATAATGCAATGATGCGATATGCGTCGTATAGCTTAGATGCACGGCTACGTTTTTCCCGCTGCATGCATGAACTTTCGACCGCTAGGTTTCAGTCTGCTAGCAGGGTGAAAATGCGGGATCCTCTTTCTTTTAATGAGCGTGGAAAATTCCATGACGTCGTTCGAACGTTCCAGAAAAGAAAAAAACTACATGAAACCGGTTCAAACCGGTTCTTTGCCCAGACACGTCTCGAAAAGCGCGCCATAATCGTCAGTAGTAAACCGCAGACGATATAATTAGGGTTACTAACCCTAACCCTAACTGGCAATTGTATCAGTACAAAAGGTCGGTGATCTTTGACCTTTCATTAGGGTTACTAACCCTACATGTTTCGTATTAGGGTTCATTACAGACGATATAATTAGGGTTCCTAACCCTAACCCCAACTGGCAATTGAATAAGTACAAAAGGTCGGTGATCTTTGACCTTTCGTTATGTTTACTAACCCTACAGGGTTCGTATTAGGTTTCACTACAGACGACATAATTAGGGTTCTAACCCTAACCCTAACTGACTTTTGACCTTCGACCTTGCCCCGCAGCGCCGTCTGGTAATCGTATCACCGCAAAACAACATGGCAGCAAAACATGATGGCGGCCTCCGTAGAGAGGTCACGTGATATGCAAACGAGGAACTGTGACGTTGTAGCAGCGCCTCCTGGTGACTGTATCATCGCAAAACAACATGGCAGCAAAACAAGATGGCCACCTCCATAGAGAAGTCACGTGATATGCAAATGAGGAACTGTGACGTCATATGTCACGTGACTGCTCTCGACCCATCTGTAGCAGCGCCTCCTGGTGACCGTATCATCGCAAAACAACATGGCAGCAAAACAAGATGACGACCTCTATAGAGAAGTCACGTGATATGCAAATGAGGAACTGTGACGTCATATGTCTCGTGACGGCTCTCGACATATCAGAACCGTTGACACACTTGACCCCTAGCGCCCCCTGGCGACAATATTACCGCAAAACAGTGCCTCAGGGGCGATAATAGGGGATAAAACATGGCGCCCTCTGGCGACGGTTTCACCGGAAAAGGGTGTAATTTATGTTAATTTATGCAAATTTATGCAAATGAGCTGTGACGTCATAGGTATCGTGACGGCTCTCGACCAATCAGAACAGTCGATACTAGGTCACAAACCGTCGACACAATTGACCCGTAGCGCCCCCTGGTGACAGTTTCACTACAAAAGGGTGCAATATATGCTAATTTATTCAAATATAGACGTCATAGGTCACGTGACGGCTCTCGACCAATCAGAATGAGTCCCTGTGGCGTCCCCTGGTGGTGAAACTACTATCGACTAATCAGAAAGAGCCCCAACATTTTGCCATTTGAGCGATAATAGGGGATTATACGGTGGCGCCTCTAGCGGTAAAAAGAGCATGACCAATCAGAACGCTCCATTTCAAATTTCGACTAATCAGAATGAGCCCAAAATGTTGCCAAATTTGAGGATTGAAATGCCCCCCATATACTACTGAGGGTGTTTGTGGGGGATTCGATAGTTAGGAAGACCGACAGACTTTTAAACAAAGGAGATGATGTTGTGGTCTGCTTGCCTGTAGCCAAAATAAAGGCGATAACTGAGAGGGTAGAAAATATATGTTTTAGTACCCGTAGAGACAAATAACGTAGAGAGGGAGGGAGGGTACAACTGCCATAGTTAGGAAATATAGGCAGTTGGTCAGAACACTAAAACAGACGCGGGTTGAGCAGGTAATACTGTCAGGGATTTTACCAGTAATGGGCAGGAGGGGGTCACAAATATTGAAATTGTCGGGGGATGGCAATTAAATGTTAGTCCAGAAGCTATGTAGGGAAGAAGTTGGATTTGTGGATTTATGGGGAAGTTTTGTTGGGAGGGCTGATATGTACATGAAGGATGGGCTTCATCTAAGTGGAAAGGGGGCAGCAGTATTCGAGGACGAACTTTCAGCAGCATGTGTACAGTGACAAATATTTTTGGTAGTAAACTTTGTTTAAACTAGAAGTGCAGGGGGGTTACTTAGTGCTGTCTCAAGCAGAACAAGAGGCCACTAGTACAGACAAGGTACCTCAAGGATCAGTATTAGGACCTATATTATTCTTAATATATATCAATGACTTGGACGACAGTATAACAAGTAACGTACTGAAATTTGCGAATGACAAAAAACTGTTTAGAAAAGTTAATATTGATGGTGATAAACAACATTTACAAAACGATCTAGACAGATTAGTGAAATGGTCTGAGAAATGGCAGATGTTGTTCAATTTTGGGAAATGTAAATGCCTACATACAGGACATGGGAACTTGGATATAAACTATAAAATGGGATATACTGTTCTGGGCACTACTGTAAAAGAAAAGGACTTAGGAGTTACAATAAGGGCTGATATGAATGTTTCAGAGCAGTGTGGTATTGCAGCTTCAAAGGGTAATCAAATTCGAGGATTGATTATAAGTAACATAACATACAAGAGAAAAAAGGTAATTATACCTCTTTATAAAGCAATAGTTAGACCTCATTTAGAATACTGTATACAAGCATGGAGACCATATCGTAAGAAGGATATAGATACGCTTGAACGCATACAAAGGAGAGCAACTAAAATGATTCCAGAACTGTGAGACCTTAGTTATGAAGAACGCCTGAAAGAATGTGGTTTTACAACTCTAGAGACAAGGAGGTTAAGAGGAGATCAGATTGAAGTTTTTAAGATATTGAATCCCAAAATTTAGCATTTGGAACTGGCAATGAACTAATATCCTCTCTAGTAAACAGTAAACTGAAGTAACCATTTAGGTCTTCCGCCAGTAAAAAACCTTTTGATATTATATTTCCAGCACTGTCTTCTAGAGGATCGACCTTGTCTCGTACGTTTTGCTTACTCCTGACATATGGATAAAAACTGTTGCTGTCATTTTTTATGTTACATGCTAGTTTTTGGTCATAGCTTCTTTTAGATTGTCTAACTTCAGTCGTAGCTGCATTAAGTGCCTCTTTGTAATTTGCATAGTCTTAATTTTTTCTGGTACGCCTATAAACACTATAAAACTATTTTCTAATAGCTTCTTTTTACAAGTGTTTCTTTCTGGTCCGTTTTCCTTGTTTTTTTTCAAGGGAAAAAATCATCAAAGATACTCTTAATTTTATATTTTAGAATGTTCCAACATTTAATTGCGATCTTATTCCTCAGCATGTTATTCCAATCTAGCTTTGCTATGTATTTTTTCATATATTTGTTTTAACTTTGTGGAAGTTTCTCTTGTTTCTCTAGTGGGGCGCGATAGCATACCGGTTAGAATGTCGGACTCTCAATCGAGGGAACCCGGTTTCAAATCCCACTGCGGTCGCTTCGAACCTTTGGCAAGTTTGATCACCCCACGTTGCCACAGTTCACTCAGCTGTATAAATGAGTACCTGGCAATACAGACAGCAATTGCAGCGTGGCTGAAATCTTCCCAAAGAAGTTGAGATGGCCTTGGAATGAACAGGTCTGCCAGGGGGTGAAGTGTAAAGCGCTTTGAGCAGTCCTATGGACCGGATACCGCGCTATATAAGAACGTACCTTTACTTTGAATATTTTTTTACTTTCTGTTTTTACATTGATGTCAACATGTATTTGATTATGATCACTGTTACCCAATGGTTCATGTATTTTTACATTGTCCATTAATTCTTTTTGTGACGACAAAACTATTTGTAATAACCTTCTCTCCCCTGGTTGGTTCTAGCACGTGCTGAGTAAGGAAGCTATCCTGAATTAAAAATAGAAATTGTTGGTCCTCTCCTCCTGTAGTCTCTAGAGATTTCCATAGAGTGTGTACATGGTTAAAACTCCCATTATGATACATTTCCCTTTACTCACTTCCTTTATAGTGTTTTGTATTTTGTGTTATCCTCATCGTTTATGTTTTGACTTCGGTAAACTAATCCAATTATTAATGTTGAATTTTCTGAAACTACTTTGCACCAAACAGTTTCATTGCAATATGCCTCTCGTTCTAATTTTATTCGTAAGCCAAAATATAGAATCTATAACATATAGAATAACTCCCCCTCCATTTCTTCTTATTCGAGCTCTCCTAAACATTACGTATCCTGTCAGTCCCAATTCAGCATCTGTTATGTCTATATTGGCCCATGATTAGGTTATACCAGTTATGTCAGGGCCTATATCTTTTACCATAATGTTTAATTCGTTTTCTTATTTACTATGCTCCTTGCATTTAAAAACACAAATTTATAACCAGCTCCAGATATGTTTTTTTACCGGAAGAGAAACATAGCAATCACTACAACAACACGGGCTCACTCCACAACAACACGGGTTCACACAGCAACAACACGGCTCACACTACAACAACATGGGCTCACTCTACAACAACACGGGCTCACACTACAACAACACGGGCGCACACTACAGCAACACGGGCTCCCACAGCAACAACACGGGCCCAAACTACAACTACACGGGCTCACACACAAACAACACGGGCTCACACTAAAACTACACGGTTTCACACAGCAACAACACGGGCTCACACTACAATCACACGGGCTCATACTACAACAACACGGGCTCGCACTACAGCAACACTGGCTCAAACTACAACAACACGGCAAAACACAACTACAATAGCAGGCAACTTAATGTGGATTGTATACACTTCCTTTGTTCTTTTCCGCTCCGTTGGTTTTGTGTGTTCACAAGCAAGTTGAAGCGGGTTGACAATGGCACATCTACCGACCAAGAGATCGAATTACCCGATTATGATCGGGCTGCCACACCTTCCGATCTGGATATCGCATCTGGAAGTCGATTAGGGCTTGTTCGGAAAATTTAAGCGTCACGATGTGCTCTTCGTCCGTGTTCCCTGCTGTACAGCGGTGAGGGTCAGGTAAAGTATTGTCGAGCCACTTACTTAACGAATTGAATGCGCAACGGTCGACTAGCGCAGGACATGGGTCTACTGTATATTCTACCTGTAGTGTGTGTGTGTGTGTGTGTGTGTGTGTGTGTGTGTGTGTGTGTGTGTGTGTGTGTGTGTGTGTGTGTGTGTGTGTGTGTGTGTGTGTGTGTGTGTGTGTGTGTGTGTGTGTGTGTGTGTGTGTGTGTGTGTGTGTGTGTGTGTGTGTGTGTGTGTGTGTGTGTGTGTGTGTGTGTGTGTGTGTGTGTGTGTGTGTGTGTGTGTGTGTGTGAGTGTGTGTGTGTGTGTGTGTGTGTGTGTGTGAGTGTGTGTGTGTGTGTCTGAGTGAGTGAGTGAGTAAGTGTGTGTGTATATATATATATATATATATATATATCATTACTTTTTATTACTTTTCACATATCTAAACTTACTCTGCCCTACATTCGTAAGCCCCTAGCACGTCACACATACAAGGTGTAAAGTAATATGTCTTTGTCATCGTATAATTACGGAAAAAAACAATCAGACTTCTCACCTTTAATTAGTTCTCTGACTGCGATCGTTACTTCCACTGACATTGGCTGACACAGGCTGACACAGGTTGTAGCACTTTTGAAGCAAACGAACTCACAACGCAATCGTTTTGTTTGACTGGCCAATCGGAAGCATGTAACATGTAAGTATGAAGCACGTAAAGCTTTAATCCGCCGAGCCAGGTACAGCGCTCTGACATGAAACAGCGTTCGTCTATTGTGATTTACGGTTTTAGTGACTACGCAGAAAGCAACCGACAGACCGTGCAGAGATCAATGTATGCAGTCAGGGGGTCCCCACATAGAAACGTTTTGTTTGCCTGGCCAATCAAAAGCATGTTTTAGGTTCAGCGTTGATTCATCGAGCCAGGAACAACGCTGAGACGCAATCAGTTGTGGACCATGGCCGCGATGCTCGTCTCGTTCCTACTACTCACTGCGGTCGTCTCACGGTAAGTTCGTACAAGATCAGGCATTACGAGCCCCATACCAAACCAACACTCTACATATTACATTGGAAGACAGTTTTTGAGAGGCGCGGTAGTGTTGTAATTAGCACATCTGCTTTACGTGTCAGAGTTACACCGGGACCAGGCATTATACACCAGGTGTAAAAACCTGGCTTTCAACGTTGTTGACTGCGTATCCCTCGTGACTCAGATGTCGGTCGCGCCTCGCTAAAGTCACAAAATAACTGTTTTTTAGTTAATAACTAATACAAACAAACTCAATTCCATGTATTTATTATTGTTTCCATGCAGGCGATCATAGCACAGAGCGTCCAGGCGATCCTCGGGTTATTCATTCGTCGGTGACGTAGCATGCAAACGTGCTTGAGTGAACATGATATGGCGCGTGCTACGGTCGTTGGTACCGCGCCTCGTTAGCATACTGACTGTCAATGGATCGCTCAGGAGACGTGTCTAGGATCTCGCAAGTGGGGGAAGTTTTGTCACCCATTATTTTATCACCCTGTAGTGACGCAACAGTCTACATACGAAACAAATTAAGGAAGTAGAAATTATTGAACATTTCAAACACTTCTTTAAACATACCCTAAAGGTTTTGTTTACCTGTAGAACAGGTAACGTAAATTATTTAAACTAGATGCGCTGGGGAATTTGCTGAGAACACTCAAAGGAGTAGAAATAAACATCCAAGGAAATGTTTAATTATTTCTGAAAATGAACGTAAATGTGTAGGCTTCAATGCGGGGAGCATAATGAGTAAAAGCTAATTAGATATTTTGATTGCAGATATTAACGGGGCAGTAGGGTAGGACGGGGGAATACGCTCACCTTAAGCAAGAAACTGAATAACAACAAATACTAAAGTTTATTCGAAAAAAGCAGTTTAATATCCGAAAGAGGCAGTTACTCTCAATTATAATAAACAGTATTAAACGTCTGATGACAAACAGTTTTCAAGTAACACGCATTCTAAAAAAGTCTTATGTAGGCGTATTGCCCTTTGCCTGGGGCAATACGTCCACAGAAAGGGGCAAGTCGCCCAGTGTTAGGCGTTTCGCCTCACAAGAAATCAGGGAATAGTGTTGACATCACATATGTCACGTCACGTATAACATATAATTATATATATATATATATATATATATATATATATATATATATATATATATATATATTGGACCTACCAATTAAGCAAATCTATTTGCGTATTATACGACTATTAGCAATATCGTATAATTTATACAATTAAACAAATGTGTCATGCATATTGCAAGTCGTCTCATTTATGTTTTGGACGTCGTCCTTTTCCACCAAACTCCGTTTGTCTGGAGACGACATGAGGCACGCCACAGATTCAGCCTCCGCGTACGAGCTCTGGGTGCAACAATCCGCAGAGAAGGAGAAAGCTTCTTGACGATTTCCCGAGTTGTATCTATAACATATAATTTAATACAATATACACTATTTCTATAGAGCCTGTGTCCGAGCTCAGAGGTACGTCAACACCTGTACCTATATGCTTGTACAACGCTAGACCTATATCAATAAAATGTACGATTCCGTACTTTACCCTAGCCTGCCATACTAAACTACTATACATAGTCATTAACTGTATTCAGTATAGGTACTTGGGTCGTTATTGTTACACTTCATTACAAGTATCTTCTTATATGAATAAAATGATATTTCTCGTCAGTCAGCAATTGAGTGGGAATGCTGGGGAGCTATGTGGGGGCAAGCAATGGCAAATGGGTAATTTTAATTTACGCACGTTTGGCTTCCAACGTGTGATGGAAAGGTTTTGGAATATCCATAGTGTGCATATTGACTGACGTATATCCCATGTAAATAGTGCGTGTTAACATTGTGCACATACCTTCAACGGAAAGGGACCGGCGCGAAGTCGCAGCAGCACCGCTCTGAAGGCCGGATTGTCCTGGAATGGGCGCGGCTGGGAAGTCCTGGTGGTCGACAACAACCGGCACATCGACTGTATGCACATCAGCATGTGTGACGTTCGCAACGGCAGCCATATCGGCCTTGCTCAGTGGTAACATGTATGGGTGGCCCCTCTTCTGTAACCGCGACAGCAGCGAACTCGTTGTCTTGAAAGGTGATGTCATTGAAGGGCCACAGTCCGCAGGTCTGGAATCCATTGATGGCCTTGTCTGGCGTTGACGTTCGCAGGAACGCAGTGCCAAAATCCCTGACATGTTGTAGAATATTATTCGTTGGACATGTTGTGACGTCATTCAGTTGTCTGCAGATATGTTGACGAGCTCTTCAGAGATTTGAAGAAGCATCGGTCGAGAGGCTGCATCTTATTGGTGCAGTGTGGAAGAAGAGTGATCAGCTCGATTCCATGAGCCCTGGCATAGTTTACAGCATCCAGGGTCTTGTGGCTGTGATGCACGTCCAACACAATCAGGTGACGGTTCTGCGTTGATGCATTTATGTAGAGAACAAAATATTCCATCCACTTCAGAAAGAGTCCGGCATCTGTCCAACCGCTTGCACTGGCGAGGCTGACTGACTGTGGCGGGGCAACCAGCTGGTCCACCATTCGCTTCCGAGGAAAATCATGATTGGCGGAAGGTAGGCCCCGGCAGCACTCACCGCGCAGATCACGGTCACGGTTTCTCCTCGTTCGCCGCTGGTCATTTTCGCTACCTGACGGATCCCCTTTGAAGCTACAACCTCGCCTGGCTTGTGGACACTGGTTATCCCAGTTTCGTCCATGTTCCACACCTTGGACGGTAGGTATTCGTGGCCATTGAGCACATCTTTGTAGATCCCAAAGAACTCGTTTCCTCTCGGTCTGTTGAAACCAACAGCTTTTGATAAGTTCGTTCCTTGGGGCTGACGAACGCTCAGGTTGGACTGTCTTCCTAGAAGGCTCTTCAGCCAGTCTTTTCCGGCCAACTTGTTTGTCTTGTTGAACGGTTGGTTTGTTCCCATGGCCACTGCCACGTCGGATGCCAGACGTCCGACATCAGTAGGAGTTAAGCCGTACAAGACCCTCTCCATTGTCTGGATGTGGTCATGAATTACCAGCTGAACCTACGGCGGCAGCGCCGATGAGAAACCCAACCTCATCTTTCCAGGTGTGGCTACAAGGGCATCACGGTGTCTGCTAATAGTACGAGCCGGAATGAGCTCACGGATGAGCGGCATGCCGTCTCTTACTGGATTGGTATTGGTAGTGGTATGGTATGACTGTACTAGGCGTACTGCCCCCTTGGTTGGTAGGCGTCTCGCATCAATAGTACTATTTTGATCAATAAGTGGCGTCCAATAAGCGTCTTTATTATCACCCACAATCAATGCTGCTAATATGTTTAATTATGATTATATATGCCTAATGGCAAAACAGCAAGCTTGGCTACGGTGGCTTTATTAACACAAAGGTAGACATTAAATTTTATATCAATTCAGAGAAAAACACGAAACTTTGATTTTCATACTTACTTTCGAACATCCACTTTAGCGCTCTTGTCAGAAGAAAACGAGAGATGGCAGCACTTGTAAAGGTATAACACGTGGTATACTGCACTCGTTAGAAAAGTGCTATGGGCGTATTGCCTCACTCGGGCGTATTGCCCCGCCCTACCCTACCTCTCGTTGCCATTTCGTCTTTAGGAATCCCGACTCTAATATTTAAATTTAGATGGGGTGTGGTTATCTCAGGACTGCGATGTGCACTTGATGTTTACAGTGTTACGCTCCGCTAAAGTTTTTTTTACACAAATACCAAGTATAAATATAGGAGAAAATCTCTCAGAGCGACTGAACCTTGGAATTCCCTGCCTGAGACAGTCGTACAGCCAAATTCCATAAATTCATCAAAGAACCGGATGGACAAATTCTGGTTCAACAAGGCAATTTTAAATAAGGGGTCTTCCATAAAGTATGTCACGCTTAGGGGGGTGGGGGGTCTACGGGCAAGCGTTACGTAACGGTTTTTAAAATGTTAGCTCGTCTAGCTGTCAATACCCGACATATAGTTCTAATTGTTAAGATATTTTTTTCTTTCAAAAGCATTTCAACGACAAACCAGCATCATAGAGGGTCTTTGCCAAAACGAATGTAATTATAGAGGGGAGGTGTACATGCCAGCGTTACGAAGAGTTACAAGGGGCTGGTCTCAAAAACGTCCAAAACTAGCGTGACGTACTAAAATGGATGGCCCCTAACTTTGAAGCACCATGGAGCCGGAACTCTTAAATTATTGTTAGATGATGAAAGGAAATCTGACCAATGAGGAATCACAAATATAATCAAAATAGTGTCAACACATCCGGCACACTTGTCATTGCGCTTGGACTAATATTATCTTCTTGGTAAAGAACAGTGCAGTAATATTACTAAAAAAATTGGAAGTGTCGCCACGACCACATTATACGCCCGCAATAGCCTCGAAACCATTTTGCTCTGACAGCTTCCGAAGGGGTTCCGGGTGATATTAGGAACGATTAGGTAATTGCTTCACATTCAAGTGCACGGTGGAGTAATTTAGAGTTCTTTACTGAAACGTAGATGCTACAGTTCATAAAGAAGGTATTGGTGCTTGAATGATGGTTAGTTATCTCATAATTTGTATGTATTTGGACATTGAAATGTTTGCTTAGAAAAAAACGAGTTGATTTTTAAGTTCAACTTACGAAATCTAATTACATATATCCTGAAAATCATAACGATTACAACAGTTTGATTCCTGTGTAATTAGTTAATCATTACATCGCCGCTTACAGATTAGTCATTAAACTAGTGCATGTAAAACCTACCGAGATGGCGTATGACCTCTATTCCCTGTCCCTAAAGATGTTTCATCCCATTTTAAAAGTTTACGTCAGGATTCATTGCCGTATAAATTGTGCATAATTAAAAAAACTTCAATACAATCTCCTCATAAACATCTATATACTAATGAGGGTAGTTTTAGTGAGTTTAGTCTTTCAACAGTCATAAGTTAGTCATACCTGGTAATTCTTTGGTTGCTCTTCCTTGGACGTTTTCTATTGCAATAATGTGTTTTTTCTTATCGGGGTACCATGCTGCTATGGCGAAGTCAAGATGCGTTCTTACCATTGTTTTGGCACGAACGTATCTTTGTCTAGAAAGTGGACAGTTCTGCGAATTATTTTTTATCTGTGTTGCTTTGTCTACAACTTAATTAACGTGACGTTACAGTATATTTTTTGAATACATTTTATAACATAACATAGTAGTCAAACAAAGTGAATCATTGCAATTTTATAATAAATACTAACATATTTTGTAGAGGCACTATGTCAGAGATCCCCCAACTGATACATCAGAATCGATGTTGTCGCCTTGGTGTGGTGTTGCACATGGAGTTGAAAGGAGGAGGAAAGTAACATATAGTGTATGGAGCATGTTGATTCACTGGACATTTGTATTTAAAAGATGGACGATCTCAGAAAGCAACTTTAACGTACACAGATGTTCTACGTTGCTATGGGATGACAGTGTATGTTGATGTTCGTTTGACGTCACACGCCGACCCCGTACGGACATTGCCGAGCGAAATGTCAAATCGCTTGGGGCTTCTTTGCCACTAATATAATTAGCTTTTATTGAAGAGTAGCCAATAACATGATATGCTAATACATTTAAAATTACATATACAACTGTTTGTTATCATATATCAGGATTTCTGGAATATTTGCATAATAAGATATTTTAAAATAACAATTTAATAAATATAAACCAGTGGGGCGTGGTTGTGTTGTGGATAGAACAATAGTGGGGCGTGGTTGTGTTGTGGATAGAACACTAGTGGGACGTGGTGGTGTTGTGGATAGAACACTAGTGGGGCGTGGTGGTGTTGTGGATACAACACTAGTGGGGCGTGGTGGTGATGTGGATAGAACATTAGTGGGGCGTGGTGGTGTTGTGGATAGAACACTAGTGGGACGTGGTGTTGTTGTGGATAACACACTAGTGGGGCGTGGTGGTGTTGTGGATAGAACCCTAGTGGGGCGTGGTGGTGGTGTAGATAGAACACTAGTGGGGCGTGTTGGTGTTGTGGATAAAACACTAGTGGGGCGTGGTGGTGTTGTGGATAGAACACTAGTGGGGCGTGGTGGTGTTGTGGATAGAACACTAGTGGGGCGTGGTGGTGTTGTGGATAGAACACTAGTGAGGCGTGGTGGTGTTGTAGATAGAACACTAGTGTTGCGTATTGGTGTTGTGGATAGAACACTAATGAGGCGTGGTAGTGTTGTGGATAGAACACTAGTTGGGCGTGGTTGTGTTGTGGATAGAACACTAGTGGGGCGTGGTGGTGTTTTAGATAGAACACTAGGGGGCGTGGTGGTGTTGTGGATAGAACACTAGTGGGGAGTCGTGGTGTTGTGGATAGAACACTAGTTGGGCGTGGTGGTGTTGTGGTTACAACACTAGTGATGCTTCAGTTCTGTATAAATGAGTACCTGGCGACAGGCAGTGGTGGATATGTGAACGAATAGTCTATGCTCAGTAATACAAGGGGTGTGTCTGAGTCTCCCATCTAGCGAGCGGTAGTTGCAAAAACATTGTTCTCTCTATCGACAGAACCCAGGTTCGAATCCTCTTATTGCCGTTTCGAACCTCATTTGGAATATTGTATACAAGCATGGAGGTCATGTCGTAAGAAGGACCTAAATAAGTTCGAAAGTACACAAAGCAGAGCAACTAAAATGATTCCAGAACTGAGAGACCTTAGTTATGAAAGCCGATTAATAAATACGGTTTGGCAACACTTGAAACAGGGAGACTACGATATGACCAAATATAAGGGTTTTTAATATTGAATGATTATGAGGATATTTATAGGACTATGTTCTTCATTCTTAAAGAAGGCAGTAGAACACGAGGACACAAATCAACATTAGTTAAGGAACAACGTAGGTTGGACATCAGAAAGTACTCATTGTTACATAGGATGATAAATGAATGGAACAAACTATCAAATGATTGTGTTAATATATTTGATACGGCCGGGCTATATGTAGATAGAAAAAATGTTGGACTCTCAATAAACCAATGGCCACTTGCAACCCGGAACTTGTAGTTTGTCGACGGCTGTGTTGTATTGTTAAATCAGTATGGATACGGAAGACAGCGCCAACGATAAACATAGTTCAGGGGAACTCCGAACTTGTCTACGATGACGTCATCCTACCAGGACATCATGACTTATTGACACTTTTTAACTTAACTTTAATATTGATGTGTTCATTTATCTTACTTTATTTATTATTATATTTTTGTGTAAACAAATTTATTTTATTAAATTATATTATATACAGTAAGTCATATTACTACTATAGTAACTTTTGATATAGTCCAGGATTATATTTACATGTCCATCTTAATTATTATTGTTATTTTATAACGAAATGTTATATATAGTTTTATATATGATATTAAACGTACTATTTTTAATATATTTGCAGTACATTTTATGCAAAGCTCTGGGAGCTGTATTGAATATGGCGCTATATAAAATAAATATTATTATTATTTAAAATATTACCATGCACATTACATCTTCGTTAAAATGTCTCGCATATCGACGAAACACTCACCATAATTTAATTCGAATTGTAAGACTTTAGTCCAATTGGCCGTCTGCCAGCGGATGGCAAAATGTGTGATTACAGGCATTATAATGGGGGAGGATATAAACGCCCTTGTAGGGCGAAAAGCCTTCCCACCCTATCTAGCTGCACAGCATCATATCCATCTCGATACAGATCGGTTGCAACAAAACCAAACCACGTGGTAAACTGTTCACATGAACATTTATCTTGAGCTTCCCAATTATACAAAAAGCCCTTACCAACGTTGGACTATGCACAGTAGCCACGAAAAGCTGGGAGAAATGAAATGAAAATGTAGAATAGGCAAACATGATTGCAGTCATTAGGCCATGGCCCCCTTTGGCTTACACATTTTGATTTGATTGATTTTGATTTGTTCTTGTATTTATCTGTTGCGCCGCTACATGGTAGCATGGGTGACTAGGCTTTCCCCCTTTGTCCTCCCACTGTGTCCTCCCCCTTTATCCTCCCCCTCTCTCCTCCCCCTTTGGCCTCCCCCTTTGGCCTCCCCCTTTGTCCACCCCTTTGTCCTCCCCCTTTGGCCTCCCCCTTTGGCCTCCCCCTTTGTCCTCCCCTTTGTCCTCCCCCTTTGTCCTCCCCTTTGGCCTCCCCCTTTGTCCTCCCCCTTTGTCCTCCCCCTTTGGCCTCCCACTTTGGCCTCCCCCTTTGGCGTCCCCCTTTGGCGTCCACCGGTGGCCTCCCCTTTGTCCTCCCCTTTAGCCTCCCCCTTTGCGAGATCCTAGATACGTCACTGATTGTAGTAGTGGCATAAATGCACCGATTACAGGTGATATATGATAAAATATTCAAAGGTTGTCAACAAGGAATGCACCAAAGATAGTTTGATGTTTAAGCTAATTTATTTATAACATATGAATGATATTAAACCAAACGATCCTTTCCCCAGCATCCGATGTCCTCAACCCTGCACGTTTTGCCTCGCATTACTCTAAATATTGCTGCACTATTACGGCGCAATGAACGGATAACGTAATGTAATAATGTAATAATGTAATGGATTATTCCATGCAACAGAAAGGTAACGTCAACCAAATTATTTCGGTGGCGAAATATATGTATATATTTGACTTTCGTTTGCCACGTTTCTAATGCTTCCCTCTAATAATAACGAACGTATAAAGCATATGTAGAAAAACGCTATTTTCCACGTGTATATTATCACAATTTTAACGAAAGCCCCTGTCTTTGTGCAGATCACATTCAGCGTCGATGCCAGCCATTGGCCCAAGATTGGCTGCTGACGTAGAAAATAATCGCCCATGGAGACACAGTACTCCAACACCTTGGCTAGGTCACAGGAACTACGGCAGAGAGACAGAGGTGGACAGCAGTTCGATCAATATTTTGTCTTGGGTGCTTAGTGCATCAATATTCGTCTGTTTCGTGTGTATCTGCTGTTTCAACAAGACGTCTCCCAGTGATGGGGCTGACACAACCATCAACCATGAAATGGTGCCCGTTCAGTCACCAGAAGCGTCACCTCACACCGAGGACACCACGACACCGTACGGGAGCATCGACCAGGAGGAAGAATCATTGCCGACCTACGACCAAGCTCTCTCGATGCCATCTTCTTATGGTCACACGCCAGTACCGTTGCCAGCGCCATCTCTAGACGATGGCCGGTCCCCGCCAGCTTATAGTGAAATCAACATGCAACTGTCCACCAGCGCAATACGCGTTTCGGGTGGGCTGCTCGCTCGCCTGTCGCGTAAGTGAACAACAGGACAACGATGACAAGATATCAGTGACAGGACACAGAACTAGATCATCTGCCATTAGTCCAATCAGAAAACGTCTATAGTGAAATGTGGTTTGTTATATGGGTGCGTGTGTGTGAATGTGCGCGCATGCTTGTGTCCGCGTGCGTGCACATAGGTACTTTTAGATCACGTGTCGGGTAAAATGTACCGATTGGCTTTTTTCGAAAAGTTGTAATAATTTTGAATGTTTGTTTTTGTTGAACATGGTTCTTGTGTTGATGATACGAATTGTTGACATCTTTCCAATAAAACGTTCTATAGCGTTTAATTCGAATCTTATACACCTGTTTCCTTAGGGGGTACGAATTACCCGAACTTACCATATTCCGTCGCAATTTCAAGAAGCCATACATTTATTGACTGGCAGCATCAAGTACCAAGGCCTAGATGGATAGTTCTGTGATGATGTTGTGTATCCTGAAATGTGGTAAACACTTGCAAACTACCAAGTTATCCCGTCCGGAGGATGGGACTTTTTGATAGCACGCGCGCACGTGCGTGCGTGCGTGCGTGTGTGCGTGAACATATATTCCAGTAATCTACATACTTAAATAAGTGTTCAGCCTGATAGTGTTTCACTGCGTGTTGTGTTTTAACTGTGTTAGAAACGAATCATTACACTTTGTTTTATACCCAAGCTTAACGTATGTAATAAAAAAATGTATTCTCTGGAAGAATGACCCCTTTTCATTATTAAAAGATAGCTCTTTTGCGGAACACTGTGTCCTGTTGAATAAATGATTGTGCCAGTTTCGGTTCTTGCCCCATTAGATTAGTAAACTGTTGAACACGGTGACGTTTTTTTCTTACAGAAAGGGTTCTTTTATTCACACTTGTGACCTTTTTATAAATGAAAGTGCCCTTTTGAGTCCAAATCCCTCCAATGAACCCCTTTTGTCACATTTGTCGTTTTCGGTCGCCGTCTCCATAAAATCACTCTGTAATTCAATACTGTGCTTTTTTCCAGTCAAAGTGCCCATTTCAGCAAATATTTTTTTTTTATTTGGGCCATTGCAATATCCGCACACGCCTCTTGTGGAAATTGCTCTCCTCTTTTTCCAATGAAATTGCCCTCAGTCAATTATATTATTTTAAAAAATATTATTATACATTTATCAAAACGTGTAGACGTATTTTTTTTATTTGTGTACATTCGAATTTTAATCTTTTAAGAAATGGCTAAACAATGTTTTCTTTAATGTGCAGAAATACCGGTTTCTTGGCTTGGAACTTGACTAAAATGCCGCGACAAAAACATTCTATGTAAACATTCCAGGGACTTATAAGGCAGGATGAAGCATGATTGGGGGCAAGGAGTGATGGGAGCAAGTTGGTTTGATGGGGGGGGGGGGGCACAAATAAATCTAATTTGGGAGGGGATAATGCGTACGCTTTGCGTGCAAAATATTTCAATAAATTCAACATTTAGTGAAACATATGGAGTTCTTGGTAGTAAAGTGTTCGTGATTTTTTATCAGAATATTTTGATGAATAGGTCTTTTTCGTTTTCTCTACGAAACTTGGGAGAGGGAGGGCCTCCCATGGAGAGCATGACGCCCTGAATTGAAAGCCTCCCATGGAGAGTATGACGCCCTGTAGTGAAAGCCGAAAGGAAGTTACATCGCCGATGCTCTTCTTATCTTCCAAGAAAATTCTTAAAATCACAACATGAAATGTGAGAACCATGAACAATACAAACAAAGCAGCCCAAATAGCAAGAGAACAACGTGCCTACAACATCACGGTACTAGGACTGGGCGAAACAAGGTCGACACAGACAGGACAATTCAGACTGAGTACAGGAGAGGTGATACTGTACTCAAGTCATGAAGAGGAAGGTGCCCATCATACAGAAGGAGTGGCATTTAACCGCGGTAGTCGTGAGTCTGTCCGTTCGAAGGCGGCCGGTCGGAAGCCGCGGACGTCCCCGAAGGCGTAACACAGCCAGAAGGTTACCGTGAGTCGGCGGTCGAGGTATGGGCAGATCGTGTTGTCCTCGCACGATGGAGTCAGCAAGTCAACGGCCTGCACGACCCGGTAGAGCGACACCTGCAAGACGGGGCCAGTGTCGTAACAATAGCAGTTTCTTCCCGTCTTGTTCATCATCTCCGTCACCCCGTCTTGTTCATCGTCTCCGTCACCTCGTTTTGTTCGTCGTCTCCGTCACCCCAACTTGTTCGTCGTCTCCGTCACCCCAACTTGTTCATCGTCCCCGTCACCCCAACTTGTTCATCGTCTCCGTAACTCAACTAGTCTTGTTCATTGTCTCCGTCACCCCGTCTTGTTCATCGTCTCCTTCACGCCGTCTTGTTCATCGCCTCCGTCACGCCGTCTTATTCATCGTCTCCGTCACGCCGTCTTGTTCATTGTCTGCGTCACCCCGTCTTGTTCGTCGTCTCCGCAACCCCGTATTGTTCATCGTCTCCACCACCCCGTCTTGTTCATCGTCTGCGTCACCCCGTTTTGTTCGTTGTCTGCGTCACCCCGTCTTGTTCATCGTCTCCGTATCCCAGGCTTGTTCATCATCTCTGTCATCCCGTTTTGTTCATCGTCTCCGTCTCTCCGTATTTTTCATCGTCTCCTTCACCATATCTTGTTCATCGTCTCCGTCACCCCGTCTTGTTCATCGTCTCCGTCTCCCAGGCTTGTTCATCGTCTCCGTCTCTCCGTCTTTTTCGTCGTCTCCGTCACTCCGTCTTGTCGGTCGTTTCTGTCGCCCCGTATTCTTTCTGTATTCACACTCGTTCATATAATAATCACAATATCATATTATACATTTAAGATGACAAGGTCCAAGGTATGGCCACGCCTATCATATGTGTGGAGCAATCAACATATTGGTGGAGATCGCGTGATGCCAGTATATCCTTGAAGTGCATACTTACACGTAATATCAACAATCTAGGTAACAGTCGTTATCGTGATGATGAAATGGTGTTAGTTACAAAATAGTGATGATAGTAAACCTTGATTAAAATAAAACAAAGTTCTAATGATCATAATATTACAATAATATTATAACATCTAAAATTTTACTTTGTATCTTGCCATTCAACGTGACTTGGAAAATGTCAGAGTTCATTCAGCTTACAACTGACTTGTGCAATCACCTTTCTGGTAGGCAACACTCGCTCTGTAATCACTATCAGACAGCAGACCGGAGTGATTACTGATTACACTTCAGAAAGATCAGATCCGAGAGCATCGCATCTCCATTGCGAGCTCGTTGTGGACGCGTAATAATCAGATTTGTTGGCAAGTCAGATTATGTCTTACATTTAATGACCTGCAAGTCCAAGTCAGGTCTCGAGTCGTCTATCTGAATTCCATGCCAAACTCAAAATGTACAACTCGAGTCGGTCTTCTGTAACTCGAGTCAAAAAGTCTGGTACCTGAAGGTCTGGGTCTGCCGGAGGAGGTTCTCCGTCGTCGAAGTAGTAGGTGTGCAGACGGCGCATCAGAAGGAATCGTTGGCCGAAGCCGAGCGCGCTCTGTCGGACAAAACAAATAGACATCACATGTATCAACAAGTAGACATCACATGTTTCAACAAGTAGACATCACATGTGTCAATAAGTAGACATCACGTTTCAACCAAAAGATATCACATGGGTCAACAACACTCGGTTGGTCAATATCGCTATATCGTCCATCTTCAGTTTCGGCTACGTTATCACATACAATCTGTTTTATTTAGGAAAATTGTGAATATGCTGGTAAGTATAACAAATGTTGGGTCTCACAAACTTTGAAGACTGAAGAGGGAAGATGCCGCTTCAGTATTTGCCGCCGTAACCTTTGTTTCTGATAATTGTTTCGATACGTCGTGGCATGCTTGAAGTATATTCTTCGGACCCAGTTGTTTTCTGATATCTGTATCTTCTCCTCCTGTCTCTCTGTCAGTGCCAGTGTTCCCAACCCGAATATACAGGCTGGTACCACACAGGTTTCCAACACTTTTCCTTTAGTTGTTTCTTCAGTTTTCTGTCCCACATAATACCTTCCACTCTCCTCCACTCTGCTGCTCCTGCTTCGACTCTCCTCTGTATTTCCTTACTACTTCCTCCATCCTCACACACTGTGCCGCCCAAGTATACAAAACTGTTCACTTGTTTAATGGTCTTTCCGTCAACAACTACATGCGAACAGGAGGTCCACCTCCATATTACTTCGGCCTTCTCCAGAATCATTCGGAGGCCACGGTTTCTAAAGGTGTTATTCCATTCTTGCAATGGTCTTAAGTTCTTCCTGTTCAGATACCTTTCCACTGATCAGGTCCATCACCATAATGAAAAGCAGGGGACTCAATGCACTTCCCTGTCTAAGTCCTACTCCCACTCCAAATTGTTCTGATGTTTCTCCTTCGATTCTCACCACCGCTGTTGTCTCCTTGTACATGTCCTCAACCATTCTGACCTCTGCCTCTCCAACCTCCATCCATCTCATGACTGCAAATGAAAGTTCTCTCGTCACGGTGTCAAATGCCTTTTCCAGATCGACAAACCCGAATGCTACATCCTTTCTAAATTATCCTCTCTTCTCAATAATTTGTCTGATGGCAAACAATCCATCATCTGTTCCTCTCCCTTTCCTAAATCCCAGCTGATTCTCTCCGGTTTTGCTCTCCACTATATGCCTCACTCTCGCACCTAACATCCTTTCCATCAATTTCAGGGCTTGACACAGTAATGTGATGCCTCTGTATCTCCCTGGGTCATGGATGTCCCCTTTCCCCTTCCATATCGGCACAATCACTCCTCTTCGTCACTCTGCTGGTATCTCTCCTGTTGTGAAGCACACATTAAACAGCCTCGTCAGCCACTTGACTCCCACTAGTTCGTTTGCTTTCACAATTTCCACTGACAATTCGTCCACTCCTACAGCCTTCCCAGTTTTCATCTTCTTTACAGCTTTCTCGACCCCTTCTTCTGTTATTTCACCTCCAGCTCTCTCCTTACAGAATGTGGTACCTCTATCTCACATTCTCCCTCCGGTTTAATAGTTTCTTGAAATACTCCACCCATATACCTAGTACTTGTTTTACTCCAGTGACCAATGCCCCATCGCTTATCTTCATTGCTGATGTTTGAGTAATATTTTTACTATCTCTGTCTCTATCTCTGGCCAGTTTAATGACCAATTCCCCCATCTTCTTAAATCCTCTTGCACCACTCCTGTTGTTTCTCGTCTCTTGCTTTAACAACAGCCTTATTTGCTGCATTCTTCTTCTCCCGGTACTTCTGCTTCCCCCGGATCTCCTTATTTGCTGCATTATTCCTATCCCGGTACTTCTGCTTCCCCGGATCTCCTTATTTGCTGCATTCTTCTTCTCCCGGTACTTCTGCTTCCCCCGGATCTCCTGGTCTAAAAATAACACCATATCGAACGTCGGGACAATCAGGCTAAAGTCTCAAACTTCGTTGTCTCAGTTACACGTCGGGTTCATGCATCGCAAATTAGCGACGGCCAAAGTTTCGATGTTCATTTTCTCATTGGGATTGTCTGAGGCTTTTTTAACCATGCATCAGGCTGAAGCGGTCTACCGCAATGCTCGTCCCGTTCCTATTACTCACAGCAGTCGTCTTATGGTAAGTTCTTCGAAAGCGACCGACTCACACGACATGTAAACACTCACTCACTCACTCACTCACTAACTCACTCACTCACTCACTCACTCACTGGGGCATAGGATGCTAACAAATCTCCCCCAGCAAAGAAGGAGTGAAATAATTGTGTTGATCAAAACAAGTATGGAAACAAACACTTGTTTTCACTGATATAATATAGCAGCTTTGAAACAAGCGTCAATTTCCGGCATTGTCTCGAAGTCGACTCCAAGCAATGACTCTAAGTCGACCACACACCGGAGGAGAGACATCGCAACCACTACAACAACACGGGCTCACACTACAACAACACGAGCTCACACTACAACAACACGGGCTCACACTACAACAATACGGCAAAAAGCAACTACAACACCAGGCAACTCGATATGGATTGGCCGCACTTTTTTTCTTCTTTCCCGCTCCGTTGTTGGTACTTGTTTACTGTATGTTCACAGGCAAGTTGAATCGGGTTGACAATGACACATCTGCCGACGAAGAGGTCGAATCGTCCGACAATGTTCGGGTTGAAACACCTTCCAATTTGGACGTCGCACCTGGAAGTCGATTAGGGCTCGTTCGGATAAGTGAAGCCTCACCATACACCAAAGAAACCCCGCCACCGTACGAGAGCATCGTCATGCCGGTGGATTCTTTCAGTCCTACTACGATGATCTCGCGATGTCATCTCTTATTGGTCCCATGCCTGTGCCGTTGCCTTCGCCATTTGTCAATGGTGTTGTGCCGCGCCAGTTGACATCGGGGCCAATCAGCACCAACCATACCACTTCCGGCCCAGTCCCCACTCACTTAACGAACTGAATGCGCAAAGGTCGACTAGCGCAGGACATGGGTCTACTGTGTAATATTCCTGACTATTTATAGCTACCGTGTCGCCATCTAGCGGTAGTTGTCTGAAGAAGATTGCTGATAGCAGTCGGAACGTCACGGGTAAAAAGGTAAACTGACTGTGAAATTAATAAAAATATTACTCATTTGAATCATCCAGTCTGATGAAAATCTTCACTCATTAAAACGTGTGTTTGTGATTTCCCCAGACTTAGTCGTTACGACGTCAAACGATTTTATAACTGTTATCTTGGGTCCATACTACCGGCTAACAATAATTATACAGAGCGTGTGTGTGTGTGTGTGTGTGTGTGTGTGTGTGTGTGTGTGTGTGTGTGTGTGTGTGTGTGTGTGTGTGTGTGTGTGTGTGTGTGTGTGTGTGTGTGTGTGTTTGTGTGTGTGTGTGTGTGTGTGTGTGTGCGTGCGTGCGTGCGTGCGTGCGTGCGTGCGTGCGTGCGTGCGTGCGTGCGTGCGTGCGTGCGTGCGTGCGTGCGTGCGTGCGTGCGCATAGAGTCGGGATGAATCACATTATTTACGCCAAAAAGAAGGCCGCGATACTCGTTTAATTGCTGCTACTCACTGTAATCGTCTTACGGTAAGTTCTGGGATCACGGTTATTGCTTGTTGCCACAGTTCACTCAACTGTTGGCAGTGGCGGATATGTGAACGAATGGTTATCGCGCAGTAACTCCAGCTTTGCTGAATGCTTCCCTAAGAAGTCGCGCTGGAATGAGCAGGTCTGCCAGGGGTGAATTGTAAAGCGCGTTGAACAGTCCCAAGGACTGGATAGCGGATGTCTACTTCCGTGATGGAACAACAAAGAGAGAATATCTAAACAAGCGAATACAAGGCTGTATGAACAGACTGACCGTTCCACATATTTCCAGGTTAAGTCTATGTGACAAATTTGCTGTCCACTTATTCATTTGGTTGTGGGTCGCAATCGTCACACTCCGTCGCACTTCAAGCGATACGCGTTCAGGGCAATTTGGCACTATTATAAATGAGGAGATGTGACAGGGGTCTCAACCTCCCATCTTTCACCTGTTTGGGGGCCGCCGTCCCACCATTTCTGAGAGTTCGCCTCCCACCAATCTCGTCCTCGCTAGTCAGGTGTGGTATTAGAACCATGTACAGTACCCGTGGCACATCGACTTGTAACATGGATTTGTTTTCCAACGCAATGTACGGACGTAGGGGAGATCGGGGCTAGTTGTTACAATTTTCAGTTCAAGTCACTTTTGGTGAAAAGTATGTTAGATACATTATATCTGTCAACGCATACATTAAATTTATTATTCGTGTTAATGCAATGTACCAAACCACTGATATTCCATATTGTAGTTATGTAGATATATGAAATTTCCCAGGCGAAGTCGACTGTAACAACTAGCCCCGTAAGCGGGGCACGTTGTTACAGCAAAGAACTCGTGGATCGCAAAGCAAGTGTCACTCGTACATATTACTGTTATTACATTAATTGGATTGTACACACTTATACATCTTAAACACAGTGTGCATAACAATGTAGGTGTTCACAGCTTCGTATATTAAGCTTTTAGTTTTTAGTTACCAAAGGGAATCATTCCCTGGATTATTGCATAGCAAACAATTGTGAATGAAATGCAAATTATTGAATGTAGTATGAAATAATGAATAGAAATATATGTGTAATGCGATTTCTACTAGATTGAATGATAAACACACGTACGCACTCACGCACATTCGCACGAGACATAAAAGAATCGCCGATGACGACATTCACTTTGGCAGTGACGTGTACTAGCATAGAACGGTCGATCTTTTGTGCACGTGCAGAGATCGACGTCTGTGGGGGAGGGTCCCCACATACAAATGTTTTGTTTCCCAGGCCAATCAGAAGCACGTTAGGGTTCAGTGTTGACTCATCGAGCCAAGTACAGCCCTGAGACGCAATCAGTTGTGGACCATGGCCGCGATAATCGTCTCGTTCCTACTTCTCACTGCGGTCGTCTCACTAAGTTCTTCGATAGCGACCGCGTTCACACGGCGTGTAAACACAGGGCGTCGTACGAGATCAGGAATTAGGAACTTCATCCCAAACCAAACAAACTTTTTTCTTAGTGTGAAACTAGTGAAGCTGCTGGATGAACGAAAAAGCGATTACGAAGTCATTTCAACAGACTAAACATGTAACTGACTTCAAAGTCTACGTGATCCATTTTGTACTCTATATATTAAATAGAAAGACGGTTTTTGAGAGGCGCGGTAGAGTAATGGTTAGCACATATGCTTTATAAGCCATAGTTACACCGGGACCAGGCAATCTACACCAGGTTAAAAACCTGGCTTTCAATGTTGTTGACTGCGCATCCGTTGTGACACGGATGTCGGTCGCGTCTCGCTAAAGACGTAAAACAAGGACGATTAGGTACTAAAAAGAACGGTCGGTCTTTTGTGCGCGGAGATCGAAGTATGCAATCGGGGGTCACCACATAGAAACGTTTTGCTTACCTGGCCAATCAGAAGAACATTATGGTTAAGTGTTAACACGACGAGCAAGGTACAGCGCTATGAAGCGGTCCCTCGCTCACTCACTCACTCACTCACTCACTCACTCACTCACTCACTCACTCATTCACTCACTCATTCACTCACTCACTCACTCAATCACTCACTCACTCACTCATTTGTCTTCGCTCCCACTGGAGCACAGAGCGCTAACAAATCTCCTCCAGCAAAACAGGAGTGAAATAACTGTGTTTATCAAAACACATATGCAAACAAACGCTTTTTTTCAATTGTATGATATAACATTTTTGAAACAAGCTTCTGTCCTTACGCAAGTCACATTTCAATGTCTTGGACAGGCATCGGCCCAACTTTGGCTCCCGACACAGGCCCAACGTCAATTTCCGGCAATGGCTCGAAGTCGACTCCAGACAATGTCTCTACGTCGACAACACACCGGATGAGAGACATCGCAACCACTACAAAAACACGGGCTGACACTACAACAAAACGGGCTCACACTACAACACGGGCTCACTCTTTAACAACACAGGCTCACACTACCACAACAGGGGTCACACTACAACAACACGGGCAAAACACAACTACAACAGAAGGCAACTCGATGTAGATTGTATACGTTTCGTGTTCTTTTCCGCTCCGTTGTTGTTACTGCTGTACTGGTGTGTTCACAGGCAAGTTGAAGCAGGTTAACAATGAAACATCTACCGACCAAGAGGTCGAATCGGCACTAGCTGCCCACAATGTTCGGGCTGATATTGACACATCTACCGACCAAGAGGTCGAATCGCCCGACAATGTTCAGGCTGACACACCTTCCGATCTGGAAATAGCATCTGGAAGTGGATTAGGGCTCGTTCGGATAAGTGAAGCGTCACTATACACCGAAGAAAACCCGACACAGTACGAGAGCATCGTCCTGGCGGTGGATTCCTTCTACGATGCTCTCGCGATGTCATCTCCTAATTGTCAGATGCCAGTGCCGTTGACAACGCCATCTGTCAATGGTGTTGTGCCGCGCCAGTTTTCATCGGGGCCAATCAGCACCAACCATACCACTTCCGGACCAGTCCCCACTCACTTAACGAACTGAATGCGCAACGGTCGACTAGCGCAGGACATGGTTCTACTGTATTCTACCTGGCTATTTAGCAGTGTGTGTATGTATATATATATATATATATATATATATATATATATATATATATATATATATATATATATATATATATATATTGACAACATCTTTAAATATATATTATTGCAATGTCTACATGTGTTTCTGTTTTCATCCAAATCAGTTATTACGAAGTCCATATTTGTTTGTGATTTCGCCACTTAGTCAATACGGCATTAAAACGTGTGTTTGTGATTTCCCCAGACTTAGTACGACTTCAAACGATTTTATATAAAGATATGTTGGGCTATCTCCGTACTACCGGCTATAACGTTGGTGCCACGCGGCGAGTCGGGGACCAGCGAACAGTTATTATACTCGTGTAAAGATCATGTGTGTGTCTGTGTGTGTGTGTGTGTGTGTGTGTGTTTTGTGTGCGTGCGTGTTCGAGTGCGAGCGTGTGTGTGTGAGATATGTTTACTTAACCTGTAACAGCCTTCGGATATAATGACTCAAGGCTTTGAATGACTAAGCAGACAACCACAAACAGTCTTTGGTGCCCGTGCAGAGATCGACGTTTGCAGTCTGTGTGTTTACATTATTTACGTTTTGTTTACCTGGCCAATAAAAAGCATGTTGTTGTAATGTATTACATGGGCATTGTGGCTATATCAGATCATGACTTTTTAAAATTTTACATATCTAAACTTACACTGTGCCCTACATTCATAGGGCACACTAAGTGTACACCAGGAAGGGCAAGCTAGCAACCGACAGTTTCAGCATAGATCGACGTATGCAGTCGGGGAGTCCCCGCATAGAAAAGTTTTGTTTGCCTGGCCAATCAAAAGCATGTTTGGGTTCAGACTCATCGAGCCAGGTACAACGCTGAGACGCAATCAGTTGTGGACCATGGCCGCGATGCTCGTCTCGTTCCTACTGCTCACTGCAGTCGTCTCACGGTAAGTTCGTACGAGATCAGTCATTACGAACTCCATCCTAAACCAACACTCTACAGATTATATTGGAAGACAATTTTTGAGAGGCGCGGTAGTGTAGTGGTTAGCACATCAACTTTACGTGTCAGAGTTACACCGGGACCAGGCATTATACACCAGCTGTAAAAACCTGGCTTTCAACGTTGTTGACTGCGTATCAGTCGTGACCCGGATGTCGGTCGAGTCTCACTAAAGACACAAAAGAACCGTTTTTTTAGTTAATAACCAATACAAACAAGCTCAATTCCATATATTAATTATTGTTTCCATGCACGCGCTCATAGCACAGAGCGTCCAGGCGATCCCCGGGTTATTCTGATCGTCGGTGACGTCGCACGCAAACGCCACTTTTGGATTCACTCATGAACGGGTGACAGCCCCAGGTCTCCGTGCCTGAGTGAACATTATATGGCGCGTGTTACGGTCGTTGGTACCGCGCCTCGTTAACATACTGACTGTCAATGGATCGCCCAGGTGACGTGTCTAGGATCTCGCTAGTGGGGGGAAGTTTTGTCACCCATTATTTTATCACCATGTAGTGACGCAACAGGCTACATACGAAACAAATTAAGGAAGTAGAAATTATTGAACAATGCAAACACTTCTTTAAACATATCCTAAAGGTTTTGTTTACCTGTAGAACAGGTTCCGTAAATTATTTAAGCTAGATGCGCGGGGAATTTGCTGAGAAAACTCAAAGGAGTAGAAATAAACTTCCAAGGAAACGTTTAATAATTTCTGAAAATTAACTTAGATGTGTAGGCTTCAATGCGGGGAGCATATTGAATAAAAAGCGAGTTAGATATTTTGATTGCAGATATTAACGGGACAGTAGGGTAGGACGGGGGAATACGCCCACTTTAAGTTTATTCGAAAAAACTGTTTAATATCCGAAAGAGGCAGTTACACTCAATTATAATAAACAGTATTAAACGTCTGATGACAAACAGTTTTCAAGTTAAACGCATTAAAAAAAAGTGGGGCAATACGTCCACAGAAAGGGGCAAGTCGCCTCACAAGAAATCAGGGAATCGTGTTGACATCACATATGTCACGTCACGTATAACATATAATTATATATATATATATATATATATATATATATATATATATATATATATATATATATATATATATATATATATATATATATATATGACCTACCAATTAAGCAAATCTATTTACGTATTATTTTATACAAATTTGTCATGCATACTTCAAGTCATCTCATTTTTGTAAAGCCAGCACAGTTCCTATTATAGTCATGTATAACATTATATTGAAGCAAAAGTAATAATTGAAAGGCATTACGGTAATATTTTCTCCGTTGCTGTGAGACATTACATGACATGATGTGACTTTCCTAGTCCTCGCCTGATTCACAGTTGGGACAAATGAACCTGTTGTAGCCTGGTGATCACTGCTCGTAGACCCATTTCTTGCACATTTGACACTGAACCCATTTTTCTCGCGATTTGCTATTTGAAATAGGCTCGCCATATACAAGGCTCGCCACAGACAAGGCTCGTCATATACAAGGCTCGTCACATACAAAGCTCGCCATATACAAGACTCGTCACATACAAGGCTCGCCACATACAAAATCGCCACATACAAGACTCGTCACATACAAGACTCGCCACATACAAGACTCGCCACATACAAGACTCGTCACATACAAGGCTCATCACATACAAGGCTCGTCACATACAAGGCTCGTCACATACAAGGCTCGCCACATACAAGGCTCGTCACATACAAGGCTCGCCACATACAAGGCTCGTCACATACAAGGCTCGTCACATACAAGGCTCGCCACATACAAGACTCGTCACATACAAGGCTCGTCACATACAAGGCTCGCCACATACAAGGCTCGTCACATACAAGGCTCGCCACATACAAGGCTCGCCATATACAAGGCTCGCCACATACAAGGCTCGCCACATACAATGTTCGCCACATACAAGACTCGTCACATACAAGGCTCGCCACATACAAGACTCGTTACATACAAGACTCGTCACATACAAGGCTCGCCACATACAAGGCTCGCCACATACAAGACTCGCCACATACAAGGCCAGGCCACGTTTCGTCTTCGTCGTCGCTGCTTTCGGGTGTAGCTTGTTTCTTTGTCTTGCGTTTCTTTCCCAATGCAGAGCGAACGGCGGTTGTCTTCTTCTGCCTTTTTTGGACGTCGTCCTTTTCCACCAAACTCCGATCGTCTGGAGACGACGTGAGGCACGCCGCAGATTCAGCCTCCGCGTGCGAGCTCTGGGTGCATCAATCCGCGGAGAAGGAGAAAGCTTCTTGACGATCTCCCGAGCGGTATCCATAACGTTTAATTCAATACAATATACACTATTTCTATACAGCCTGTATCCGAGCTCAGAGGTACGTCAACACCTGTATCTATATGTTTGTACAACCGCTAGACCTATATCAATAAAATGTAAGATTCCCTACTTTACCCTAGCCTGCCATACTAAACTACTATACATAGTCATTAACTGTATTCAGTATTGGTACGTGGGTCGTTATTGTTACACTTCATTTCATATATCTTCTTATATGAATAAAGTGATATTTCTCGTTAATCAGCAATTGGGTGGGAATGCTGGGGAGCTATGTGGGGGCAAGCAAGGGCAAATGGGTAATTTTAATTTACGCGCGTTTGGCTTCCAACGTGTGATGGAAAGGTTTTGGAATATCCATAGTATACACATTGACTGACGTATATCCCGTATAAATATTGCGTGTTAACATTGTGCATATACCTTCAACGGAAAGGGACTGGCGTGGAGTCGCAGCAGCACTGCTCTGAAGGCCGGATGGTCCAGGAAGGGGCGCGGCTGGGAAGTCCTGGTGGTCGACAACAACCGGCACATCGACTGCATGCACATCAGCATGTGTGACGTTCGCAAAGGCAGCCACATCGGCCTGCTCAGTGGTATCATGTATGGGTGGCCCCTCTTCTTGTCTGGCGTTGACGTTCGCAGGAACGCAGTGCCAAAGATCCCGCCATGTCGTAGAATGTTATTCTTTGTCCATGGTGTGATGTCATCCAGTTGTCTGCAGATATGTTGAGGAGCTCTTCAGAGATTTGAAGAAGCATCGGTCGAGAGGCTGCATCTTATGGGTGCAGTGTGGAGGAAGAGTGATCAGCTCGATTCCATGAGCCCTGGCATAGTTTACAGCATCCAGGGTCTTGTGGCTGTGATGATCGTCCAACACAATCATGTGACGGTTCTGCGTTGATGCATTTATGTAGAGAACAAAATGTTCCATCCACTGCAGAAAGAGTCCGGCATCTGTCCAACCGCTTGCACTGGCGTGGCCGACTGACTGTGGCGGGGCACCCAGCTGGTCCACCATTCGCTTCCGTGGAAAATCATGAATAGCGGAAGGTAGGCCCCAGCAGCACTGACCCCGCAGATCACCGTCATGGTTGCTCCTCGTTCGCCGCTGGTCATTTTCGCTACCTGACGGACCCCCTTGGAAGCGACAACCTTGCCTGGCTGGTGGACACTGGTTATCCTAGTTTCGTCCATGTTCCACACTTTGGACGGCAGGTATTTGTGGCCATTGAGCACATCTTTGTAGATCCCAAAGAACTCGTTTCCTCTCGGTCTGTTGAAACCAACAGCTCATGATAAGTTCGTTCCTTGGGGCTGACGAACGCTCAGGTTGGACTGTCTTCATAGTTGGACTGTCTTCATAGCCAGTCTTTACCGGCCATCTTGTTTGTCTTGTTGAACGGATGATTTGTCCCCATGGCCACTGCCACGTCGTATGCCAGACGTCTGACATCAGTTTGAGTTAAGCCGTACAAGACCATTGTCTGGATGTGGTCATGAATTACCAGCTCAACCTCCGGCTGCAGCGCCGATGAGGAACCCCACCTCATCGTTCCAGGTGTGGCTGCAAGGGCATCAAAGTGTCTGCTAATAGTACGAGCCGGAACTGCCAATGCTTTGTTGACAAGGATGAGCGGCATAACGTCTCTCACTGGATTGGTACTGGTAGTTGTATAATTATTATACCGATGGTATGACTGTTCTTTATATTATATATCTTTATATATCTTTATATATATATATATATATATATATATATATATATATATATATATATATATATATATATATATATATATATATATATATATGCATGATTACATTTCTTTATTATACCGCATTTAATTATTATATATATATATTTATATTATATATATATATATATATATAAAGAACAGTCATACCATCGGTATGATTACACACACACACACACACACACACACACACACACACACACAAAAAAAACACAAACAAACACACACACACACACACACACACACACACACACACACACACACACACACACACACACACACACACACACACACATATATATATATGCGATGTATATAGACGGGGTAAAACGCCCACCTAGGCGTACTGCCCCCCCCCCTGGTTGGTAGGCGTCTCGCACCAATAGTACTATTTTTTATCAATAAGTGGCGTCCAATAAGCGTCCTTATTATCACCCACAATCTATGCTGCTAATGTGTTTACAAGTTAATTATGATGATATATGCCTAGTGGCAAAACAGCACTCTTGGTTACGTTTTTGGTGACTTTATTAACACAAAGGTAGACATTACATTTTACATCAATACAGAGAAAAACACGAAACGTTGATTTTCATACTTACTTTCGAACATCCACTTTAGCGCTTTTGTCAGAAGAAAACGAGAGATGGCAGCACTTGAAAAAGTATAACACGTGGTATACTGCAGTCGTTGGAAAAGTGCTATGGACGTATTGCCTCACATGGGCGTATTGCCCCGCCCTACCCTACCTCTCGTAACCATTTCGTCTTTAGGAATCCCGACTCTAATATTTAAATTTGGATGGGGTATGGTTATCTGAGGACTGCGATATGCACTTGATGTTTACAGTGCTACGCTCCGCTAAAGTTTTGTTTACACAAAGATCAAGTATAAATATAGGAGAAAATCTCTCAGAGCGACTGAGCCTTGGAATTCCCTACCTGAGACATTCGTACAACCAAATTCCATAAATTCATCGAAGAATTTATGGAAGTGTCGCCACGACCACATTATAAGCCCGCAATAGCCTCGAAACCATTTTGCTCTGACAGCTTCCGAAGGGGTTCCGGGAGATATTAGGAACTAATAGGTAATTGCTTCACATCCAAGTGCACGGTGGAGTAGTTTAGAGTTCTTTACTGAAACGTAGATACTACAGTTCATAATGACGGTATTGGTATTTGAATGGTGGTTAGTTATCTCATAATTTGTAAGTATTTGGGCATTGAAATGTTTGCTTAAAAAAAACGAGTTGATTTTTAAGTTCAACTTACGAAATCTAATTACATATATCCTGAAAATCATAACGATTACAACAGTTTGATTCCTGTGTAATTAGTTAATCATTACATCGCCGCTTACATATTAGCCATTAAACTAGTGCATGTAACACCTACCGAGATGGCGTATGACCTCTATTCCCTGTCCCTAAAGATGCTTCATCCCATTTTAAAAGTTTACGTCAGGATTCATTGCCGTATAAATTGTGTATAATTTTAAAAACTTCAATACAATCTCCTCATAAACATCTATATGCTAATCAGGGTAGTTTTAGTGAGTTTAGTCTTTCAACAGTCATAAGTTAGTTACACCTGGTAATTCTTTGGTTGCTCTTCCTTGGACGTTTTCTATTGCAATAATGTGTTTCTTCTTACAGGGATACCATGTTGCTATGGCGAAGTCAAGATGCGTTCTTACCATTGTTTTGGCACGAACGTATCTTTGTCTAGAAAGTGGACAGTTATGCGAATTATATTGTTATCTTTGTTGCTTTGTGTACAACTTAATTAACGTGACGTTACAGTATATTTTTTCAATACATTTTATAACATAACATAGCAGTCAAACAAAGTGAATCATTACAATTTTATAATAAATGCTAACACATTTTGTTGAGGCACTATGTCAGATATCCCCCATCTGATACATCAGAATCGATGTTGTCGCCTTTTTGTGGTGCTGCACATGGAGATGAAAGGAGGAGGAAAGTGACATATAGTGTACGGGGCATGTTGATTCCCTGGACATTCGTATTTAAAAGATGGACGATCTCAGAATGCAACTTTAACGCATACAGATGTTCTACGTTGCTATGGGATGACAATGTTTGTTGATGTTCGTTTGACGTCACACGCCGACTCTGTACGGACATTGCCGAGTGAAATGTCAAATCGCTTCTGGCTTCTTTGCAACTAATATAATTAGCTTTTATTGAAGAGTAGCCAATAACATTATATGCTAATACATTTCAAATTACAAATACAACTGTTTGTTATCATATATCAGGATGTTTGGAATATTTGCATAATATGATCTTTTAAAATAATAATTTAATAAATGTAAGCCATGCCAACTATTGTCGTTCATATCTTATAACTAGCAGACCAATAAAATAAAGTAATCAACTTAAGACACATTTCAATGTGAATGTTATTTGTGAAACAGTTACACTTGTTGAAAGTAACATTACGTTTGATGCCGACGTTTCGCGCGCACTGCCACTTGCACTGCAAACATCTCAGTCTAACTACGCCGTTCTCAATTCACTCCAAATCATTTTGAATCGGCCTTAATTTCGAACACTGAACATGGTAATAACATATTCTAAATTATAATTAATACCATTATTCTTATTATCCACTTGAACACTAGTGGGGCGTGGTGGTGTTGTGGATAGAACACTAGTGTGGCGTGGTAGTGCTGTTGATAGAACACTAGTGGGGCGTGGTGGTGTTGTGGATAGAACACTAGTGGGGCGTGGTGGTGCTGTGGATATAACACTAGTGAGGCGTGGTGGTGTTGTGGATAGAACATTAGTGGGGCGTGGTGGTGTTGTGGATAGAACACTAGTGGGGCGTGGTTTTGTTGTGGATAAAACACTAATGGGGCGTGGTGGTGTAGTGGATAGAACACTACTGGCCTGGTTGTGTTGTGGATAGAACATTAGTGGGGCGTGGTGGTGTTGTGGATAGAACACTAGTGGGGCGTGGTGGTGTTGTAGATAGAACACTAGTGGGGCGTGGTGGTGTTGTGGATAGAACACTAGTGGGGCGTGGTGGTGTTGTGGATAGAACACTAGTGGGGCGTGGTTGTGTTGTGGATAGAACACTAGTGGGGCGTGGTGGTTCGAACCTCATTTGGAATATTGTATACACGCATGGAGGTCATGTCGTAATAAGGACCTAAAAAAGTTAGAAAGTATACAAAGAATAGCAACTAAAATGATTCCAGAACTGAGAGACCTTAGTTATGAAAGCCGCTTAATAAAATACGGTTTGGCAACACTTGAAATAGGGAGACTAAGATATGACCACGAGGGCACAAATCAACATTAGTTAAGGAACAATGGCGGTTGGACAGACATCAGAAAGTACTCATTGTTACATAGGGTGATAAATGAATGGAACAAACTATCAAATGATTGTGTTAATGGTAGTAGTGTGAATATATTTGATACGGCCGGGCTATACGTAGATGGAAAAAATGTTGGACCCTCGATAAGCCAAAGCTTCCTTGGCCACTTGCCACCCGGAACTTGTAGTTTTTGGACGGCTGTCTTGTCTTGTTAAATCAATATGGATACGGAAGACAGCGGCAGCGATAAACATAGATGAGGGGAACTCCGAACTTCCGCTCATCTACGATGACGTCATCCTACCAGGACATCATGACTTATTGACACTTTTTAACTTAACTTTAATATTGATGTGTTCATTTATCTTAGTTTATTTATTATTATATTTTTGTGTAAACTAATTTATTTGATTAAATTATATTATATACAGTAAGTCATATTACTACTAAAGTAACTTTTGATTTGGTCCAGGATTATATTTACATGTCCATCTTAATTATTATTGTTATTTTATAACGAAATGTTATATATAGTTTTATATATGATATTAAACGTACTATTTTTAATATATTTGCAGTACATTTTATGCAAAGCTCTGGGAACTGTATTGAATATAGCGCTATATAAAATAAATATTATTATTAGTTAAAATATTACCATGCACATTACATCTTCGTTTAAATGTCTCGCAAATCGACGAAACACTCACCATAATTTAGTTCGAATTGTAAGACTGTAGTCCAATTGGCCGTCTGCCAGCGGATGGCAAATGTGTGATTACTTGCATTATAATGTCCATCTTAATTATTATTGTTATTTTATAACGAAATGTTATACATAGTTTTAGATATGATATTAAACGTACTATTTTTAATATATTTGTAGTACATTTTATGCAAAGCTCTGGGAACTGTATTGAATATGGCGCTATGTAAAATAAATATTATTATTAGTTAAAATATTACCATGCACATTACATCTTCGTTTAAATGTCTCGCAAATCGACGAAACACTCACCATAATTTATTCGAATTGTAAGACTGTAGTCCAATTGGCCGTCTGTCAGCGGATGGCAAAATGTGTGATTACAGGCATTATAATGGGGGAGGATGTAAACGCCCTTGAAGGGCGAAAAGCCTTCCCACCCTATCTAGCTGCACAGCATCATATCCATCTCGATACAGATCGGTTGCAGCAAAACCAAAACACGCGGTAAACTGTTCACATGAAAATTTATGTTGAGCTTCCCAATTATACAAAAAGCCCTTACCAACGTAGGACTATGCACAGTAGCCACGAAAAGCTGGGACAAATGAAATGAAAATGTAGAATAGGCAAACATGATTGCAATCATTAAGCCATGGCCCCTTTGGCTTACACATTTTGATTTGATTGATTTTGATTTGTTCTTGTATTTATCTGTTGCACCGCTACATGGTAGCATAGGTGAATAGGCATGCCCCCTTTTTCCTCCCCCTTTGCCCCCCCCCCTTTATCCTCCTCCTTTGTCCTCACCTTTGTCCTCCCCCTTTGGCCTCCCCTTTGGCCTCCTCCTTTGGCCTCAACCTTTGTCCTCCCCCTTTGTCCTCCCCCTTTGTCCTCCCCTTTATCCTCCCCCTTTGGCCTCCCCTTTGTCCTCCCCCTTTGGCCTCCCCTTTGTCCTCCCCCTTTGTCCTCCCCCTTTGTCCTCCCCCTTTGGCCTCCTCCTTTGGCCTCAACCTTTGTCCTCCCCCTTTATCCTCCACCTTTGTCCTCCCCTTTATCCTCCCCCTTTGGCCTCCCCTTTGTCCTCCCCCTTTGGCCTCCTCCTTTGGCCTCAACCTTTGGCCTCCCCCTTTGTCCTCCCCCTTTGGCCTCAACCTTTGTCCTCCCCCTTTGGCCTCCCCTTTGGCCTCCCCTGTGGCCTCCCCCTTTGTCCTCGCCCTTTAGCCTCCCTTTGTCTTCCCCTTTGGCCTTCCCCTTTGTCTTCCCCTTTAGCCTCCCCCTTTGCGAGATCCTAGATACGCCACTGATTGTTGTAGTGGCATAAATGCACCGATTACAGGTGATATATGAGAAAATATTCAAAGGTTGTCAACATAAGGAATGCACCAAAGATAGTTTAATGTTTAAGCTAATTGATTCATAACATATGAATGATATAAAACCAAATGATCCTTTCCCCAGCATCCGATGTCCTCAATCCTGCTCGTTTTGCCTCTCATTGCTCTAAATATTGCTGGATTATTACGGCGCAATGAACCGATAACGTAATGTAATAATGTAATAATGTAATAATGTAATAATGTAATAATGTAATGATGTAATGGATTATTCCATGCAACAGAAAGGTAAAGTCAACCAAATTATTTCGGTGGTGAAATATATGTATATATTTGACTTTCGTTTGCAACGTTTCTAATGCTTCCCTCTAATAATAACGAACGTATAAAGCATATGTAGACAAACGCTATTTTCCACGTGTATGTTATCACAATTTTAACGAAAGCCCCTGTCTTTGTGCAGATCACATTCAACGCCGAGGCCAACCATCTGCCCAACATTGGCTGCCCACGTGGAAAATAACAGCTCATGGAGATGCATAACAAATCCACCTCGGAGACACACTACTACAGAGAAAGAGACGTACATCACTTTGTTCCAACTTTTGTTTTTGTTTATTGGTTTACCAATATACTTCTTTGTCGTGTGTATCTGCTATTGCAACAAGAATGATGGTGATGGGGCTGACACAACCATCAACCGAGAAATTGGGCCTGTTGATCCACCAGAAGCGTCACCGCACACCCGGGGCACCACGGCACCATACGGGAGCATCGACCAGGCGGACGATTCATTGCCGACCTACGACCAAGCTCTCTCGATGCCATCTTCTTACGGTCACTCGTCAGTACCGTTGTCAGCGCCATCTCTAGACGATGGCCGGTCCCCGCCAGCTTATAGTGAAATCAACATGCAACTGTCCACCAGCGCAATACGCGTGTCAACTGTCGGGTGGGCTGCTCGCTCGCCTGTCGCGTCTGTGAACAACAGGACAACGATGACAAGATATTAGTGACAGGACACATAACTAGATCATCTGCCATTAGTCCAATCAGAAAACGTCTTTAGTGAAATGTGGATTGTTATATGTGTGCGTGTGTGTGAATGTGTGCGCATGCTAGTGTCCGCGTGCGTGCACATAGCTACTTTTAGATCACCTATCGGGTAAAATGTACCGATTTGTTTGTTTTTGTTGAACATGGTTCTTGTGTTGATGATACAAACCGTTGACATCTTTTTAATAAAACGTCCTATAGCGTTTAACTCGAATCTTATACACCTGTTTCCTTACGGGGTACGAATTACCCGAACGTACCATATTGCGTCGCAATTTCAAGAACCCATAAATTTATTGACTGGCAGCACCAAGTACCAAGGCCTAGATGGATAGTTCTGTGATAACGTTGTGTATCCTGAAATGTGGTAAACACTTGCAAACTACCAAGTTATCCCGTCCGGAGGATGGGACTTTTTGATAGCACGCGCGCGCGTGCTTGCGTGCGTGCGTGCGTGCGCGCGTGCGTGCGTGCGTGAACATATATTACAGTAATCTACATACTTAAATAAGTTTTCATCCTGATAGTGTTTCACTGCGTGTCGTTCTTTAACTGTGTTAGAAACGAATCATTACACTTTGTTATATACCCAAGCACAACCTATGTAATAAAAAAATGTATTCTCTGAAAGAATTACCCATTTTCATTATTAAAAGATAGCTCTTTTGCGGAACAATGTGCCAGTTTCGGTTCTTGCCCCATTAGATTAGCAAACTGTTGAACACGGTGCCGTTTTTTCTCACAGAAAGGTTTCTTTTATTCACACTTATGCCCTTTTTATAATTGAAAGTGCCCTTTTGAGTCCAAATCCCTCCAATGAACCCCTTTTGCCTCCAGAAAATCACTCTGTAATTGAATACTGTGATTTTTTTCCAGTCAAAGTGCCCATTTCAGCAAATATTTTTTTTCATTTGGGCCATTGCAATATCCGCACACGACTCTTGTGGAAATTGCTCTCCTCTTTTTCTAATGAAATTGCCCTCAGTCAATTATATTATTTAAAAAAAAATTATTATACATTTTTCAAAACGTGTAGACGTATTTTTTTATTTGTGTACATTCGAATATTCATCTTTTAAGAAATGGCTAAAAAAAATATCTTTAATGTGCAGAAATACCGGTTTCTTGGCTGGGAACTTGACTAAAATGCCGCGACAAAAACAATCTATGTAAACATTCCAGGGACTTATAAGGCAGGATGAAGCATGATTGGGGCAAGGAGTGATGGGAACAAGTTGGTCTGATGGAGGGGGGGCACTAATTAATATACTTTGGGAGGGGATAATGCGCTCACTTTGCGTGCAAAATATTTCAATAAATTCAACATTCAGTGGAACATATGGAGTTCTTGATAATAAAGTGTTCGTGATTTTTTCTCAGAATTTTTTTTATGAATAGGCGTTTTTCGTTTGCTGTGATTTTGTTATTAAAGTCGATGCGGGGATTTCAGACCAACATTCATGCACTCGGGGTTCGTATAGTTGAGACCCCATAGAACATTTAAAAAAGAAAAATTTAAAATTGCCACTGTTTCTGTTGATTAAGCCCCTACAGATAACAGTTATAAAAAATATAATACAGACTACAATTCAACAAACAATAATACTCGCTATGACACACTATTGAAATAATTATTTTAACATATCCAAAGCTAATCTCCCCGTATCTCCTATGTGAACTGCGCCACAACCCTTACACGGTATTTGGTAGACTAGTTCATCCTGTTCTTTCGGTTCTACTCTCCTTTGGGCCTACAAACAGACGTCTCAGTGTTGTGTGGAGAGACATGGCTGTGGCCACGCCGTATTTCTTAAGTACCCGGTCAACCCTCTCTGAGACAACTTCTACGTACGGGATGACAACCTATCCTGAGACATGTTCACAATAATATGATACAACAAACAAACAACAAACAACAAACTACAATACAGACATTTAATACAACAAACTGTATAATGCAGACAAACTATGGTGTATACTATAATACAACAAACAATAATACTGATGACGGGCATGAGACTATAATACAACTTACTCTTGACGAACCGACATATCATTCAATCACCGCCTGCAGCATATTAGACCTACGCCGGTAAATGTGTTTTGTTTGTCTGGCCAGTCAGAAGCACGTTAGGGTTCAGTGTTAACCCGCCGAGCCAGGTGCAGCGCTCTGACCTGAAACAACCTTCGGATATTATGATTTACGGCTTTGAGTGACTACTACGTTTTCTATCCAAACCAACCAAGGAACGCGCAGTCTATGCCACCATCACATCGCGGCTTGACTACTGCAATGCACTCATATACGGCACGTCTGTAGGAAACATCGCGCGTCTGCAACGAATGCACAACTCGGCTGCCAGATTGATTCTGCGTCGTTCACGTAGCGACAGTGCCAGGCTCCTGTTACAAGAACTTCACTGGTTGCCCGTGGCACGCTGAGTCGATTTCAAGATACTGGTACTTAAATACAAAGCCATGCACGACGAAGCGCCCGTGTATCTGGAAGTGAAGTGCACCCGTATGGAACATTTTACCTAACTTTATTAAAACCTGTGACACTCTCGCCAGCTTCAAATGCCGACTAAAAACACACATTTCTTTCATATCGCATATTAGTAAACATTGTCATCTACTCATTGCAATTTAATTATGACTATTCCAGTAATCTTATTCATGATAGTTACTATTATTTTACCTATAAATGTTATCATTTAAAATATTATTAAATAAATATTTTACTGAATTATTTATTATTATTAATTATGAATATACATTTATTTATCAGTATTGTATTGCTATATAATTATTGTGCTATGTTTACTTCATAATAATTCTTATTACTAGCAGCATTTCAATAATTATATTTATTTAGTTATTTCTTTATTTATCAATTCTACACTATTTTATTATGCTATATTTATTTTAAATGATTCTTATTACTAGTGGTATGTTAATATATTTATTTGTTGATTTTGCAATTATATAATATTTTATGTATTTTATTATGTTGTGAAGCGCCACGAACAATTTTGGATCTAGCGCTATGCCAAATAAAATAAATTATTATTATTACTAAAGCAACCGACAGTCTTTCACCCTGCCATTGCCGGTTCCAAGCCCGGATGTGAAAAGAGGAGGGTTGGGCAAAAGAGGAAGGTTGGGCGAAGGGCTAACAACCATTTCCCGTAAAAACAGATTGTTACGAAAACATCGACCAAAGGAACTCTACGAAACTTGGGAGAGGGAGGGCCTCCCATGGAGAGTATGATGTCATGTAGTGAAAGCTGAAAGGATGTTAGATCGCCGATGCTCTTCTTATCTTCCAAGAAAATTATAAAACTTGGAACATGGAATGTGAGAACCATGTACGATGCAAACAAAGCAGTCCAAATAGCAAGGGAACAACGTGCCTACAACATCACGGTACTAGGACTGGGCGAAACAAGGTGGAGACAGACAGGACAAGTCAGGCTGAATACAGGAGAGATGATACTGTTCTCAGGTCATGAAGAGGAAGACGCCCATCATACAGAAGGAGTGGCATTTAACCGCGGTAGTCGTGAGTCTGTCAGTTCGGAGGCGGCCGGTCGGAAGCCACGGACGTCCCTGAAGGCGTAACACAGCCAGAAGGTTACCGTGAGCAGGCGGTCGAGGTACGGGTCGATCGTGTTGTCCTCGAACGATGGAGTCAGCAAGTCAACGGCATGCACGACCCGGTAGAGCGACACCTGCAAGACGGGACCAGTGTCGTAACAATAGCAGTTTCTTCCCGTCTTGTTCATCATCTGCGTCACCCCGTCTTGTTCATCGTCTCCGTCACCTCGTTTTGTTCGTCGTCTCCGTCACCCCAACTTGTTCGTCGTCTCCGTCACTCCAATTTCTTCATCGTCTCCGTCACCCCAACTTCTTCATCGTCTCCGTAACTCAACTGGTCTTGTTCATTGTCTCCGTCACCCCATCTTGTTCATCGCCTCCGTCACACCGTCTTGTTCATCGTCTCGTAACCCCGTCTTGTTCATCGTCTCGTCACCCCGTTTTGTTCATTGTCTGCGTCACCCCGTCTTGTTCGTCGTTTCCGCCACTCCGTATTGTTAATCGTCTCCATCACCCCGTCTTGTTCATCGTCTCCGTCTCCCAGGCCTGTTCATCATCTCTGTTTTCCCGTCTTGTTCATCGTCTCCTTCACCACATCTTGTTCATTGTCTCCGTCACCCCGTCTTGTTCATTGTCTCCGTCACCCCGTCTTGTTCGTCGTCTCCGTCACCCCGTCTTGTTCGTTGTCTCCGTCACTCCATCTTGTCGGTCGTCTCTGTCGCCCCTTATTCTTTCTGTATTCACACTCGTTCATATATAATCACAATATCATATTATACATGTTTCTCCCATTTCTCCAATCAGGTCAACTCTACACATCATTCACTTAACAACTGTAGTTTTAACTGAGTCTTAACTGAGAGTCATAATGGATGGAATCGTGAACATAGTCAAAAGTAATTTTCATAGAAAATATATCGATATATAAACAAAATGTTAGGACGGAATGGATGTATGGTCCATTTTGGCGTGCGTGCGTGCGTGCGTGCGTGCCTGCGTGCGTGCGTATAGATGAGAATGCATGCCCGTACTTAATGATAGTTTTATTTTGACATATTCAGCTATGCCTGCCAGATTCATGACATTGTTCACTTTTGCCATTATTAGTGTATGACACTTTTGAATAGTTGAAATATGTGCGTAATTAACCACCAAGTCAGATGTCCGTGACAAGGTCCAAGGTATGGCCACGCCTATCATATGTGTGGAGCAATCAACATATTGGTGGAGGTCGCGTGATGCCAGTATATCCTTGAAGTGCATACTTACACGTAATATCAACAATCTAGGTAACAGTCGTTATCGTGATGATGAAATGGTGTTAGTTACAAAATAGTGATGATAGTAAACCTTGATTAAAATAAAACAAAGTTCTAATGATTATAATATGACAATAATATTATAAAATCTAAAATTTTACTTTGTATCTTGCCATTCAACGTGACTTGGAAAATGTCAGAGTTCATTCAGCTTACAACTGACTTGTGCAATCACCTTTCTGGTAGGCAACACTCGCTCTGTAATCACTATCAGACAGCAGACCGGAGTGATTATTGATTACACTTCAGAAACATCAGATCCGAGAGCATCGCATCTCCATTGCGAGCTCGGTGTGGACGCGTAATAATCAGATTTGTTGGCAAGTCAAATTAAGTTTTACGTTAATGACCTGCAAATCCAAGTCAGGTCTCGAGTCGTCTATCTGAATTCCATGTCAACTCAAAATGTACCATTCGAGTCGGTATTCTGTGACTCGAGACAACAAGTCTGGTACCTGAAGGTCTGGGTCTGCCGGAGGAGGTTCTCCGTCGTCGAAGTAGTAGGTGTGCAGACGGCGCATCAGAAGTACTCGTTGGCCGAAGCCGAACGCGCTCTGTCGGACAAAACAAATATACATCACATGTATCAACAAATAGACATCACATGTTTCAACAAGTAGACATCACATGTGTCAATAAGTAGACATCACGTTTCAACAAGAAGACATCACATGGGTCAGCAACACTCGGTTGGTCAATATCGCTATATCGTCCATCTTCAGTTTCGGCTACGTTATCACATACAATCTTGCTCAATGAAGAACACCCACCACTGTTTTATTTAGGAAAATTGTGAATATGCTAGTAAGTATAAAATATGTTGGGTCTCACAAACTTTGAAGACTGAACACAGACACGTCGTAAACATTAAGAGGGAAGATGCCGCTTCAGTATTTGCCGCCGTAACCTTTGTTTCTGATAATTGTTTCGATACGTCGTGGCATGCTTGAAGTATATTCTTCGGACCCAATTGTTTTCTGCTATATGTATCTTCTCCTCCTGTCTCTCTGTCAGTGCCAGTGTTCCCAACACGTTTATGCAGGTTGGTACCAAGCAGTTTTCCAACACTTTTCCTTTAGTTGTTTCTTCAGTTTTCTCTCCCACATAATGGCTTCCACTATCCTCCACGCTGCTGCTCCTGCTTCCACTCTCCTCTGTCTTTCCTTACTACTTCCTCCATCCTCACACACTGTGCCGCCCAAGTATACAAAACTGTTCACTTGTTTAATGGTCTTTCCATCAACAACTACATGCGAACAGGAGGTCCACCTCCTGTTCGCCAATCCACATTACTTCGGCCTTCTCCAGAATCATTCGGAGGCCACGGTTTCTAAAGGTGTTATTCCATTCTTGCAATCGTCTTAAGTTCTTCCTGTTCAGATACCTTTCCACTGATCAGGTCCATCACCATAATGAAAAGCAGGGGACTCAATGCACTTCCCTGTCTAAGTCCTACTCCCACTCCAAATTGTTCTGATGTTTCTTCTTCGATTCTCACCACCGCTGTTGTCTCCTTGTACATGTCCTCAACCATTCTGACCTCTGCCTCTCCAACCTCCATCCATCTCTTGACTGCAAATGTAAGTTCTCTCGCCACGGTGTCAAATGCCTTTTCCAGATCGACAAACCCGAATGCTTCATCCTTTCTAAATTATCCCCTCTTCTCAATAATTTGTCTGATGGCAAACAATCCATTATCTGTTCCTCTCCCTTTGCTAAATCCCAGCTGATTCTCTTCGATTTTGCTCTCCACTATATGCCACACTCTCGCTTCTAACATCCTTTCCATCAATTTCAGGGCTTGGCTCAGTAATGTGATGCCTCTGTATCTCCCTGGGTCATGGAAGTCCCCTTTCCCTTCCATATCGGCACAATCACTCCTCTTAGTTACTCTGCTGGTATCTCTCCTGTTGTGAAGCACACATTAAACAGCCTCTTCAGCCACTTGACTCCCACTAGTTCGTTTGCTTTCACCATTTCCACTGACAATTCGTCCACTCCTACAGCCTTCCCAGTTTTCATCTTCTTTACAGCTTTCTCGACCCCTTCTTCTGTTATTTCACCTCCAGCTCTCTCCTTACAGAATGTGGTAGCTCTATCTCACATTCGCCCTCCGGGTTTAATAGTTTCTTGAAATACTCCACCCATATACCTAGCACTTGTTTTACTCCAGTGACCAATGTCCCATCGCTTCTCTTCATTGCTGATGGTTGAGTAGTGTATTTGCTATCTCTGTCTCTATCTCTGATCAATTTGAAGATCAAATTTTCCCCCATTTTCTTCAATCATCTTGCACCATTCCTGTTGTTTCTCATTTCTTGCTTTAGCAACAGCCTTATTTGCTGCATTCTTCTTCTCCCGGTACTTCTGCTTCAGCCTTGTCTTTTTGTCATCACTCGCTTCTTCCACACACTTCTGTGCCTCCTTCTTTTCTTGCATTGCTTATTCAACTTCCTGGTTCTATAACACTGTTCTTTCTTCTTTCGGCTTTGTGTGGGCTTTCCTGATGTTCGGCCACATATCTCCTCAGCTGTTCCAATAAAGCCTTCCTTAAATGCTGTCCACTCTGTTTCCACATCCTCCCTTTGTTCATCCTATCTACTTCGCTTTTGTATTTTTCCATCACTTCTCCTTCACATTTCCCCCACCTGATCACCTGCCTTTGCTTCCTCCTTCTTTGTTTGTCTCTTCCTATCCACATTTCATAAACCAATGGTTTATGTTTATGTTATGTCTATGTTGGCCCATGATTCGGTTATATCAATTATGTGAGGGTCAATATCTTCAACCATAATTTCAATTCGTTTTTCTTATTTACTATGCTCCTTGCATTTAAACATACGCATCTATAACCTTTCTCAGATATGTTTTTCGGACGATTTGATATTGGTTTGTCTGTACTAGTGGCCTCTTGTTCAGCTTGAGACACCTCTAGGTAATCCCCCTGCAGTTCTAGTTTAAACAATGTTTACTACCAAAAATATTTGTCATTGTACCCATGCCACTATCTACTGCTGCTGAAAGTTCTTCCTCGAATACTGCATTTATAAGCTTCAGAGATGTCATACAACAAACAACACAACAAACAATAATACTGCGGACGGGCATGATGCTATAATATAACTTCCTCTTGACGAACCGACATACCATTCAATCACCGCCCGCAGCATATTACGTCGGTACTGTAAACACAAAAGAATGTAACCGGGGCAATCCCATTCAATGTGTTTTGTTTGCCTGACCAATCAGAAGCACGTTCAGTGTTAACCCGCCGAACCAGGTGCATATCGCTCTGAAGCGGTTAGTTGTGGACCATGGCCGCGATGCTCGTCTGGTTCCTACTACTCACTGCAGTCGTCTTACGGTAAGTTCTTCACCAGCGACCGACTCACACGACGTATAAATACTCACTCACTCACTCACCCGCCCGCCCGCCCGCCCGCCCGCCCGCCCGCCCGCCCGCCCGCCCGCCCGCCCGCCCGCCCGCCCGCCCGCCCGCCCGCCCGCCCGCCCGCCCGCCCGCCCGCCCGCCCGCCCGCCCGCCCGCCCGCCCGCCCGCCCGCCCGCCCGCCCGCCCGCCCGCCCGCCCGCCCGCCCGCCCGCCCGCCCGCCCGCCCGCCCGCCCGCCCGCCCGCCCGCCCGCCCGCCCGCCCGCCCGCCCGCCCGCCCGCCCGCCCGCCCGCCCGCCCGCCCGCCCGCCCGCCCGCCCGCCCGCCCGCCCGCCCGCCCGCCCGCCCGCCCGCCCGCCCGCCCGCCCGCCCGCCCGCCCGCCCGCCCGCCCGCCCGCCCGCCCGCCCGCCCGCCCGCCCGCCCGCCCGCCCGCCCGCCCGCCCGCCCGCCCGCCCGCCCGCCCGCCCGCCCGCCCGCCCGCCCGCCCGCCCGCCCGCCCGCCCGCCCGCCCGCCCGCCCGCCCGCCCGCCCGCCCGCCCGCCCGCCCGCCCGCCCGCCCGCCCGCCCGCCCGCCCGCCCGCCCGCCCGCCCGCCCGCCCGCCCGCCCGCCCGCCCGCCCGCCCACTCACCCTATTCGCTCCCATTGGAGCACAGAGCGCCAACAAATCTCCTCCAGCAAAACAGGAGTGAAATAATTGTGTTTATCAAAACACATATGCAAACAAACGCTTGTTTTCACTTGTATGATATAACAGTTTTGAAACAAGCTTCTGTCCTTGTTCAGGTCACATTCAGCGTCGTGGCCAGGCATCGGCCCAACATCGGCTCCCGACACTGGCCCAACGTCAATTTCCGGCACCGTCTCGAAGTCGACTCCAGACAATGGCTCTAAGTCGACCACACACCGGAGGACAGACATCGTAATCACTACATCAATACGGGCTCACACTACAACAACACGGGCTCACAGTACAACAACACGGGCTCATACTACAGCAACACGGGCTCACACTACAACAACACGAGCTCACACTACAACAATACGGCAAAACAACCGGTGGGGTCACACAACTACTACAACACCACCAGACAACTGGCAGTGGGGGAAAAGAACGACTACATCGGTTCTAGATTGGCTGAACCGCAGGCAGGCAGGCACTACAACACCATGGTCAAACAACTGGGGGACAACAGTACACAAACGACTCCCGCGATAAACGATAGATCGAACAACTATCAGGGAAATCCAAGCACACGTGAAGGTGTTGCGCCCACCACTTTTTTAATCTTCATGTCCGTTCCGCTTGCGTTGCTACTGTACTGTTATCAGAAAGGCAAGTTGAAGCCGGTCCCCAGTGACACACCTGCCGACCAAGAGGTCGAATCGCCCGACGATCTGGAAGTTGAATGGCCCGTCGACCTGGAAATTGGGCCCACTCAGATAAGTGAAGCATTATCACACAGCGAAGACATTCCGCCACCGTACGAGAGCATCGTCCTGGCGGTGGATTCCTTGCCGTCCTATTACGATGCTCTCGCGATGCCATCTCGTAATGGTCCCATGCCAGTGCTGTTGCCAGCGCCATCTGTCAATGGTTTTGTGCCGCGCCAGTTGTCATCGGGGCCAATCTCAAGTCTCAAGTGGTTTACTCCAAACAACCCAAACTTGGGCTAACGCAGGAGTTTGTGGTGGACTGTGCGCATGCGCTGTGGGTGGTACATTCGATTAGAAGACTAGTATCATTAATGTTGCTGAAATGGTTTTTATCTGATAGTTTTATTTATTTTATGTATAGGATGTTTAACGAAAAATTTTAATAGGTTGGTTGTGTGTATGGATACTGTCGCTGCCTTGCCACATGCACACATAGACAGTCTCCATACCCACACCATGGATAAGTTTACGCTGAGCACTGTGTTTTAAAGGCAGTTTAGGTGAGGAGGTGTGGTGAAAGGGAGTTCCATAATAGCTTCTTGAAATGATTTTGGGTTTTTTATGTTGGTAATTTTTGATGGAATCATATTCCATATGCGAATGGCTCTGGGATAAAATGAAAAGACCATTGCATTTATACGACACTTGGGGGCTATGTATTGTCCACGGGTTCGAGAGCGAGTTAGTAGGCCTGGAGGGGGGGTGATCTCAATAATGTTGTTTAGAATTTTGTAGAAGGTAGTGGCTTGTTTGATAATGCGCCTTCGTTCGAGGGTTGGCCATCCAAGGGCAGTAATTAGATCTGCTGGATTTGTGTTCCGTCTGTAATCATTTTTAACAAATCTGGCAGCAGAGTGTTGCACTCTTTCAAGGTTTTTAACTTGTGAAAAGGTGTGGGGATTCCATATGTGTGAAGAGTACTCAAGTTTTGGCCGGATTAGCATGTTGTAGGCTGTTTGCTTAACTTCGGGTTTACATGGGCCAAGAGTCTGTGATGTCCGACAGGGCACCGTTAACTGAGACTCTCTGTTTGCGGTTGGATAGAAAAGATTTGATCCTATTTTGAGTGTTTCCAGTGATTCCGTAGGAGGTCAATTTTGATAGAAGACGTAGGTGAGGCACTTTGTCGAAGGCTTTAGCAAAGTCAAGCAGGATTGCGTCAATTTGGGTCTTGTTGTCCATAGCAGTCATCCAGTCGTGGACTGTCTCAATGAGTTGAGATTCACAAGACAGTCCCGACTGGAATCCGTGTTGGAAGTGGAGAATGATGTTATGCTTGTGCAGGTGTTTCCACATGTTGCTTAGGATGATATGTTCCATTACTTTACAGAGGATGCAGGTTAGTGATATGGGTCTGTAGTTAGCTGGGTCAGATTTATGGCTCTCTTTGTGTATAGGAGTTACTAATGCTTGTAGCCAGTCAGTAGGAAGTTTACCTGTGTTGTATGATTGTTGGAAATTTTGGGTGATGATGGGAGCTATCTGCTTTGCAGTTTCTTTAAGGACTCTGGCTGGGAGTTCATCTGGGCCTGTAGCTTTGTTCTGGTTTAGATTTTCCAGCTGCTTTATTACGCCATCTATGCCAATTTCGAGAAGGGGGATGTTTGGGTAAGTAGAGGGGGCTATTTGGGGGATGGGGTGCTTTTCTTGGGTAAATACAGACCTAAATTGGTTGTTTAGGGCATTTGCTTTATCTCGATCATTAATTATTGGTTGGTCGTTTACTCGAAGTGTGGGGGTGCCAATGTTTTCTCGTTTATTTGCCTTAATAAATGACCAGAATCGTTTTGGATTAGTTTTCAGGCTGTCTCCAATGTGGTTGTTAACATAGTCTTTGTAGGATTTTGCTAATGCTTTAGTAGCTTGCTTTCGGAGTTCCTTAAATTAGTCAGACGTTCGCGGAAAAAGGTCCAGTTTATGTCTATATCCTGTGAGTTGGGGTCGATGTCGAAGTACTCAAGATTTAGTTTGTCTATGTCGTCTTTGAGTTGGTCCCAGTCTGCTGATTTGTAACTATAAACTTGGTGGGGGGGGTTTCTTGTTGCGAACTGGGTTTAAGTTGACATTGAAGGTCACGGATTCGTGATCGCTCATACCAGGAGTGGTGTGGGTGTTGATGATAATGGAGGGATTTGAGGTGAGTATGAGGTCAAGAGTGTTGCCAGAAGCGATGCGTGTGAGGTCGTTTACCATGTTCTGCAGCCCAAAGTCGTTAATTATTTCTAGTAGTTTGTTATGCTTGCTGGCAGTGCTGTTATTAGTGGTCTGGTGATTTGTCCAGTTGATATCAGGGAGGTTAAAATCTCCAGCTATGACTACGTTAGGGGGAGTTTTTTGTGATCTATATAGTTTAGTTAGGGAGTCGTGGAGAGCTTCAAGGGATTGGAGATGGTCATTTGGGGGTCGATAATAAGATGCAAAGTATATGCATTTGTTTCGTGCAAAGTGAATTTTTGTCCAAATTATTTCACAATTTGAGTTTAAATTTTGGAGGGGTTCAGCTACAATGTTGTCACGGAAGGCTATAAGGACTCCACCGCCATGGACATTCCTGCGCTTTCTGATGGCCTCATAGTTGGGTGGTAGGAAAGAGTATGTAGCATAGTTTGCATCTAATTTAGTTTCAACTAGAAATATGATGTCTGGATTATTATATTGAATAGTTGCCTTTAGTTGGGTTGCTTTTTCTATGCTCTTAACGCTGTTGGTGTTTATCAAAATTCCTTTAAGTGTGTTTCCTTGGGTTTTCTTGTGGCGTTCGGGGGTTGAAGTGTTTTGGGGGTTTGGGGCGAAAATTAAGCCTGCATTTTGTGATGTGTGGAGTGTTGGGGTATTAAGCGTGGAGGGTGTTGGTAGAAATGGATTGCTCATTTCTAGATGGGGAAGTGGCAATATTTGGAATTGGGCGCCCATATGGGCCAGGGTTTGGGTGGATGTCGCCTGAGAGTGCTATCAGTCTGCTGAGGTACAGATGTGTAACAATGTCTGATTTGAATTTGATTTTGGGTGGGAATTTAATTCGGGGATTCAAAGTTAGGGCATAATATTTTGGTTTAATTTTGAGATTTGATCGAGATACGCGTTGACATGTTCAATGATCGTTGCTATTAGGAGAGTGACGGTGATTATTTGCGTTAGTCCAAGATTAATCCGCGTGGAATACGGGACTAGGTGAGGCGAATATTTCCTAAAGGGACATCTGAATTGGAATACATTTTGTAGCATGGTTTTCTGAAAGTTAGATCCAAATGCAAACAGTGGCGACTTGAAGAAAAGTAAGCTTACTAATGAAATGCTTAGGGATAAAATGAAAAGAACTCACCCGGGCGGCGCCGGCCGTGGGAGTCCGCCATCTTTTAAATTTTGGTTCGTGTGTTGCGGTAAAGGGCGTTGTTTTGATTAGTTGCGTTTGTTGTCGTTTGGTTTGTCTGTTTCTGCGTGATCAGTGGATTATGTTGAGTTGTTGTACCAATTGTGGTCATTTGTTGTGTTGGTGAACATGTTGTGTTGAGTGAAATGTGTGGAGCGATGTAACGGACTCGTACCACCCCGACGCATGCGCACTCCCGTAACATAACATTTCCGGACCAGTTCCCACTCACTTAACGAACTGAATGCGATATGATTCACCAGATCAGGACTGTCTACTGTGTATTCTACGTGGCTATAGATAGCAGTGTGTGTGTGTGTGTGTGTGTGTGTGTGTGTGTGTGTGTGTGTGTGTGTGTGTGTGTGTGTGTGTGTGTGTGTGTGTGTGTGTGTGTGTGCGTGCGTGCGTGCGTGCGTGCGCGCGTGCGTGCGTGCGCGCGTGCGCGTGCGCGTGCGTGTGCGTGTGCGTGTGCGTGTGCGTGTGCGTGTGCGTGTGCGTGTGCGTGTGCGTGTGCGTGTGCGTGTGCGTGTGCGTGTGCGTGTGCGTTCGCGTGCGCGTGCGCGTGCGCGTGTTGGAACAACAAAGAAAGAGATAATCTAAACAACCACGAATACAAAACTATATAGAACATTTCACCTATTTTCAGGTGAAATCTATGTAACCCACTTATTAGTTTGCGAGTGGCCAACTAGCTAGTAGCTGTGGTTTGGGCGCGGGTCGCAACCGTCACACTCCGTCGCACTTTAAGCGATACGCGTTCAGGGCAATTTGGCACTATTATAAATGAGGGGATGTGACAGGGGTCTCAACCTCCCATCTTTCACCTGTTTGGGGGCCACCGTCCTACCATTTCTGAGAGTTCGCCTCCCACCAATCTCGTCCTCCCTAGTCAGGTGTGGTATTAGAACCATGTACAGTACCCCTGGCACATCGACTTGGGGTCATGCCTCAGTTGGACTTCCTGGTGTGTTACACACGAATGTAGGGCACAGTAATTTTACATATGTGTTATTTTCAAAAAAATCATACCATCTGACATAACTGCATTTGAGCCAAGCACATTGGCAAGTTTGCTTGTAGAACATGTTGGCAATGTAACTGTGGATTTTTAGATGATTTCAATAGGCGGAAGGATTTTTGGCGATGTTTTCGTAACAAGGCACGTGTGCCTAGTAATTCATGTATAAATTGGTAAAAAAAATTGACGGGTATGGCACGTTCAGGCATTTTGAATGAGTTATAAGTACGAGACTTTGACTAAACTCGATCAGCATGTCAACGAGATGATGACAACGGCAGGTAAGAAGTTTCAAAATTTGTGATGGTCCCGTTTTCTTATAATCGTGCAAAACGTTAATATGGTCGCCAGTGGGAAACGTAACAGCAGGCTGAACCCACTTGTTGTAACATGGATTTGTTTTCCCACGCAATGTGTGGACGTAGGGGAGATCGGGGCTAGTAGTTACAATTTTCAGTTAAAGTCAGTTTTTGTGAAAAATATGTTAGATACATTATATCTGTCAACGGATACATTACATTTATTATTCGTGTTAATGCAATGTACCATACCACTGATTTTCCATATTGTAGTTATGTAGATATATGACATTTCCCACGCGAGGTCGACTGTAACAACTAGCCAAGTAAGCGGGGCACGTTGTTACAGCAAAGAACTCGTGGATTGCAAAGCAAGTGTCACTCGTACATGTTACTGTTATTACATTAATTGGATTGTACACACTTATACATCTTAAACACAGTGTGCATAACAATGTAGATGTTCACGGCTTCGTATATTAAGCTTTTAGTTTTTAGTTACCAAAGGGAATTATTCCCTGGATTATTGCATAGTAAACAATTGTGAATGAAATGCAAATTATTAAATGTAGTATGAAATAATGATTAGAAATATATGTGTAATGCGATTTCTACTATATTGAATGATAAACACACGTACGCACTCACGCACACTCGCACGAGATATAAAAGAATCGCCGATGACGACATTCACTTTGGCAGTGACGTGTACTAGCATAGAATGGTCGATCTTTTGTGCCCGTGCAGAGACCGACGTCTGAGGGGAAGTCCCCACATACAAATGTTTTGTTTCCCAGGCCAATCAGAAGCACGTTAGGGTTCAGTGTTGACTCATCGAGCCAAGTACAGCCCTGAGACGCAATCAGTTGTGGACCATGGCCGCGATGCTCGTCTCGTTCCTACTGCTCACTGCGGTCGTCTCACTAAGTTCTTCGATAGCGACCGACTTCACACGGCGTGTAAACACAGGGCGTCGTAAGAGATCAGGAATTAGGAACTTCATCCCAAACCAAACAAACTTTTTTCTTAGAGTAAAACTAGTGAAGCTGCTGGATGAACGAAAAAGGCGATTACGAAGTCATTTCAACATACTAAGCATGTCACTGACTTCAAAGTCTACGTGATCCATTTTGTACTCTATATATTAAATTGGAAGACGGTTTTTGAGAGGCGCGGTAGTGTAATGGTTAGCACATCTGCTTTATATGCCAAAGTCTACGTGATCTATTTGTACTCTATATATTACTCTGGAGGACAGATTTTGAGGGGCGCGGAAGTGTAATGGCTAGCACATCTGCTTTATATGCCATAGTTACACCGGGACCAGGCATTCTACACCAGGTTAAAAACCTGGCTTTCAATGTTGTTGACTGCGCATCCGTCCTGACACGAATGTCGGTCGCGTCTCGCTAAAGACGTAAAACGAGGACGATTAGGTACTAACTAAGAACGGTCGGTCTTTTGTGCGCGTGCGGAGATCGAAGTATGCAATCGGGGGTCACCACATAGAAACGTTTTGCTTACCTGGCCAATCAGAAGAACATTATGGTTCAGTGTTAACACGCCGAGCCAGGTACAGCGCTATGGAGCGGTCCCTCGCTCACTCACTCACTCACTCACTCACTCACTCACTCACTCACTCACTCATTTGTCTTCGCTCTCACTGGAGCACAGAGCGCTAACAAATCTCCTCCAGCAAAACAGGAGTGAAATAATTGTGTTTATCAAAACACATATGCAAACAAACGCTTGTTTTCAATTGTATGATATAACAGTTTTGAAACAAGTTTCTGTCCTTGCGCAAGTCACATTTCAATGTCGTGGCCAGGCATGGGCCCAACATTGGCTCCCGACACTGGCCCAACGTCAGTTTCCAGCACTGGCTCGAAATCACCTCCAGACAATGTCTCTACGTCGACAACACACCGGAGGAGAGACATCGCAACCACTACAAGAACACGGTCTCACAATACAACAACACGGGCTCACACTACAACACGGGCTCACACTTCAACAACACAGGCTCACACTACAAAAATACGGGCTCACACTACAACAACACGGGCAAAACACAACTACAACAGAAGGCAACCCGATGTGGATTGTATACGTTTTTTGTTCTTTTCCGCTCCGTTGTTGTTACTGCTGTACTGTATGTTCACAGGCAAGTTGAAGCGGGTTGGCAATGACACATCTACCGACCAAGAGGTCGAATCGGCACTAGTTGCCCACAATGCTCGGGATGATATTGACACATCTACCGACCAAGAGGTCGAATCGCCCGACAATGTTCGGGCTGACACACATTCCGATCTGGAAATAGCATCTGGAAGTGGATTAGGGCTCGTTCGGATAAGTGAAGCGTCAATATACAAAGAAGAAACCCTCTACTGCACGAGAGCATCATCCTGGCGGTGGATTCTTTGCCGTCCTATTACGATGCTCTCGCGATGTCATCTCCTAATTGTCAGATGCCAGTGCCGTTGCCAGTGTAAAGATCATATGTGTGTGTGTGTGTGTGTGTGTGTGTGTGTGTGTGTGTGTGTGTGTGTGTGTGTGTGTGTGTGTGTGTGTGTGTGTGTGTGTGTGTGTGTGTGTGTGTGTGTGTGTTTGTGTGCGTGCGTGCGTGTTCGTGTGCGAGCGCTTGCGCATGCGTGTGTGATATACATTTACTTAACCTGTAACAGCCTTCGGATATAATGACTCAAGGCTTTGAATGACTAAGCAGACAACCACAAACAGTCTTTTGTGCCCGTGCAGAGATCGACGTTTGCAGTCTGTGTGATTACATTATTTACGTTTTGTTTACCTGGCCAATAAAAAGCATGTTGTTTTAAAGTATTACATGGGCATTGTGGCTATGTCAGATCATGACTTTTTTAAATTACACATATCTAAACTTACACTGTGCCCTACATTCGTAGGGCACACTAAGTGTACACCAGGAAGTGCAGCTGAGGCATGACCTCTTCACAGCCATTACATACCCGGAAGTAACACGTTTATGGGCTATTGTGTGTTAAGAAGAAACAGTATAAAGCGTAAGTCCGTAGAACATCACACATATAAGGTGTAAAGTCTTACATTTTCTCATCGTATAATTACGAAAAAAAACAATCAGACTCTGTTACTTCCCCTGACACTGGCTGACACAGGCTTTGTGAAAAAGACGAGATTTCAACACGGCAGCTACAAAGCGATCGAACCGGCAGGTTGTAGCATTTTTTGAAGCAAACAAACTCACAGTGTAATCGCCATATGTACGTTTTGTTTGACTGACCAATGTAAGCATGAAGCGCGTAAAGTTTTAACCCGCCGAGCCAGGTACAACGCTTTGACCTGAAATAGCTTTCGGCTATTGTCATTAACGGCTTTGAATGACTAAGCAGAAAGCAACCGACAGTTTCTTTTGAACCGTGCATAGATCGACGTATGCAGTCGGGGGTTCCCCACATAGAAAAGTTTGGTTTGCCTGGCCAATCAGAAGCATGTTTGGGTTCAGCGTTGACTCATCAAGCCAGGTACAACGCTGAGACGCAATCAGTTGTGGACCGTGGCCGCGATGCTCGTCTCGTTCCTACTACTCACTGCGGTCGTCTCACGGTAAGTTCGTACGAGATCAGGCATTACGAACTCCATCCCAAACTAACACTCTACATATTATAGTGGAAGTCAGTTTTTGAGAGGCGCGGTAGTGTAGTGGTTAGCACATCTGCTTTACGTGTCAGAGTTACACCGTGACCAGGCATTATACACCAGGTGTAAAAACCTGGCTTTCAACGTTGTTGATTGCGTATCAGTCGTGACTCGGATGTCGGTCGCGCCTCGCTAAAGACACAAAAGAACTGTTATACTTAATAACTAATACAAACAAGCTCAATTCCACGTATTTATTATTCCAGGCGATCCTCGGGTTATTTTTATCGTCGGTGACGTCGCGCGTAAACGCCACTTGTGGATTCACTCGTGACAGCCCCAGGTCGCCGTGCCTGAGTGATCTTGATATGGCGCGTGCCACGGTCGTTGGTTCCGCGCCTCGTTGGCATACTGACTGTCAATGGCCCGCCCAGGCGTCGTACCTAGAATCTCTTGTGGATTCAGCCGTGACAGCCCCAGGTCGCCGTGCCTGAGTGATCTTGGTATGGCGCGGTCGTTGGTTATTTAAGCTAGATGTGCTGGAGAACTTATTGAGAAAACTCAAAGGAATAGAAGTAAACATCCAAGGAAATGTTTAATTATTTATAAAAATGAACTTAAATGTGTATGCTTAAATGCGGGGAGCATAGTGAATAAAAAAGCGAGTTAGAAATCTTGGTTGCAGATATTAAAGGGACAGTACCTCTCCTAGCCATCTCGTCTTTAGGAATCCCGACTCTAATATTTAAATTTGGATGGGGTGAGGTTATCTCAGGACTGCCATGTGCACTTGAAGTTTTTTTTACACAAAGATCAAGTATAAATATATGAGGAAATGGTTTCCCTCTCAGAGCGACTGAGCCTTGGAATTTCCTGCCTGAAACAGTCGTTCAGCCAAATTCCATAAATTCATCAAAGAACCGGCTGGAGAAATTCTGGTCCAACAAGGCAATTTATATAAGGGGTCTTCCATAAAGTACGTCATGCTTAGGGGGGTGGGGGTTCTAAAGGCAAGCGTTACGTAACGATTTTAAAATGTTGGCTCGTCTAGCTGTCAATATCCGACAGATAGCTCTAATTGTTAAGCCACTTTTTTTGGGTATATTTCAAAAGCATTTCAACGACAAACCAGAATCATAGAGGGTATTTGCCAAAACGAAAGTAACTACAGGGGGTGTACATGCCAGCGTTACGAAGAGTTACAAGGGGTGGGAGGTCTCAAAAACGTCCAAAACTAGCATGACGTACTATAATGGATGGCCCCTAACTAACTAATAAAATACGATTTGGCAACAAGGAGACTAAGATATGACCATACAGAAGTTTTTTTTAATATTGAATGATTATGAGGATGTTGATAGGAATATGTTCTTCAAACTTAAAGAAGGCAGTAGAACCAGAGGGCACAATTCAGCATTAGTTAAGGAACAGTGTAGGTTGGACATCAGAAAGTACTAATTGTTACAGAGGGTGATAAATGAATGGAACAAACTATCAAATGATTGTGTTAATGCTAGTAGTGTGAATATATTTGATATGGGCGGGCTATATGTAGATAGAAAAAAATTTGGACTCTCGATAAGCCAATGTCCACTTGTCACCCGGAACTTGTAGTTTTTGGACGGCTGTCTTGTCTTGTTAAATCAATATGGATACGGAAGACAGCGGCAGCGATAAACAGAGATTAGGGGAACTCCGAACTTCCGCTCGTCTACGATGACGTCATCCTACCAGGACATCATGACTTATTGACACTTTTTAACTTAACTTTAATATTGATGTGTTCATTTATCTTAATTGATTTATTATTATATTTTTGTGTAAGCTAATTTATTTTATTATAATATTATATACAGTAAATCATATTACTACTATAGTAAATTATTTTGATATGGTCCAGGATTATATTTACATGCCCATCTTAATTATTATTGCTATTTTGTAACGAAATGTTATATATAATTTTAGCTATGATATTACAACGTACTATTTTTAATATATTTTCTGTATATTTTATGCAAAGCTTTGGGAACTGTATTGGATATGGCGCTATATAAAATAAATAATATTATTAGTTAAAATATTACCATGCGCATTATATCTTCGTTTAAATGTCTCCCAAATCGAAGAAATACTCACCATAATTTATTTCGAATTGTAAGACTGTAGTCCGATTTGCCGTCGGCCAGCAAAACGCCTTCCCACCCTATCTAGCCACAATGCTCGAAAACAAATACAATTTCGTGATAGCCAAATAGTTGGCTGCACCGCATCATGTGCATCTCGATACAGTTCGGTTGCAGCAGAACCAAAACACGCTGTAATTTGAGCTTCACAATTGTACTAAAAGTTCTTACCAAAGTAGAACTATGTACAGTAGCCACGAAAAACGGGGACAAATGAAATGAATATATAGAATGATTGTAGTCAGTGGCGTATTTAGGGGAAGGACAAATGTTGGGTTATGGCCCCCTTTGGCTAACATGTTTCGTTTTTGTCCCGTATTTATCCGTTGTGCCGCTACATGATAGTACGGGTGACTAGGCTTGCCCCCTTTGACCTCCCCCTTTGGCCTCCCCTTTGGCCTCCCCTTTTGCATCCCCTTTGGCCTCCCCCCTTGACCTCCCCTTTGGCTTCCCCCTTTGGCCTCCCCCTTGGCCTCCCCTTTGGCTTCCCCCTTTGGCCTCCCCCTTTGGCCTCCCCCTTGGCCTCCCCTTTGGCTTCCCCTTTGGCCTCCCCCTTGGCCTCCCCCTTGGCCTCCCCTTTGGCCTCCCCCTTTGGCCTCCCCCTTGGCCTCCCCTTTGGCCTCCACTTTGGCCTCCCCCCTTGGCCTCCCCCTTGGCCTCCCCTTTGGCTTCCCCCTTTGGCCTCCCCCCTTGGCCTCCCCTTTAGCCTCCCCTTTGGCCTACCCCCTTGGCCTCCTCCTTGGCCTCCCCTTTGGCCTCCCCCTTTGCGAGATCCTAGATACGCCACTGACTGCAGTAGTGGTATAAACAATGCACCGTTTACATGTGATATATGAGAAAAATATCCAAATGATGTCGACATAAGGAATGCACCAAAGATAGTTTAATGTTTAAGCTAATTTATTCATAACATATGAATGATCTATAACAAAACGATTCTCTTCCTAGCATTCGATGAACCCTGAACTCTGGTCGTTTTGTCCTGCATGCCTCAAAATAATGTGGGACTATTACGGAGCGATGATCCAGTAACGTAATGTAGTAATGCAATGGATTATATCATACAACAAAAAGATAACGTCAACCGAATTATTTCGGCGGCGAGATATATGTATGTCAGTACCAAATAGTTGATTATAATAATACATTATGTTAGGTTGAGTCATATAACATATACAGTTGTTACATTACAGTGAATATTGTAGCTGACTCTTAAACAATTGTCTTCGTGAAACTCATACCAAATTCACTCCAACCCCAGAACATGTATTTGTTGTTAAGTCAAAGCAAACGTAGACGTGAAATAATATTTGTTTTTAAGTCAAAACAAATGTAGACGTCAATGTAAGTAACGGCATTTCAATAGCAGCTATTATATTTGACTTGCGTTTGCAACGTTTCTAATGCTTCCCTCTAATAATAGCGGACGTATAAAGCATATGTAGACAAACGCTATTTTCCACGTGTATATTATCACAGTTTTAACGAAAGCCCTTGTCTTTGTGCAGATCACATTCAGCGTCGTGGCCAGCCATCGGCCCAACATCGGCTCCCGACACTGATTCGAAGTCGACTCCTGACAATGGCTCTACGTCGAACACACGCAACGCTTTGTGGTGGGTAAAAAGAACGAAGACATCGTTTGCGGAGTGGCTGAACCGCCGAATGAGAGACATCGCAACCACTACAACAACACGAGCTCACACTACAACAACACGAGCTCACACTACAACACCACGAGCCCACACTACAACAACACAGGCTACAACAACCTCTAAGTCAGACAACTGGTGGGCTTACGCTAGAACACCACGGCCAACGAAATGGTGGTATGGGGACTGGCGGAACCGCGTAAGGAGACGCATTACAACACCACCTCGGAGATACACAACTACAACACCTTGGTCAGGTCACAGGAACTACGGCAGAGAGAAAGAGGCGGACAGCAGTTCGATCAAACATTTGGCTTGGATGTTTAGTGTATCAATACTCATCTGTGTCTTGTGTATCTGCCACAAGAAGGCTACCAGTGATGGGGCTGACACAAGCATCGACCAGGCGGAAGAATCATTGCCGACTTACAGCCTAGCTCTCTCGATGCCATCTTTTCATAGTCACATGCCAGTACCGTTGCCAGCGCCATCTCTAGACGATGGCCGGTCCCCGCCAGCTTATAGTGAAATCAACATGCAACTGTCCACCAGCGCACTACGCGTGTCAACTGTCGGGTGGGCTACTCGCTCGCCTGTCGCGTCCGTGAACAACATGACAACGATGACAAGATATTAGTGACAGGACACAGAACTAGATCATCTGCCATAAGTCCAATCAAAAAACGTCTATAGTGAAATGTGGATTGTTATATGTGTGCGTGTGTGCGAATGTGTGCGCATGCTTGTGCCCGCGTGCGTGCACATAGGTACTTTTAGATCGCGTGTCGGGTAAAATGTACCGATTGGCTTTTTCGAAAAGTTTTAATAATTTAAAATGTTTGTTTTTGTTGAACATGGTTCTTGTGTTGATGATACAAACTGTTGACATCTATCTAATAAAACGTTCTATAGCGTTTAACTCGAATCTTATACACCTGTTTCCTTAGGGGGTACGAATTACCCGAACTTACCATATTGCGTCGCAATTTCAAGAAGCCATACATTTATTGACTTGCAGCATCAAGTACCAAGAACTAAATGGATAGTTATGTGATAATGTTGTGTATCCTGAAATGTGGTAAACACTTGAAAACTACCAAGTTATCCAGTCCGGATGATTAGACTTTTTGATAGCACGCGCGCGCGTGCGAGCGTGCGTGCGTGCGTTCGTGAACATATATTCCAGTAATCTACATGCTTAAATAAGTGTTCAGCCTGATAGTGTTTCACTGCGTGTTGTGTTTTAACTGTGTTAGAAACGAATCATTACAATTTGTTTTATACCCAAGCATAACGTATGTAATAAAAAAAATGTATTCTCTGGAAGAATTACCCCTTTTCATTATTAAAACATAGCTCTTTTGTGGAACACTGTGTACTGTTGAATAAATGATTGTGCCAGTTTCGGTTCTTGCCCCATTAGATTAGTAAACTGTTGAACACGGTGCCGTTTTTTTCTCACAGAAAGGCTTCTTTTATTCACACTTGTGCACTTTTTATAATTGAAAGTGCCCTTTTGAGTCCAAATCCCTCCAATGAACCCCTTTTGTCACATGATGACATTTGTTTCGCTGATGGGGTCGTTTTCGGTCGCCGCCTCCAGAAAATCACTCTGTAATTGAATACTGTGATTTTTTTCCAGTCAAAGTGCCCATTTCAGCAAATTTTTTTTTTTGGGGGGGCCATTGCAATATCCGCAAACGACTCTTGTGGAAATTGCTCTCCTCTTTTTCCAATGAAATTGCCCTCAGTCAATTATATTATTTAAAAAAAATATTATACATTTTTCAAAACGTGTAGACGTATTTTTTTATTTATGTACATTCGAATATTAATCTTTTAAGAAATGGCTAAAAACAATTTCTTTAATGTGCAGAAATACCGGTTTCTTGGCTTGGAACTTGACTAAAATGCCGCGACAAAAACAATCTAGGTAAAAATTCTAGGGACTTATAAGGCAGGATGAAGCATGATTGGGGGCAAGGAGTGATGGGAGCAAGTTGGTCTGATGGGGGGAGCACAAATAAATCTACTTTGGGAGGGGATAATGCGCTCACTTTGCGTGCAAAATATTTCAATAAATTCAACATTCAGTGGAACATATTGATAATAAAGTGTTCGTGATTTTTTCTCAGAATTTTATATGAATAGGCCTTTTTCGTTTTCTGTGATTTTGTTATTAAAGTCGATGCGGCGATTTCAGACCAACATTCACGCACTTGGAGTTCGTATATTTGAGACCCCATAGAACATTTAAAAACGAAAACTAAAATTGCCACGGTTTCTGTTGATTAAACCCCTACAGATAACAGTTATAAAAAATATAATACAGACTACAATTCAACAAACAATAATACTCACTATGACACACTATTGAAATAATTATTTTAACACATCCCAAACATATCTCCCCGTATCTCCTATGTGAGCTGCGCCACAACTCTTACACGGTATTTGGTAGACTAGTTCATCCTGTTCTTTCGGTTCTACTCTCCTTTGGGCCTACAAACAGACGTCTCAGTGTTGTGTGGAGAGACATGGCTGTGGCCACGCCGTATTTCTTAAGTACCCGGTCAACCCTCTCTGAGACAGCTTCTACGTACGGGATGACAGCCTATCCTGAGACATGTTCACAATAATATGATACAACAAACAAACAAACAAACAAACAAACAAACAAACAAACAAACAAACAAACAACAATACAGACATTTAATACAACATACTGTATAATACAGACAAACTATGGTGTATACTATAATACAACAAACAATAATACTGAGGACGGGCATGAGACTATAATACAACTTACTTTTGACGAACCGACAAATCATTCAATCACCGCCCGCAGAATATTAGGCCTACGCCGGTAAATATGTTTTGTTTGTCTGGCCATTCAGAAGGACGTTAGGGTTCAGTGTTAACCCGCCGAGCCAGGTGCAGCGCTCTGACCTGAAACAACCTTCGGATATTATGATTTACGGCTTTGAGTGGCTACTACGTTTTCTATCCAAACCAACCAAGGAACGCGCAGTCTATGCCACCATCACATCGCGGCTTGACTACTGCAATGCACTCATATACGGCACGTCTGTAGGAAACATCGCGCGTCTACAACGAATACACAATTCGGCTGCCAGATTGATTCTGCGTCAATCACGTAGCGACAGTGCCAAGCCCCTGTTACAAGAACTTCACTGGCTGCCCGTGGCACGCTGAGTCGATTTCAAGATATTGGTACTTAAATACAAAGCCATGCACGACGAAGCGCCCGTGTATCTGGAAGTGAAGTGCACCCGTATGGAACATTTTACCTAACTTTATTAAAACCTGTGACACTCTCGCCAGCTTCAAATGCCGACTAAACACACACATTTCTTTCATATCGCATATTAGTGAACATTGTCATCTACTCATTGCAATTTAATTATGACTATTCCAGTAATCTTATTCATGATAGTTACTATTATTTTACCTATAAATGTTATCATTTAAAATATTATTAAATAAATATTTTACAAAATTATTTATTATTATTAATTATGAATATACATTTATTTATCAGTATTGTATTGCTATATAATTATTGTGCTATGTTTACTTCATAATAATTCTTATTACTAGCAGCATTTCAATATATTTATTTAGTTATTTCTTTATTTATCAATTCTACACTATTTTATTATGCTATATTTATTTTAAATGATTCTTATTACTAGTGGTATGTTAATATATTTATTTGTTGATTTTGCAATTCTATACTATTTTATGTATTTTAATATGTTGTGAAGCGCCACGAACATTTTTGGATCTAGCGCTATGCCAAATAAAATATATTATTATTATTACTAAAGCAACCGACAGTCTTCCACCCTGCCATTGCCGGTCCCAAGCCGGGATGTGAAAAGAGGAGGGTTGGGCAAAAGAGGAGGGTTGGGCAAAAGGCTAACAACCATTTCCCGTAAAAAACAGATTGTTACGAAAACATTGACCAAAGGAACTCTACGAAACTTGGGAGAGGGAATGCCTCCCATGGAGAGTATGATGTCATGTAGTGAAAGCTGAAAGGAAGTTAGATCGCCGATGCTCTTCTTATCTTCCAAGAAAATTATAAAAATTGGAACATGGAATGTGAGAACCATGTACGATGCAAACAAAGCAGCCCAAATAGCAAGGGAACAACGTGCCTATAACATCACGGACTGGGCGAAACAAGTTGGACACAGACAGGACAAGTCGGGCTGAATACTGGAGAGATGATACTGTACTCAGATCATGAAGAGGAAGGTGCCCATCATACAGAAGGAGTGGCATTTAACCGCGGTAGTCGTGAGTCTGTCCGTTCGAAGGCGGCCGGTCGGAAGCCGCGGACGTCCCCGAAGGCGTAACACAGCCAGAAGGTTACCGTGAGTCGGCGGTCGAGGTACGGGTCGATCATGTTGTCCTCGCACGATGGAGTCAGCAAGTCAACGGCCTGCACGACCCGGTAGAGCGACACCTGCAAGACGGGGCCAGTGTCGTAACAATAGCAGTTTCTTCCCATATTGTTCATCGTCTCCGTCACCTTGTTTTGTTCGTCGTCTCCGTCACCCCGTCTTGTTCATTGTCTGCGTCACCACGTCTTGTTCATCGGCTCCGTCACCTTGTTTTTTTCGTCGTCTCCGTCACCCCGTCTTGTTCATCGTCTGCGTCACCCCGTTTTGTTCGTTGTCTGCCTCACCCCGTCTTGTTCATCGTCTCCGTCTCCCAGGCTTGTTCATCATCTCTGTCATCCCGTTTTGTTCATCGTCTCCGTCTCTCCGTCTTGTTCATCGTCTCCTTCACCACATCTTATTCATCGTCTCCGTCACTCCGTCTTGTCGGTCGTCTCTGTCGCCCCGTATTCTTTGTATATTCACACTCGTTCATATATAATCACAATATCATATTATACATGTTTCTCCCATGTCTCCAATCAGGTCAATTCTACACATCATTTACTTGACAACTGTAGTTTTAACTGAGACTTAACTGAGACAGTCATAATGGATGGAATCGTGAACTATATCGATATATAAACAAAATGTTAGGACGGGATGGATGTGTGGTCCATGTGGGCGTGCGTGCGTGCGTGCGTGCGTGCGTGCGTGCGTGCGTGCGTGCGTGTAGATGGGAATGCATGCTCGTACTTAATGATTGTTTTATTTTGACATATTCAGCTATGCCTGCCAGATTCATGACATTGTTAACTTTTGCCATTATTAGTGTATGACATTTTTGAATAGTTGAAGTACATGCGTAATTAACCACCAGGTCAGATGTATGTGACAAGGTCCAAGGTATGGCCACGCCTATCATATGTGTGGAGCAATCAACATATTGGTGGAGGTCGCGTGATGCCAGTATATCCTTGAAGTGCATACTTACACGTAATATCAACAATCTAGGTAACAGTCGTTATCGTGATGATGAAATGGTGTTAGTTACAAAATAGTGATGATAGTAAACCTTGATTAAAATAAAACAAAGTTCTAATGATCATAATATGACAATAATATTATAACATCTAAGTCCTACTCCCACTCCAAATTGTTCTGATGTTTCTTCTTCGATTCTCACCACCGCTGTTGTCTCCTTGTACATGTCCTCAACCATTCTGACCTCTGCCTCTCCAACCTCCATCCATCTCTTGACTGCAAATGTAAGTTCTCTCGCCACGGTGTCAAATGCCTTTTCCAGATCGACAAACCCGAATGCTTCATCCTTTCTAAATTATCCCCTCTTCTCAATAATTTGTCTGATGGCAAACAATCCATTATCTGTTCCTCTCCCTTTGCTAAATCCCAGCTGATTCTCTTCGATTTTGCTCTCCACTATATGCCACACTCTCGCTTCTAACATCCTTTCCATCAATTTCAGGGCTTGGCTCAGTAATGTGATGCCTCTGTATCTCCCTGGGTCATGGAAGTCCCCTTTCCCTTCCATATCGGCACAATCACTCCTCTTAGTTACTCTGCTGGTATCTCTCCTGTTGTGAAGCACACATTAAACAGCCTCTTCAGCCACTTGACTCCCACTAGTTCGTTTGCTTTCACCATTTCCACTGACAATTCGTCCACTCCTACAGCCTTCCCAGTTTTCATCTTCTTTACAGCTTTCTCGACCCCTTCTTCTGTTATTTCACCTCCAGCTCTCTCCTTACAGAATGTGGTAGCTCTATCTCACATTCGCCCTCCGGGTTTAATAGTTTCTTGAAATACTCCTCCCATACACCTAGCACTTGTTTTACTCCAGTGACCAATGTCCCATCGCTTCTCTTCATTGCTGATGTTTGAGTAATATCTTTACTAGCTCTGTCTCTATCTCTGGCCAGTTTAAAGACCAATTCCCCCCCCCATCTTCTTAAATCCTCTTGCTCCACTCCTTTTGTTTCTCGTCTCTTGCTTTAACAACAGCCTTATTTGCTGCATTCTTCTTCTCCCGGTACTTCTGCTTCCCCCGGATCTCCTGGTCTAAAAATAACACCATATCGAACGTCGAGACAATCATGCTAAAGTCTCAAACTTCGTTGTCTCAGTCACACGTCGGGTTCATGCATCGCAAATTAGCGACGGCCAAATTTTCGATGTTCATTTTCTCATTGGTATTGTCTGAGGCTTTTTTAACCATGCATCAGGCTGAAGCTGTCTACCGCAATGCCCGTCCCGTTCCTATTACTCACTGCAGTCGTCTTATGGTAAGTTCTTCGACAGCGACCGACTCACACGACATGTAAACACTCACTCACTCACTCACTCACTCACTCACTCACTCACTCACTCACTCACTTGACTTCGCTCCCACTGGGGCATAGGATGCTAACAAATCTCAACCAGCAAAGCAGGAGTGAAATAATTGTGTTGATCAAAACACGTATGGAAACAAACACTTGTTTTCACTTATGTGATATAGCAGCTTTGAAACAAGCGTCAAATTCCGGCATTGGCTCGAAGTCGACTCTAAGCAATGACTCTAAGTCGACCACACACCGGAGGAGAGACATCGCAACCACTACAACAACACGGGCTCACACTACAACAACACGGGCTCACACTACAACAATACGGCAAAAAGCAACTACAACACCAGGCAACTCGATATGGATTAGCCGCACTTTTTTTCTTCTTTCCCGCTTCGTTGTTGGTACTTGTTTACTGTATGTTCACAGGCAAGTTGAATCGGGTTGACAATGACACATCTGCCGACGAAGAGGTCGAATCGTCCAACAATGTTCGGGTTGAGACACCTTCCGAATTTTGACGTCGCACCTGGAAGTCGATTAGGGCTCGTTCGGATAAGTGAAGCGTCACCATACACCGAAAAAAACCAGCCACCGTACGAGAGCATCGTCCTGCCGGTGGATTCTTTGCAGTCCTACTACGATGCTCTCGCGATGTCATCTCCTATTGGTCCCATTTCAGTGCCGTTGCCTGCGCCATTTGTCAATCGTATTGTGCCGCACCAGTTGACATCGGGCCAATCAGCACCAACCATACCACTTCCGGACCAGTCCCCACTCACTTAACGAACTGAATGCGCAACGGTCGACGAGCGCAGGACTTGGGTCTACTGTTTAATAATCCTGACTATTTATAGCTAACGTGTCGCCATCTAGCGGTAGTTGTCTGAAGAAGTCGCGCTGCAATGAGCAGGTCTGTGTGTGTGTGTGTGTGTGCGTGCGTGCGTGCGTGCGTGCGTGCGTTTGTGCGTGCGTGCGTGCGTGCGTGCGTGCGTGCGTGCGTGCGTGCGTGCGTGCGTGCGTGCGTGCGTGCGTGCGTGCGTGCGTGTGCATAGAGTCGGGGTGAATCACATTATTTACGCCAATAAGAAGGCCGCAATACTCGTTTAATTGCTGCTACTCACTGTAATCGTCTTACGGTAAGTTCTGGGCTCACGGTTATTGCTTGTTGCCACAGTTCACTCAACTGTTGGCAGTGGCGGATATGTGAACGAATGGTCTTCGCACAGTAACTCCAGCTTTGCTGAATGCTTCCCAGAGAAGTCGCGCTGGAATGAGCAGGTCTGCCAGGGGTGAACTGTAAAGCGCGTTGAGCAGTCCCAAGGACTGGATACCGGATGTCTACTTCCGTGATGGAACAACAAAGAGAGAATATCTAAACAAGCGAATACAAGGCTGTATGAACAGACTGACCGTTCCACCTATTTCCAGGTTAAGTCTATGTGACAAATTTGCTGTCCACTTATTCATTTGGACGTGGGTCGCAATAGTCACACTCCGTCGCACATCAAGCGATACGCGTTCAGGCAATTTGGCACTATTGCAAATGAGGAGATGTGACAGGGGTCTCAACCTCCCATCTTTCACCTGTTTGGGGGCCACCGTCCCACCATTTCTGAGAGTTCGCCTCCCACCAATCTCGTCCTCGCTAGTCAGGTGTGGTATTAGAACAATTTACAGTACCCCTGGCACATCGACGTGGATTTGTTTTCTCACGCAATGTGCGGACGTAGGGGAGATCGGGGCTAGTTGTTACAATTTTCAGTTAAAGTCACTTTTGGTGAAAAGTATGTTAGATACATTATATCTGTCAACGCATACATTACATTTATTATTCGTGTTATTGCAATGTACCATACCACTGATATTCCATATTGTAGTTATGTAGATATATGAAATTTCCCAGGCGAAGTCGACTGTAACAACTAGCCCCGTAAGCGTGGCACGTTGTTACAGCAAAGAACTCGTGGATCGCAAAGCAAGTGTCACTCGTACATATTACTGTTATTACATTAATTGGATTGTACACACTTATACAACTTAAACACTGTGTGCATAACAATGTAGGTGTTCACGGCTTCGTATATTAAGCTTTTAGTTTTTAGTTACCAAAAGGAATCATTCCCTGGATTATTGCATAGTAAACAATTGTGAATGAAATGCAAATTATTGAATGTAGTATGAAATAATGAATAGAAATATATGTGTAATGCGATTTCTACTATATTGAATGATAAACACACGTACGCACTCACGCACACTCGCACGAGATATAATAGAATCGCTGATGACGACATTCACTTTGACAGTGACGTGTACTAGCATAGAACGGTCGATCTTTTGTGCCCGTGCAGAAATCGACGTCTGGGGGGTCCCCACATACAAATGTTTTGTTTCCCAGGCCATTCAGAAGCACGTTAGGGTTCAGTGTTGACTCATCAAGCCAAGTACAGCCCTGAGACGCAATCAGTTGTGGACCATGGCCGCGATGCTCGTCTCGTTCCTACTACTCACTGCGGTCGTCTCACTAAGTTCTTCGATACCGACCGCGTTCACACGGCGTGTAAACACAGGGCGTCGTACGAGATCAGAAATTAGGAACTTCATCCCAAACCAAACAAACTTTTTTCTTACAATAAAACTAGTGAAGCTGCTGGATGAACGAAAAAGGCGATTACGAAGTCATTTCAACAGACTAAGCATGTCACTGACTTCAAAGTCTACGTGATCCATTTTGTACTCTATATATTAAATTGGAAGACGGTTTTTGATAGGCGCGGTAGTGTAATGGTTAGCACATCTGCTTTATATGCCAAAGTCTACGTGATCCATTTCTACTCTATATATTACACTGGAAGACAGATTTTGAGAGGCGCGGAAGTGTAATGGTTAGCACATCTGCTTTACATGCCATAGTTACACCGGGACCAGGCATTCTACACCAGGTTAAAAACTTGGCTTTCAACGTTGTTCATTGCGCATTCGTCGTGACACGGATGTCGGTCGTGTCTCGCTAAAGACGTAAAACGAGGACGATTAGGTACTAACTAAGAACGGTCGGTCTTTTGTGCGCGGAGATCGAAGTGTGCAATCGGGGGTCACCACATAGAAACGTTTTGCTTACCTGGCCAATCAGAAGAACATTATGGTTCAGTGTTAACACGCCGAGCAAGGTACAGCGCTATGGAGCGGTCCCTCGCTCACTCACTCACTCACTCACTCACTCACTCACTCACTCACTCACTCACTCACTAATTCATTTGTCTTCGCTACCACTAGAGCACAGAGCGCTAATAAATCTCCTCCAGCAAAACAGGAGTGAAATAATTGTGTTTATCAAAACACATATGCAAACAAACGCTTGTTTTCACTTGTATGATATAACAGTTTTGAAACAAGCTTCTGTCCTTACGCAAGTCACATTTCAATGTCGTGGCCAGGCATCGGCCCAACATTGGCTCCCGACACTGGCCCAACGTAAATTTCCGGCACTGGCTCGAAGTCGACTCCAGACAATGTCTCTACGTCGACAACACATCGGAGGAGAGACATCGCAACCACTACAACAACACTGGCTCACACTACAGCAACACGGGCTCACACTACAACACGGGGTCACTCTTCAACAACACAGGCTCACACTACAAAACGGGCTCACTCTTCAACAACACAGGCTCACACTACAACAACACGGGCTCACACTACAACAACACGGGCAAAACACAACTACAACAGAAGGCAACTCGAAGTGGATTGTATACGTTTTTATTTTATTTTCCGCTCCGTTGTTGTTACTGCTGTACTGGTGTGTTCACAGGCAAGTTGAAGCGGGTTGACAATGACACATCTACCGACCAAGAAGTCGAATCGGCACTAGCTGCCCACAATGTTCAGGCTGATATTGACACATCTACCGACCAAGAGGTCGAATCGCCCGACAATGTTCGGGCTGACACACCTTCCGATTTGGAAATAGCATCTGGAAGTGGATTAGGGCTCGTTCGGATAAGTGAAGCGTCACTATACAAAGAAGAAACCCTCTACCGCACGAGAGCATCGTCCTGACGGTGGATTGGATTCTTTGCCGTCCTACTACGATGCTCTCGCGATGTCATCTCCTAATTGTCAGATGCCAGTGCCGTTGCCAGCGCCATCTGTCAATGGTGTTGTGCCGCGCCAGTTGTCATCGGGGCCAATCAGCGCCAACCATACCACTTCCGGACCAGTCCCCACTCACTTAACGAACTGAATGCGCAACGATCGACTAGCGCAGGACATGGGTCTACTGTATTCTACCTGGCTAACGTTGGTGCCACGCGGCGAGTCGGGGACCAGCGAACAGTTATTATACTCGTGTAAAGATCATGTGTGTGTTTGTGTGCGTGCGTGCGTGCGTGTTCGTGTGCGAGCGCTTGCCCATGCGTGTGTGAGATGCATTTACTTAACCTGTAACAGCCTATAATGACTCATGGCTTTGAATGACTAAGCAGACAACCACAAACAGTATGTTGTGCCCGTGCAGAGATCGACGTTTGCAGTCTGTGTGATTACATTATTTACGTTTTGTTTACCTGGCCAATAAAAGCATGTTGTTGTAAAGTATTACACGGGCATTGTGGCTATGTCAGATCATGACTTTTAAAAAATTTACATATCTAAACTTACATTGTGCCCTACATTCGTAGGGCACACTAAGTGTACACTAGGAAGTGTAGCTGAGACATGACCTCTTCACAGCCAATACATACCCGGAAGTAACACGTTTGTGGGCTACTGTGTGTTACGAAAAAACATTATAAAGCGTAAGTCCCTAGCACGTCACACATACAAGGTGTAAAGTCTTACGTTTTTTCATCGTATAATTACGAAAAACAATCAGACTCTGTTACTTCCCCTGACACTGGCTGACACAGGCTTTGTGAGAAAGACGGGATTTCAACACGGAAGCTACAAAGCGATCGAACCGGCAGGTTGTAGCATTTTTTTAAGCAAACAAACTCACAGTGTAATCGCCATATGTAAGGTTTGTTTGACTGGCCAATGTAAGCATGAAGCGCGTAAAGTTTTAACCCGCCGAACCAGGTACAACGCTCTGACCTGAAATAGCTTTCGGCTATTGTCATTAACAGCTTTGAATAACTAGGCAGAAAGCAACCGACAATTTTTTTAACCGAGCAGAGATCGACGTATGCAGTTGGGGGGTCCCCACATAGAAAAGTTTTGTTTGCCTGGCCAATCAGAAGCACGTTTGGGTTCAGTGTTGACTCATCGAGTCAGGTACAACGCTGAGACGCAATCAGTTGTGGACCGTGGCCGCGATGCTCGTCTCGTTCCTACTGCTCACTGCGGTCGTCTCACTGTAAGTTCGTACGAGATCAGGCATTACGAACTCCATCCCAAACTAACACTCTACATATTACAGTGGAAGACAGTTTTTGAGAGGCGCGGTAGTGTAGTGGTTAGCACATCTGCTTTACATGTCAGAGTTACACCGGGACAAGGCATTATACACCAGGTGTAAAAACCTGGCTTTCAACGTTGTTGACTGCGTATCAGTCGTGACTCGGATGTCGGTCGCGCCTCGCTAAAGACACAAAAGAACTGTTATACTTAATAACTAATACAAACAAGCTCAATTCCACGTATTTATTATTCCAGGCGATCCTCGGGTTATTTTTATCGTCGGTGACGTCGCACGTAAACGCCACTTGTGGATTCACTCGTGACAGCCCCAGGTCGTCGTGCCTGAGTGATCTTGATATGGCGCGTGCCACGTTCGTTGGTCCCGCGCCTCGTCGGCATACTGACTGTCAGTGGACCGCCCAGGCGTCGTACCTAGAATCTCGCAAGGGGGAGGGGGCAAGCTTAGTCACCCGTTATTTTACTACCGTGTAGTGACGCAACAGGTTGTTTTTACATATGAAACAAATTAAGGACGTAGAAATTATTGAACATTTCAAGCACTTCTTTAAACATATCCTAAAGGTTTTGTTTACCTGTAGAACAGGTACCGTAAATTACTTAAGCTAGATGCACCGGGGAACTTACTGAGAAAACTCAAAAGAGTAGAAGTAAACATCCAAGAACATGTTTAATTATTTATAAAAATGAACTTAAATGTGTATGCTTAAATGCGGGGAGCATAGTGAATAAAAAAGCGAGTTAGAAATCTTGGTTGCAGATATTAAAGGGACAGTACCTCTCCTAGCCATCTCGTCTTTAGGAATCCCGACTCTAATATTTAAATTTGGATGGGCTGTGGTTATCTCAGGACTGCCATGTGCACTTGATGTTTACAGTGTTATGCTCCGCTAAAGTTTTTTTACACAAAGACCAAGTATAAATATAGGAGGAAATGGTTTCCCTCTCAGAGCGACTGAGCCTTGGAATTTCCTGCCTGAAACAGTCGTTCAGCCAAATTCCATAAATTCATCAAAGAACCGGCTGGACAAATTCTGGTCCAACCAGGCAATTTATATAAGGGGTCTTCCATAAAGTACGTCACGCTTAGGGGGGTGGGGGGTCTAAGGGCAAGCGTTACGTAACGATTTTAAAACGTTGGCTCGTCTAGCTGTCAATATCCGACAGATAGCTCTAATTGTTAAGCCACTTTTTTTTTATATTTCAAAAGCATTTCAACGACAAACCAGAATCATAGAGGGTATTTGCCCAAACGAATGTAACTACAGGGGGTGTATATGCCAGCGTTACGAAGAGTTACAAGGGGTGGGAGGTCTCAAAAACGTCCAAAACTAGCATGAAGTACTATATCGGTTATACCAATTATGTGAGGGTCAATATCATCAACCATAATTTTAATTCGTTTTTCTTATTTACTATGCTCCTTGCATTTAAACATACGCATCTATAACCTGTTTCAGAGATGTTTTTCGGACGATTTGATATTGGTTTGTCTGTACTAGTGGCCTCTTGTTCTGCTTGAGACACCTCTAGGTAATCCCCCTGCACTTCTAGTTTAAACAATGTTTACTACCAAAAATATTTGTCATTGTACCCATGCCACTATCTACTGCTGCTGAAAGTTCGTCCGCGAATACTGCATCTATAAGCTTCAGAGATGTCATACAACAAATAACACAACAAACAATAATACTGCGGACGGGCATGATGCTATGATACAACTTCCTGTTGACGAACCGACATACCATTCAATCACCGCCCGCAGCATACTGTAAACACAAAAGAATGTAACCGGGGCAATCCCATTCAATGTGTTTTGTTTGCCTGACCAATCAGAAGGACGTTTGCGTTCAGTGTTAACCCGCCGAGCCAGGTGCAGCGCTCTGACCCGAAACAGCTTTCCAGTATTACGATTTACGGCTTTTAGTGACTACACAGAAAGCAACCGACAGTCTTTTGTGCCCGTGCAGAGATCGATGTATGCAGTCGGGGATCTACACCTACAAACGGTTTGTTTGCTTGGTCAATCAGAGGCACGTTAGGGTTCAGTGTTAACCCGCCGAACCAGGTGCATATCGCTCTGAAGCGGTTAGTTGTGGACCATGGCCGCGATGCTCGTCTCGATCCTACTACTCACTGCAGTCGTCTTACGGTAAGTTCTTCACCAGCGACCGACTCAAACGACGTATAAATACTCACTCACCCACTCACTCACCCACCCACCCGCCCACCCACCAGCTCGTCTCGTTCCTACTACTCACTGCAGTCGTCTTACGGTAAGTTCTTCACCAGCGACCGACTCAAACGACGTATAAATACTCACTCACTCACTCTCTCACTCACCCACCCACCCGCCCACCCACCAGCCCGCCCGCCCGCCCACCCACCCACCCGCCCGCCCACTCACTCACCCGTATTCGCTCCCATTGGAACACAGAGCGCTAACAAATCTCCTCTAGCAAAACAGGAGTGAAATAATTGTGTTTATCAAAACACATATGCAAACAAACGCTTGTTTTCACTTGTATGATATAACAGTTTTGAAACAAGCTTCTGTCCTTGTGCAGGTCACATTCAGCGTCGTGGCCAGGCATCGGCTCAACATCGGCTCCCGACACTGGCCCAACGTCAATTTCCGGCGCCGTCTCGAAGTCGACTCCAGACAATGGCTCTAAGTCGACCAAACACCCGAGGAGAGACATCGTAATCACTACAACAACATGGGCTCACACTACAACAACACGGGCTCACACTACAACAAAACGGGCTCACACTACAAAAACACGGCAAAACAACCGGTGGGGTCACACAACTACTACAACACCACCAGACAACTGGCAGTGGGGGAAAAGAACGACTACATCGGTTCTAGATTGGCTGAGCCGCAGGCAGGCAGGCACTACAACACCATGGTCAAAAAACTGGTGGGACAAAAACAGTACACAAACTACTCCCGCGATAAACGATACATCGAACAACTATCAGGGAAATCCAAGCACACATGAAGGTGTTCCGCCCACCACTTTTTTAATCTTCATGTCCGTTCCGCTTGCGTTGCTGCTATACTGTTATCAGAAAGGCAAGTTGAAGCCGGTCCCCAGTAACACACCTGCCGACCAAGAGGTCGAATCGCCCGACGATCTGGAAGTTGAATCGCCCGTCGACCTGGAAATTAGGCCCACTCAGATAAGTGAAGCATTATCACACAGCGAAGACATTCCGCCACCGTACGAGAGCATCGTCCTGGCGGTGGATTCCTTGCCGTCCTATTACGATGCTGTCGCGATGCCATCTCGTAATGGTCCCATGCCAGTGCTGTTGCCAGCGCCATCTGTCAATGGTGTTGTGCCGCGCCAGTTGTCATCGGGGCCAATCAGCACTAACCATAACATTTCCGGACCAGTTCCCACTCACTTACCGAATTGAATGCGAAATGATTCACTAGATCAGGACTGTCTACTGTGTATTCTACGTGGCTATAGATAGCAGTGTGTGTGTGTGTGTGTGTGTGTGTGTGCGTGTGCGTGTGCGTGTGCGTGTGCGTGTGCGTGTGCGTGTGCGTGTGCGTGTGCGTGTGCGTGTGCGTGTGCGTGTGCGTGTGCGTGTGCGTGTGCGTGTGCGTGTGCGTGTGCGTGCGCGTGCGCGTGCGCGTGCGCGTGCGCGTGCGCGTGCGCGTGCGCGTGCGCGTGCGCGTGCGCGTGCGCGTGCGCGTGTTGGAACAACAAAGAAAGAGATGATCTAAACAACCGCGAATACAAAACTATATAGAACGTTTCGCCTATTTTCAGGTGAAATATATGTGACCCACTTATTAGTTTACGAGTGGCCAACTAACTAGTATCTGTGGTTTGGTCACGGGTCGCAAACGTCACACTCCGTCGCACTTCAAGCGACGCGCATTCAGGGCAATTAAGTACTATTATAAATGAGGAGGTGTGGCGGGGGTCTCACCTCCCACAATTTCTGAGAGTTCGCCTCCCGCCTATCCCATCCTCGGTAGCCAGGGGTGGTAGTAGTACTGCAATATCACGGTAACGACGACACGGCATAATAATAATAGTATATACAATACAATACTAATAATATTATATACAATAAAAGTTAGTTTAATAAACAGAGCAATAGCCAGCACCGCATATAGGTACATTCTTACATAGCGCGGTATCCAGTCCGTAGGACTGCTCAAAGCGCTTTACACTTCACCCCCTGGCAGACCTGTTCATTCCAAGGTATATTTCAACTTATCTGGGAAGAATTCAGCCACGCTGCAATTACTGCGCGAATACTATTCATTCACATTTCCACCACTGTCTGTATTGCCAGGTACTCGTTTATACAGCTGAGTGAACTGTGGCAACGTGGGGTGAACAAACTTGACAAAAGTTCGAAGCAACCGCAGTGGGATTTGAAACCGGGTTCTCTCACAACACAACGCCCGCGTCCTCTCTCTCCTTGACCCCGTCACCGCTCTTCTGCGTGGAGTCGAGAGGGGTGTCACTACGGGATGGGGGGGGGGGGTGGGGGGATCAATGCCACATTCCCCCTCCCTTTAACATGTTCGCCCCAGACCGAGTCCTAGCGGTGATCTCAACATCATGTTACAATAAAAAAGTGATGGACCACTCGGGTAATGTTCTATCTCTAACGCCACCCGAGTTCCAACTCAATGGTTTTCTTTTAATATTATCACCACGTGTGGTTACTTTCACTTCCAGCAGAATTGTTTTTGCGGCAATATAAACAATAATGTGTTATTATTAATAAAAAACGGCCGTTTGGCAGTACAAAACAATTGTTCAATGGAAAGAAATCCAGTTCAGAACTTATCAGTAAAGTTACTGTCTGCACCACAGACATAAAGTTGTTTGTTTGTTTGTTTGTTGTTTTACTAACACCCGTTAGTAAAACAACAAACAATTATTGTCCACAGCACAGATTCTTCATCGTGTGACCAGTCAACTAAATAATTTCCACAGCGATGCTAGGATCGTTTAAATGTAGCTCACGTCCAACAACTATAACAGCTTAAAATGCCTAATTATCTAATGATAGGCCCTACATCGATTCTGATGTACGATTGACCTACAGATCCAGCACAGTGGGTGGGTGACGTGTGTGTAGGCCACGCTGAGGGTGTACGACTTCATCGGTAGCCGTATCAGGGAGGTTGACCTCGCCGAAGAAGGCGCACAGTGGGTGGGTGACGTGTGCGTAGGCCACGCCGAGGGTGTACAACTTCATCGGTAGCCGTATCAGGGAGGTAGACATCGTCGAAGAAGGCGCCGCACGTCTCCTTGTAGAGCACGGCGCGAGCGAGTTCACTTTCGGGAAGCCGTTCTGGCAGCCGAGCGAATCTCACCCGACGAACGGAGGTCCGTACGTGCGGCAGCCGGGCATGAGCGTCTTGGCAGGGAAGGCGCGCATGCTCGGCCCGTCCCGCCCGTCGGATCAGCCCCGCAGCGGGTGGCTGAAATGGCGCGAGTAACGGTTCTTCGATTTCGGGCGCAATCTCGCTGGTTGTTGACCAGCTTCGGGAATTTAGTGATGCGAAGGGTGGATACTATCCAACCAGTCGGCGCTACGATAGCTTGCGCCATTTGCAAAAACATAACTCAAACGCCGGGAAAACAAGTCGATAAATATGACCGGTAAAACTATCCAACAAACAGTACTTCCCTGCAATGGCTAATGTGACTGCGCTGGTCACGGCACCAACTGTGATATTACGGTAACGTCGACACGATATATACATATATAATATATATATAAATATATATATATATATATATATATATATATATATATATATATATATATATATATATATATATATATATATATATATATATATATATATATATATATATATATATATATATATATATATATATATATATATATATATATATATATATATATTTATATATATATATATATATATATATATATATATATATATATATATATATATATATATATATATATATATATATATATATATATATATATATATATATATATATATATATTTATATATATATATATATATTATCTCTATCATAAATAAAACATGTTTTACTTTTCATGCTAGGTCAAAAATGACCCTCTGCCCGGATTCGAAATTACCCGTAGTGGTTTGTTGTATTTACATGCCAAATACAAACGTATGTCTGTTACCGTTCCATCATTTAATTGTGATGAACACATTACGCAAGAATTGGTACGCTTTGTACGAATGGCTAAATTAATGTCTACAATTATTGGGGCAGTGGGCAGGTCGAATGGACCTGTACGGGATGGAATAAGACGCTCCCGCCCCCACGAGTCTACCACGTATGGGTAAAATACGGTGACGTTAACATGACATCACAGGGCGGATGTCTTCCTCGATGAAGTCAACGGCCAGGACGGAAGGGCTCCAAGATGAGTTCATCGACCACGTGTTCAGGACCAAGGCGAGCCACATTTTTTGGGTGGATATCGGCTGTGGTCAACCAGCCTGGAGAGGGATGGGCTCCGCTAGGTTGCAAATCTGCCCTAGAAATACCATGATCATGAAAACCAGTTTGAATCACATACCGGATCGGTCGCAACCCGGTTCAAAAATGACCGCGCCTCCCGCCGTACATCAGGACAGGGGTGTTAAGTATGCTACTGGTGCCCTTACCAAAAAGATACGTGGAAGAAACGACATCACCATCGGCACATGGAACGTCAGGACATTGAGAGCTGCAGGAAAACTGAAAGAACTCACACATGAGATGGAGAGATACAGATGGAATCTGCTTGGACTCGCCGAGATGCGATGGAAAAGCTTTGGTGAAACATCGACCGAAGAAGGACACAAGGTCTACTTCAGTGGCAAGAAGGACAAACACGAACAAGGCGTTGGGTTTCTTGTTCACAAAGACACCGTGAACACTGTCATGGGTTGTCGCCCTATCTCCAGCAGGCTCATCACCATCCGCCTGAAGGCAACTCCCTTCAACATGACAGTCATACAAGTTTATGCCCCAACGTCTGATTATGACGACAGTGAGGTGGAAGATTTCTATGGCCAGCTGCAAGAAGTCATAGAGGAAACGCCAAAGAAAGACAATCTTATTGTACTAGGAGACTGGAATGCAAAAGTGGAAAAGGATGCGCAGAACAACTGGCAAGACACTTGCGGACCTTTCTGTAACGCGGAAACAAATGAGAGAGGTCACAGGCTCCTCGAATTTGCAATGTACAATGAGCTGATGCTGGCTAACACATTTGGTCCACACAAAACATCTAGACGATGGACCTGGCACAGCCCAGATGGAAAACATCACAATCAGTTCGACTACATCTTGGTGAAACGGCGCTTTCACACAGGAGTGAACATTGCCAGGACACGAAGCTTTCCAGGAGCAGATATCGGAAGTGATCATGACTTGCTGATGACAACCTTCCACATTCGCATGAAGAGGATCAGCAAACCAAAGCCAACAAGAATCAAATTTGACATCGAGAAACTTAAGGATCCTGATGTAGCAGAAGCATTCAAAGCAATGATAGGTGGGAAATTTGCACCACTTATCATACTGGATGACAAATATACCGACGTGAACTTGCTGACCAACACCTTCAACAAAATAGTGACCGACACAGCCCGCGAGATCCTTGGAAAACACCGTCGGACAAAGAAACCATGGGTCACAGCAGACATCCTAGATCTTTGTGACAAAAGAAGGGAATTGAAAAGGAGAAAATGTGATCCTGAAGGTGCAGCAAAATACAGAGAAGTCAACAAGAAGATCAAACAAGATATGAGAAGAGCAAAAGATAACTGGATAACAGAACAATGCTGTGAAATTGAAGACAGCTTGAGCAAGAACAACAGCAAGAAGGCTTATCAAATAGTGAAAGACCTGACATCAGTGAAGAAAGGGATAACTACCACTATCCAAGACAAATCAGGGAAATGCCTGACAGAAGAACAGCAGATGCTCAATCGATGGACAGAATACTGCTCAGAATTGTACAGCCACAACACCAATGGAGACCCAGTAGTACTAAATTGTCCACAGACTACTGAAGAGGACGACTACCCCATTCTTCGTGAGGAAGTGGAGGCTGCAGTAAAGTCTCTGAAAAAAGGAAAGTCAGCTGGAATTGATAACATACCAGCAGAACTGGTTCAAGCTGGGGGAGAAGCCTTGATTACCACACTTACAACAATCTGCAACAAGATCTGGCAGACAGGAGAATGGCCCACCCCATGGACTCAGTCACTGATCATCACACTTCCCAAGAAAGGCAACCTACAGATGTGCCAAAATTACAGAACAATCAGCCTCATCAGCCACCCGAGCAAAGTCATGTTGAAGATACTACTCAACAGACTCAAACCCCAGGCAGAAGAGATTATCGCTGAAGAACAAGCGGGTTTTCGAGCAGGACGGAGCACCAGTGAACAGATCTTCAACCTTAGAATCCTTTGCGAGAAACACCTTCAACATCAGCAAAGAATGTATCATGTCTTTATAGATTTCAAGAAGGCCTTTGATAAGGTATGGCATGCGGCCCTATGGGCAACCATGAGGAAGTACAAAATTGGCTCCAAGCTTGTCCGAACAATTGAACACCTATATGACAATGCCACCAGTGCAGTAATCTTCAACAGCAGCATAGGAGACTGGTTTCGAACAACAGTCGGAGTTCGACAAGAATGCCTACTATCACCAACGCTCTTCAACATTTTTCTGGAAAGGATCATGACTGATGCTTTAGGAAACCATCAAGGCACTGTCAGCATTGGAGGCAGGACAATCACCAACCTTCGTTTTGCTGACGACATCGACGGCTTAGCAGGAGATGAACAAGAACTAGTCAATTTAGTGGAGCGCCTCGAGAAAACATCTACATCATACGGCATGGAGATCAGTGCCGAAAAGACCAAACTGATGACGAACAACACACAAGGCATCAGCACAGAGATCAAATTTAATGGACAGAGACTTGAGACAGTAAAAAGCTTCAGGTACATGGGATCAATTATCACAGATGATGTTCCAAACCGGAGATATTTGCCAGGATTGCACAGACAACACTCACAACAGCAGCAATAACAAGGTTGAAACCCTTATAGAACGACAGAAACATCACTGTCAGTTCGAAAATAAGGCTGATGCGCTCCCTTGTCATGTCCATCTTTCTGTACGCTTCTGAAACATGGACCCTCTCAGCAGATCTACAGAAGAGGATACAAGCCATGGAAATGAGATGCTTTCGGGAGATCTTGCGCATATCATACAAATACCATGTTACTAACGAAGCTGTCCGCAACAAGATCAAACAAGCCATCGGGCCATATGACGACCTTCTTACAACAGTTAAGAAGCGTAAACTGAAGTGGTACGGTCATGTATCACGATCATCTGGCCTTGCAAAGACTATCTTGCAAGGTACCGTAAGAGGGGGGAGACGAAGAGGTAGACAGAAGAAGAGGTGGGAAGACAACATCAAAGAGTGGACAGGAATGTTGTTCGCTGACTCCTAGAGGGCTGTCGAGAACAGGGAAACGTGGAGAGAGCTGGTTAGAAAATCATCAATGGTGCCCCAACGATCCTTACGGGTTATGGGAAAGTGAAGAATTGTGAATGACTCCTTACGTCCATTGGTAGAACTGACATGACACGGGGTTCTAAGCCCCCCCCCCCGTCCATGGCCTAGGGGATCCGCTGCTGGGCTCTTTTCTTGTCACTCCCCTTTCGACAAACCTTGCACTGTTTTCACGAGTATCATGATACCCCAAACGTTGGATTGGTGGGAATCGCATAATCATCACGCATGTTCAATGCATTTCGGACAGGACCATTTATTATCAGCTGGTCTTGCAAGAGAACATCATAGCAAGATGAACCATGTCATCAACTAAGCTCTTTTTTGCATCACATAGACAGATTATTTCAGCTTTCTGGCCATCTCCGTGAGTGGCAGCGTCATTTATAGAGCCTGCACCACGACGACGGTGACACGTGGTGTTCATAACTATTGTCCTGCGTCATTTATAGAGCCAGCACCACGACGACGGTGACACGTGGTGTTCATAACAATTGTCCTGCGTCATTTATAGAGCCAGCACCACGACGATGGTGACACGTGGTGTTCACAACTATTGTCCTGCCTATAATAAACACTTGTTAGATTACTCCTGGTTGTTTGTTCAAAAGTAGCTTATCTCAGCTTATCATTCCCCGTCTTGTAGGTGATGTCTCAATAAATGCTGGACCCAAAACATTTCAAAACATGCGGTTTGCCACTACTAATCTTAGATCTGTCCGTCATAAATCTGCTGCCCTTTCTTATCTGGTGTGTTATCTAAACACAGACATTTAACTTTGACAGAGACATGGCTATCAGCATCATATACACCAGCCTGTCTTGCGGACATTTGTCCTAATGGTGTTTGTCTATACATCACGACTAAACAACTAGAGGACGACCACTACAACACCACGACTAAACAACTAGAGGACAACCACTGTAACACCACAACTAAACAACTGCAGGACAACCACTACAACACCAAGTAATTGGTGGACTACTTCAACACCACGATCAAACAATTGGAGGACAACCACTACAACACCACGATCGAACAACAGGACAACTACTACAGCAACACGACCAAACAACTGGAGGACAACCACTACAACACCGTGATCAACTGGAGGACAACTACTACACCACGACCAAACAACTGGACTACAACCACGACAACACCACGACCAAACAACTGGTGAACAACCACTACAACACCACGACCAAACAATTAAACTTACGGAGAAATCAAAGACGGTCACTGATCTCCGAGTACGCTTTGGTTCTATATACATGAAGACAGCATATAAGATGGAAAAAAGCACCAACACAAAAACTCTCGCTCGCTTTTTTTGTGGGGGGGGCAATTTGTGGGGCCTGATACGAGTGTTTCACTTATACCACAGTTAATACAGCACTGCGTTACGACGAATCAACATCAGCAGCCATGTGCAAGAAAAGAACACCAGTCTAAAAGAACGGAACAAGAACCGTATAGAATAGAGGAAGTTGATTTCTGATTTTGTATTGTAAGTCTACAGATTATCAAATTGAAATAAAATAAATAAAGTTCGTTTACGGAATCATCGCTCCAGCCTGGGTTTTTAATGGCATTAGGTAAAAGCTAGTTAATTCAAATTACGCTTTTGCAAACATCATACATAAAAAACAACCCCAAAATGAGCTCATTAACCGATGTTTTAACCATTGTGCCTTGTGTCTCGGTATACCGCTATTACCAACACACGTGTACGTGCGCATGTGCACGTATGCTGGCGTGTCTGTGCTGCTACTGGATTATCGCACCAATTTTTCGATTGGCCCAAATTCAACGAGAACCGCAGAAATATCTAAATAGGTTTTTCTACATTTAATAAGCGCATGCAGTCACGATACAAAATTTCTGAACGTCCCAACGCATTGCATCAAGACGAACATTCCCTGACTTTAGTAGCGCCAAATGTTAACTGGCGACAGAGGGATAAACGAAGACTCCTTTCTAGTTTCTAGACAGGCCCTTCAGTCGCCTGTTTCCTCTTGGCCTTGGCGCCGAGGATTGCCTCCTTAAACAGTCTGCAGTAGAGCTGTACGGCGACTGGGGTGTCGTCGTTGCCGGGCACGGGGTAAGTGAAGAGTCGCGGATCGCAGCTCGAGTCGACGATGCCGACGGTCGGGATGTTCATCTTGGCGCACTCGGCGACGGCACAGTGCTGCTCGAAGACGGTGTCGTGCGTGCTGACGAACACGCACACGTCCGGCAGGCGCGTGACGGCGGCGAACTGCACCGTCGCGTTCGTGAACGAGCCGCCCTTCCAGAAGCGGCAGTGCGCGTACTCGCCGCATTGGCGCGCCGTCTGCTCGACCAGCGGCAGCGTCTGCGAGTTGCGGCTGATGAACAGCACGATGCCGCCGCGGTAGGCGACGTGCGCCGTGAAGTTGAGTGCGAGCGCCAGCCGCGGCATCGTCTGCTCCAGGTCGATGATGTCGACGCCGAGCCGACTGCCGAAGATGTATGGCTTCATGTACGGGTTGCGCACGCCGACCTTGTGGCCGAGGTGAACGCGGGCATCGAACAGGTCGCTCATCGTGAACAGGTCGCCGATGCCGAAGTAGTCCGGGTGTTTGAGCGGGTCGATCACCTGTCGTTCCTCGGCACCTGCAACAGGCGAGGTGCACGTAACAAAGCTGTCTAGATTAGGCCCTATTAATTGACACAATATGAGCAGCTCAGCCAACAACAGACTACGGTTATTCTACTATTTTTGTATGATTACTTGTTAGTATGAGTAATATTTTTTACTTATTTCACAGTCAGTTTACCTATTTCTTCCCGTGACGTTCGACTGCTATCACCATTCTTCTTCAAACAACTACCGCTAGATGGCGACACGGTAGTCATTCTACGCAGACATCACTGGTGTGTGCCACCCGCGGCAGAACATACCAGAGTGATACGTCTGCGTAGAATCACTACCGTGTTGCCATCTAGCAGTAGTTGTCTGAAGAAGATTGCTGATAGCAGTCGAAACGTCACGGAAAGAAAAAGGTAAAATGACTGTGAAATAAGTAAAAATATTACTCATTTGAACCACCCAGTCTGAGTTGAATACAAATGCCTTACTGGGCCATTCCTAAACTAAGTCTGCATCATTTCCCCTGCTGTTTTATTTTTGAAATCAATGTCGATTGATGATATAATGTTAGAATGTATTTAGTCATCTAATTGTACTTAACGGAATGTAATGTTTTTATTGGATTATAAAAAGTATGCCGACAAATCAGGCCAACATTTTGCTAGACTCCACTGATAATCTCCAGCGTAGGGATTCTCAGTCAAAAGTGTATGGACTCCATCTAGAGGATTTTGCAGAGACAGATTTGGTGACAAATTTGATCGAATAGTTAATGTAGCGTGTGTTAATTGTACCATACACAATACCATTAATTTTCCTAGCAGTGATCCTCATGGGAAAGTACCCATATGCAATTATTAGTGTAGCGTACTGCCAGTTTTATGACATTATGTCAAAATATCTGACTGCACATAATGGGTATGTCTGTAAAATAGTCCGGTAGATGGCGCCATAATGTATTTGGAAACTGAAACCCGGTAACAGGTTTTTTATCACCACATATTATGCAATTAATATTTACTGAAATATTGACAGTCACCATGTGAAGGTGGAAGCTTGGATAGAAGAACATTCAGGCATTAAAAAAGAAAGATGAAAAGATTGTTAAAAAGCACTCCTAACAATAAATGTTTACAACTAAATTACAACACACCTTTTGAAGGAGACAAAATATTTAACATTCAGTGCAGGCTTCCTACATGAGATGTCTTACCCAGACTTTCCAAGCTGGCATTTTCTGTTACAGAGCCTTGTTCAGGAATAGTAACAGAAGGCTGCATGGATGCTGCACTGAGAAGATGCTGGCTTGTGGACGCCCATCGTTTCGCAGAAGAGGGGCGTAGGCACCTTGACAGGGCAACTAAAACAGTCACATTTCAACGGTGTAATTTATATTCAAAGCTTGTTTAGAAAATATAAGCGATTGTAAATGTAGGCAATGTCTTATGTAAGCATTATATAATTATATAAAATAAGCAAAATCCATTAAAAATCTGTTGATATTTATACAATAAATAAATATGCAATGGTATTTTTAGTGTAACCAACTTGTTTAAATGTAAACATACTATAGTTATATAAAAACAGCCACTTACAAATAAATGAATACAAGTATGAGATGTAACTAAGATGCTTATTCAAGACAGCAAAGCTAGCAGGGTGGGTAGGCAGTACTAGGCACATATTAATTATAATTTAATTCTGACCAGTTTGGAATATGTACTGCTGTCTGTTAACAATGTTTGTTTTTGTCTCTACTAGCTTACACTTAGGTTAACTTAACAATTAACTGCATATGACTGAAGTTGAACAAATGCAATTAAAAAATAAATACACTGAACAGCAATGTTTTAAGTTAACATATCATTACCATCAAGCAAATGGTCTTCCATGTTGTGTCCCATACAATGGACATTTCAACACAGTAAAATGTGGCATTTCAAATATACAAGCTTTCTCGCATAAACACTTTGGCATCTGTTGTGAGCAAGCGGGGACTGTGGATACTAATAATGCATGTACAGTGTTATATCAACGTCAAAACAGAATAAGTTCTTCAAAGAACATCATTATATTTCGGTTGTCATTTCAACAATATTATTATTAAAACAGATTATGATCATGACAATGCCTCTCATTGTGTCTACTCTTCCACCGGTGTTGAATTATAGGATACTAATAGTAATATTAATATTAAACAAACAACAACATTTAATGTTTAGTATTAAAACTATATTATTTTGCACACTTACAACGCCTATTTTATATTACAGACTTTACAGTAATAAACAGTGTTAATTGATCACAATCTCGTGTGATCGATTATTTTCAGTTGTATACAAACATTCACCCTGAATTTCAGTGCAACCTAGACTTGCAGAAAATCGTGTGCAACGGTGGTGCCACATCACAGAGCTTGGATAATTGAGGCTAGTTAATAGTTTTAATGCCATAGAGTCAGGTGCTGTCGAGGATGCTGATGAACTATTTGATATATCCCACGTAGTATTGGCCGTCCACAAACCGATTATATAATTTATCGATTGGTTTGGCCAAACCGATGACCAATTATGAAAATCAAACTGATTCCCAACACCAGTAATAAACATATAAAGATGTGTTTTGTCGTGCACATGGATTTTCACCAACTCCAATTTAAGTTGTACCCATGGTTAGCACATGTCTGCTTTGCATGCCAGCCCTTTATAGTTTCGTGGTGATTCATTATTGCCAAGCTTACACACATGCATTCTGAAGCTTTTCAACTCCCCATAATCACTAAGCAATTCATCCAGTATAGCTTTTTACCCCGTACAATAGCCAATTGGAATAACCTGCCAGCCAACACAGCTACAGCACTAAGTTTGGAGATTTTCAGACAGAAGATCTCCAGCTTGCAACATTAATTGATATTGCATTTTTCACACTAGCAACTTTTCCTCTCCTCAAATTGCCGTTCTACACGCACACTATCATCTTTTCTCTTTCTTCCAAATATTTTATTACTTTCTCTTACATCACTTTAACACGTGTGCACACACACCGAGTCTATAAGCCTTGAAGAGAGGGTTGACTCGTACCCGGAAGAAGAAGCTGACCTTTATATGATGGCATTGAGGGTGGTCACTGCCAGGGTGCATGTCATCCTCAATTATTCTTTTATGTCCCCAATTAAATGAGACAGGACCGATATTAACATGATCACACAATCCCAATGTTAAAAGCCAGGTTTTTACACCAAACATACCCATGCCCGGTCTTGGTCTTGAACCCAGAACCCGAACTATGACTGTCATGTAAAGTGGATGTGCCTCTCAGTAGTCGAATGAGACCTCATGACATAGCTGGAAACTACTAAAGGTCTGCTTATCTGGTCTATCCAGGCGACATTATATGACTATCTAAACCACGGGCAACTGGATCAGCTTGATCCGCTGTAACTAATATATATATATAACCGGGTATGCAAGTATGAATGACCCCACTCATCTTTCAACATCCGTATACGGGTGTTGCGATGAGTAATCCGAATACTACGACCATACACAAATGTCCCAATGAAAACTTTCACTATGCCTACATGTCATTAAAAACATATATGGATTTCTTATGAAAAGAGGTATGTTAACGACTGTATGCACAGAAATCACATGAAAATGAATACGATCACGTGACAATGTTACCGGACGTGAGGTATGACATCCCTTGTTAGCCAAATAGTCTACCCAACAAAAGGAGCCAATGATCAGTCTGACATATTCTACAGCAGGTGACCGGTGTCCTCTTGTATGTGGCGAACAGGTGAAGTTTTCGCAATGAAATAAAAAAAAATTATTTTGTAATTGCAAGTATGTACAAAGCAGCAGATATGAGGTGTTACATTTAAAAAAGGTAATGTAATCGCCTGCTATATATATATATATATATATATGTGTGTGTGTGTGTGTGTGTAAACATAACCTTTGCAAGAGGACACTTGTCACCAACTATAGAATGTGTCAGACTGATCATTGACTCCTTTTGTTGGGTCATAACAAGGGATGTCGCACCTCACTTCCGGTAACATTGTCACGTGATCGTAGTTGTTTTCATGTCATTTCTGTGCGTACAGTCGTTAACATACCTCTTTTCATACAAAATCCATATATGTGTTTAATGACAAGTAGGCAAAGTGAAAGTTTATTCATTGGGACATTTGTGTATGGTCGTAGTATTCAGATTACGCATCGCAATGCCGAGATACGGATGTTGAAAGGTGAATGGGGTCATTCATAGTTGCATACCCTGTTATATATATATATATTAGTTACAGTGGCTCAAGCTGATTCAGTTGCCCGTGATCTAGACTGAGTATGAAGCTCCATTAACACTGACCACTGGAACCGGAAACTATGAATTCTTAATTTCTTAATATTAGATTCTGAAGAAGAAGATATGATCATTGAGGAACCAAGTGGATCCTGCGATCTGAATCGTCCTAAAGTATCCTAAGCCAGGTAAACGAAAATTAATCGTGCTAGTTTGGGCGATAATATGTGGTATTACATGTCAATAGCAGTCTACCAAAAACATGGCAAGTCTGTAGCAAATAACTTAATTTAGAAGAAATAGTCGAAAAAACGTGAACACATTCTGCAATATGGCAAAGTTTAAACGCGTTTCTTTCTATAACTACTCGCAATACTTACAAGAGCATATTTTCCTCAAGGCCATGTCGCTGTGTCACCGGCTTCAGCGCCCTCTGGAGTCTGAGTATTTATCGACGATGTAAACACGTTTTCCAACTTGGACGTTGTAGGTTTTTGCAGTTACATTGTATTTATCATTTATTCAGGATTACATCATTATGTTACATCGTCATTATGTTACACACGTGTTGTAATAGCGACAACATTATGCCCTCTCACAAGTAATATGCTGTATGGACTGAGAGTAACTGATATAATGATAATCCCCGAATATCGTCCGTTTTTTGCAATCCAGTAACTAAGTTTATTTCCTATTTTATTTTAACCCATGTAATGCACCCGCCAACTGCACGACACACCCCGACCCACGGGCAATGTGCATCATAACTCATGTCATGGGTGCGTCATGTTCATACAAAATAAGATGCAGTATCAGAATCAGAAGTCTTTCGGAAGAGACACTAGTGACTAAAAGCCGTTGGTCCAAACTCCTGCGTTAGCTCAAGATTGGGCTGTTTGGAGTATAACTACTTGAGACTTGAGAGAAGTAAATTTGGTAATTTATTTGATCCGAACTGTACACGCATTCAATAATAATATATCAGTATATAATTGCACGTTATAAAATATTACCGTATACAGAGAGGATCATGGAGACTCCCACAAAGACTTATTAAAAGATGCTACCGTAGGAGGAGTCACCCGTCGTATTCTTTTATTTTAGTTTCTGAAGAAAGAAAAGCAAAGTGATTGGATAATTTATGCGAATAAAAAATTTTTTTGCCGTTATTCGCAGAGCTGCTCTGTGAATAGCTAGTGCGTTAATTTTAATAATTATATGCAACATACGCAACTGCAAACAACCCAGTCTGTCCACACAAAGCCAGCAAAGTATCCTATCACATAATCGATAAGGCATCTGAACTAAAAATATCAGTCATTGATTGAACATGGTCTGTTAAAATTTCTCCAGGGCCAGGGGTGCGTCAGAAGCATCCGTTAAAAAAATTTCCCCAGTGGTGCGTCAAAAAACATACAATGGTACATCATTATTTTTTATGTAGGGATACGTCAAGGAACCTATATGTCCTAGCAGCTGTTGGAAATCGGTGCAGCTGAGACTTCTGCTATGATGTTTTAAGTGCCATCAGCCAAGATTGTAGGGCTGATGGGTGCTATGCACCAAGGAAACGTAAACTCTCGATCAAGCAAGATTCTAAGTCAGAACAGGAGAAGTTTATTAAGCAAAAGCCAAAATATGTTGCATTGAGATGAATTTAGACACAAACAGCATGACCTATTGACAAGTGTAAAGCTAAGTTCTTCATTTGGGTAGTGAATATTGCAATTTGCCAGACTGCAGGCACTTGTGATGCAGGGTTATCTAATAACTTATATATGTGCATAAGCCCAAAACCATGTATTTCTCCTTTAAATATTTTATGTGTAATAGCACTAATAAATACATTTCAGCACCTTTTCCAATGCAAAATTTTTTTAAATGGTAAGCATGAAACTCCTTTGTTATATAAAGAAGTAAAGATACGTTTCTTATATAGCGCAGTATCCAGTCCTCGGGACTGTTCAAAGCGCTTTTCCCTTCCCCCCAGCAGACATGTTCATTCCAACGCCATCTCAACTTCTCTGGGAAACATTCAGCCATGCTGCAATTATTGCACAAAGACTATTCGTGTGCATATCCACCATTGTCTTTAGCCAGGTACACTGCACTCATTTACAGCTGAGTGATTGTGGCAACGTGGGATGAACAGAATTGCCAAAGCTTCAAAACGGCTGCAAGAGGGTTCGAACCCGGGTTCTCTCAATTGAGGGCCCACATTCTAACCACTCTACTTCCGTACCCCACACAAATACAGGGTGTTCCTAGCTTATCTTACCTATTTCAAATGTAAATTAAAAAATAACTAATAAGCATAGAAGCTTGTAGTTTGCATCATCTTGTAGATCAATTCTTCAAGTTTTTATTAAGTAGAGTAACCCTGACTAACAAAATGATGACCATGCAAGAGAAAGTTTAATGCATCATGTAGCTTGTGGAGACCAAGTGAATGTCTTGCACTACAGTCTTTTTGCTGCAGCGCCTGGACCAACTGCAGTTTGTAGACATACATATGAAGCCATTTGGGATACAGCGCAAGGTTGTTGTTGCCATGTCGAGTTCTTGTGAAACACTCCGAAATGATTTTCGTGGGCTGTGATGAAACAATTCGAACACCAGTTCGATGCACTCATCACCGACAGAGGGCCGTCCACATCCTGGTCACTGTCACAAACTAACAATCTCCATGAACCACTCTCAGATAGTTGGGGTCAACAGTGATTTCATCCTGTATTGGCAGTATTGCTTTTTATTTACATTAAAAATAGGTAAGATAATTTAGGAACACCTTGTATATGCTTATTAACTCCATTTGAATGTCACGCAAAATTCTTAAATTTAATGACCATGTCAGGAGTTGTATTTAATACCAGTTAATAACTTGTTGTCTACTGCATGTTTTGTAGTCTAATGTATGGTTAAGCAATTCTTGGAATAATATAATTTTTATTTCACTGTGAAACAGGTCACCGATGTGAACCAGTATTCATGGAGTTCTCTCCAGAAATTGCTATGCTGCAGTCTGCACTTGCCCTGGCTGATAAGGTAAGAGATGGTAGTTTGGATATTTAATGGAAGTCTGACGTATGTCAGAACAATTTAAAGAAATCATGATGTATAATTTTTATTTTGCCATAATCCTCACTGTTGATAGATTATTGTAAGTAATTGCTAAAAAATGTCATTGTGATTCACATAAATAAATAAATGAATTTTTATATAGCACAGTTTCCTTTCCTTGAAAACTCAATGTGCTTTACATAGAATGAATGAAATAAAAATACACGTAGAAAATACATATAAAAACTGTGTTAAAATGAATACTTACAAACCATTGTTTTCTTTTGGTGATCAAATATTGCCAGCCTACAGGCGCTCTTGGTTTTCTAACAGTAAAGCGCATCCCATGAAATCAAGATGCTGTGTGTTCAACAAGTAAACCATTGACGTGATATTCTTGATCATAGTTACAAATGGTTATGTTTTAGTAACTCTTATAGGTGCATAGAATTGTCAATACCGTACCGAAATAAAATATGTGAACACAGCAACTATAGACATATTCAGCGCCCAAAAATAACATCTGTTGTAGATCAACTTTATTTTATTTCTGTATATTATCTTGCATAATTGCAAACAAATATGATATATGCAACTTATTATATTTTACTGATGATTTTTCACCAATTCCAACTGCTTTTTAAACCAAAACACCAATTACAAAAAAATTTGGTGTTTCAGTTCCAATTACATTACGTAATTAAGTCATTGACCCCAAAGCCTGCCTCCAATACTTTTGTTGAAGCCATCACTGATCGAGAACACTGCATGCACATGTTTTCTATGCAGCTTTGTGATGGAGGACTTTTGAAGTTTGACTGTCGCAGTGGGGGAGACGAAGCATTGCAGACCATTGCCCAGGTGATATCAGAGATTACTCGAGGCGTGCAACATGATATCTCTACAGTGGAAGGTGGGAACAGTACACTATTTTATTTCCCATTGAAACCAATCAGTCAGTCAGGCAAATCCACCCAGAGCACAAAGTAACGATTCGGTTTTAATAAAAACTGTATGTAGCCTTGTCGCCGACCTGTGATGCTGTATTCGTCAAATCCAACAATTTTGATTTTGAGAAAATCAATATGGAAGATGCTCCCTGCCATTTCTTGCCCAAATAAACCGCATTCTGTCTTCGTATGTCAGGGATCCTTCCATTATTGATAATAGGGATCCTTCCATCATTGACACATGCATTTGCTGCCAGCCGTCCACTAGAAATAAAAATCTGGGCATTGTGTAAATTTTGTAGTGCTTGAATATGTTCATAAACTATATTTTCATAGTGCAAAAAATAGTTGAAAGGTGGTAGCGTCAGTGGCGTATCTAGGATCTCACTAAGCAGGATGCCAAACGTGGCGGCAAGCCTGGTGACCCACTAGTTTACCATGCAAAGATGTAGTGGAATAACAGCATACATACCAAGAAATGCGAAAAGTGGGCCATGACCCAATGGCTCTCCCTAAATGTGCCATTGGGTACAGTCTCAAAATAACTGGCACTTTATTTGTATGGTATGGACTTTGAAGTAAATTAATGATGTGTCCCCAGGTGACCACTGGAAGTTGAAGCTAGCAGCCTGTCTTGCCACTGTCGCCCTCAGACAGGATGGTCTGCTGCCCTGCTTCAGTGATGACATCTCGGCACTGACCGCTGGAATTCCACCGTTTGGATTGTCATTGTATTTTGAAGTGGTCAAGACATGTGGCTGGAATGAGCAGCTGACAGAAGTGAGTGATCAAACTGGACATTCTGCCTTCTAATGGAATAACCTAGTATTTTGCAAATTTGTAGAAAAACCTGAAAATCCTTCACAGACAAAAACTCTCTTGGATTAATTATAGCAAGCTCCAATGTTCTAATCTACTATCCAATTACATGAATTTGTCATTACTCTACTGTGATGGTAAACAAACACACTATATTTAATTAATTTATAACTTGATTAAATAGTTTTTTATTGGCTTACTAGTTATTTTGAATCGGCACTTGGTAAGTTCTGACATGTGATTAATTAGTGATTAAGTGATTGCAACTGAAAGTAGATTTGCTAAACTGTATCGTACTTGTAAATTTTGCATGAAAGTTAAGAAATTATTTTAATTTTGATGCAATTATTCATTGTATTGTTACTGGTGTAACACATTGATGTTCTCTCTAAGTGCAAATGTTGCAATGTCTGTTATCACTGTCCATAGACTCCATACATCGCAATCATCACCAGTCTCTGCTTAATGTTTATTAATTTATATACAGCCTGTAGCACCAAGTCTATGCAATGCTATTCTTTGGTCCTGTGCACTGTACACAAAATTACATGTTTACAAATTACAAATTAATATGATAGGATATCAAAAATATATAAAATCTAGACAATGATGTTATTATGGTGCTGTATTTATACAAATAAAATACAAATAACACAATAAAAAGATTATTATAGGATAAAACGATTAATTAACAAAGAATGGGACCAATAACTTAAGTGTACACTATATTAAAATAATGAATCTTTTGTTGCTCTTTGACATCGCTAATACTACTGTGTAAGAGTTATGTCATCTTCTTCGATGTAATTTGAAGTCACTGTAACTATTTTTTGTGTTCCAGCTACTTGGCGTGATGGAGAGGAACGCCAGCGAGAATCTCTTGCTTGCCCTCTGTGATCATATATCATCTGCTGACCACAGAGAAGTGACCGACAAAGTGGACGCTTGTCTACTGGTCGACATGTGTAATTTTCTGTTGCTTCATGACAACAAAATTATCTTTAATTCTGATGCACAACCCCCCTACAGCCATAGCTCAAGTGAGTTCCTGAGTTTCATTAAACAAGAACGTCACTTTCTTCCTACAAATGACAAAAAGACAGACAAGACATCAGACTCCCGGGTGCTGCTTACTGAACTAGTTAAATGTCTGGCTGTCACTCGACTGGATAGTTTAGACAGTGAACGCAAGGCTGTGTTGTTTCTTGCTCTGCTGAATCTGTTGTCTTGTAGCTCTCATGGACATTGTTGTGTCATGAAACAATCAGTTGTAGAAAGCAGGGAGTTTGCTGGCAGTTTTGAAGCTTTCATGATGAGCAATTCGCCTACTTTGTCACATGTGACTGTTTGTTCTGGTCATGACTGTCATGAATTCTCCCTCCTTGTCACCGCTCTTTGTGACCAGCCATCAGAAAGATTAGCTGAAAATGTGCTGGAAATTTTACTAGGACTGTGGAGCTCGGATATGTCCGAGGCACTATGGATGTTGCTAACCGCAGAGACCAAGTCAGACACTTCCACCTACAGTAGTGTCTCTACTCATGAACGGTGCTTCCTTGCCAGTGTACTGCTTGAAGAGCATGCACAGTTAAAACAGCAGGTGTCAATGGGACAGATGTCACTCGATTGCAACTGCATGGTACAAACGTTGAGTGCAAAATTGGAAGGCTTGCTTGCACCATTTGCAGAAGTTTTGTTGACATGGATGGAAAAAAAGAAGGATATGGGAACTGCAAGTGGCTCACTTGGCGAGCTGGATAGAGCCATCTTTGTTATAGATGAGAGACTGAAAGGGTATGTAGGTAAGTCAAATGATTATTATTAAATACGTTAACAGATGCAACAAAAGTTGGGCCTGTCAAGTAATTTCTTTTTATTGCCGTTCAAAACACGATATTACATTACTGATTACTCTACGGTAAAACAGTCAGATTTATTGATGACTAGCCGAGTGGCCTGGCTTGGCACGGGAGAAGAGGCAAGAGCTTATGACTTCTTGCACTACCCAGTCATGTTTTGGTATTGCAGTGGCAATGACAACTTCATGTAAACAAAATCATGTACAAACGCCAGTTTCTTGAAGCATTCTGTACGAAGGAACTTATGTGGACATTTGACGTAGATCAGTAACAATCGTAGAAACTACACATAGCGTTGCTGACAATTGTACGTAACTACGTCAAATGTCCACATAGGTTCCTTTGTAAGATACCCACCCTCGGGGGGGATTTTTAAATTGTTTGAATGTACGAACCATCCCCGTGGACCCCCTGCATCATTCAATTATTGTTGTTTCAGATTGCAGCCTATGGCTGGCCTGCGCCGACGATGTAAAGGTCATCTCGGATGAAAGGTGAGTACAAAGTATTTACCCTATGTATTTGTCTGCATTATGTATGTATGTATGTGTACATCATTTAAATATGTTGTTATGGAAGTTTGAGGGTTCAGTGCTATCTTATAAGATAATACTGAACCTATATATGTTATTATGGAAGCTTGTAAGTTCAGCACTGATAACACTGAACCTATACACTTCCATAACAACAAATATAAATGTATCACAAGGCGATACAATATTATACAGATGCTTAGCATTATGGACCATAAATGGTATATTTTTTGTGCCATGTGCATCCTAGCTTTATCACTTTTTAAGATTAAAATTGACCAGGGTTGGGTTAAATTACAATATTTGATTACAATTACTATCCCTTAGAAATTTTTTATTTTCATTGTAGATACACTAAACATATGCCTCTACATCTAATAAAGCTGCCAATAAATATTAAACAATTTTGAACTGGAATTAATGTTTGTACAGCCTAGCATGATTTTTCCGATAGAACGATCATACTTTGTACATTTAACTTGACACTTGTCACTCAGTGACTGCAACAACTAAGTGAGGCTAAACTTGTGTCATTGCAACGACTCTGAGTGAGGCTACACTTGTGTCATTGCAACAACTCTGAGTGAGGCTACACTTGTGTCATTACAAAGACTCTAAATGAGGCTACATTTTGTCATTGCAAAGACTCTAAGTGAGGCTACACTTGTGTCATTGCAACAACTCTAAGTGAGGCTACACTTGTGTCATTGCAACGACTCTGAGTGAGGCTACACTTGTGTCATTGCAATGACTCTGAGTGAGGCTACCCTTGTGTCATTGCAACAACTCTAACTGAGGCTACCCTTGTGTCATTGCAACAACTCTGAGTGAGGCTACACTTGTGTCATTGCAATGACTCTGAGTGAGGCTACCCTTGTGTCATTGCAACAACTCTAACTGAGGCTACCCTTGTGTCATTGCAACGACTCTGAGTGAGGCTACACTTGTGTCATTGCAACAACTCTGAGTGAGGCTACCCTTGTGACATTGCAATGACTCTGAGTGAGGCTACCCTTGTGTCATTGCAACAACTCTAACTGAGGCTACACTTGTGTCATTGCAACAACTCTGAGTGAGGCTACACTTGTGTCATTGCAACAACTCTGAGTGAGGCTACCCTTGTGTCATTGCAATGACTCTGAGTGAGGCTACCCTTGTGTCATTGCAACAACTCTAACTGAGGCTACCCTTGTGTCATTGCAACAACTCTGAGTGAGGCTACACTTGTGTCATTGCAACAACTCTGAGTGAGGCTACACTTGTGTCATTGCAACGACTCTAAGTGATGCTACCCTTGTGTCATTGCCACACCTCTGAGTGAGGCTGCACTTGTGTCATTGCAACAACTCAAAGTGAGGCTACCCTTGTGTCATTGCAACAACTCTAAGTGAGACTACCCTTGTGTCATTGCAACTACTTTAAGTGAGGCTACACTTTTGTCATTGCAACAACTCTAAGTGAGGCTACACTTGGTTTAGGTGGCTGCTTTGCATTGAGAGGAATCTGGATGTGTTTGCATCATCTATGGACCATCTGCAGATGTTGCTGCAGAGACTGTCTCAGTTGCGACTGACAGACATGCGAGAGGCTTCAGATCGACTGAATCAGGCAAGATATTGACTCAAGATCATAATCAATGAAACAGTTTGATATGTATTAATGCACTGTTGTTAGCCCCAGTTAATAAAATAATTGAAATGTAATATATGTCCAAAATGTCATAGCTGTATATAGTAGTGCCCTTCTTATAAGACCACCCCTTCTGCAAAGGTATGCTGGCCTTATGAGAGGGGTGGCTGCTTATGAAGGAGGAATTACTAATAAGAGGAAAATATTATTAGCATACCTAGTCAAAACCATAACACTGTTAAAATGTTCATGCAAAATTATTTACAAAACTTTGCAAATGCATGATGTTATTTTCTGGTTTTTATATAGGTGGTTTTGAGAATATTTTCTCAACTGCCTGCAGTTCTACGTAATAGCATCTTGGAGGATGTCTACAAGGTCTATGAACCAGAGCATCTCTTTGGAGTCAACTCTGACTTTGCACTGCAGTTGGTAGCAATGTTCAATCGACTGGTCAATTCAAATGAAGACATCGCTGAGGTAGGACAGCTCTAGCCAGTTAAATGTTTTCATACTAAGAATACGTTTTCAAAGCTTTTACATTGTCAGTAGTATGCTCAATGTTTTCTGCATATGCCTATGACATCATTAGATGATTTCTTTGAATGGATTGACATTCCGATTTCTTTTAATGTGATATTTGACATGGCAGTTACCTCTCAAGAAACTGGTATTCATTCTGAATACTTCATCCAGCTCAATCAGTTTTCATCTGCGTACTGGCTTCACTGGTCATGTGACATGCCCGTAACAAAGTCAGTCCGCAGACGACGGCTGAGTGAGTTGACCAAAATATTCAGAATGAATGTCAAAGTTCCTTATCAAATATTTAGAGGATTTGTTTTGCCTACTTGACAGACCCTGTCTGAGGTCTCTGTCCTGGCTCTTCAGTCGCCGGTCCAGACGCTGCAGAAACTGGTCTCGGAAGCCTTTGGGAATGCAGGACAGGTCTCCTTGTTGGTCAAGGTATTTGTTATTGTCACTTTTCCTCAATTTAAAATGCTTTTCTAATGTTTGGAGAAAGTCCAAACATTTGACAATGTTTTCAGTTACATTCAGTTAAAGGCAATCGCACCATAATGTTCTGAAGCTGCAATAGCTATGAAATTTGGTGAACACATAGCCTATAACATATATTTTGTAAAATCCTTGAAAAAATACATGTTACCAGACAAATTAAAAAGCTAGAAGTGCCATTATCATGGGTGTATCCAGGAGGTGTCCATTAGGTGCCCGAAAAAAGTGTCCCTAAAATATAAAATAAAATCTGATGCTCAGAATGACACAATTTGTTACTGGATTGTTCTAGAAGACCAGACGACAACTCATTTAGGAATGAGAAATGTATATGTTACCACAACAACAACATTTTTACCTAATTTATTAATGGAAACAATAACGTTACTACGATATTACAAATAGTTCTAGTTGTGGTGCAATTGGCTTTATAAAAACATCTTTGTCCTCCTTCCTCGATGACTGGATAAGGATGAGGTATCTGATACTGTTCTGATTAAAAATAACATTATTCGTATGGCATAATGTGTCAATGGAAACAAATTTGAATTTTACAAGGTTTTATTATGAAATAAGTTTATGGGTCATGTTCTTGGCAATTATTTATGGCAAATTTGTTGATTTATTTTTTATTCATGATTTTTTTATTATTTATCTTATGACACGATGTCTGAATTGACAAATCAACATTTCAGAGAATTTAGTTGGAAATCAACTTCTGGGTTGAAGTTTTATTATTAGTATCTGATATGATTTATTGAGTCTTACAACTTGGTAATCTTACAACTTGATAAAAAATTATTATCTCATCAGCAGCACAGATTTATTCATTATAATTATTAATGATGCATTTTAATCACCTCAAAAACTTGAAGATCCCATTTTCTTGTAGGGAACATTTTGTCATCCGCTGAACTTTTGCATCACTTTGCTATGTATATCTCAGCAATGTCAATGTAGCTTTTGCTCAATTTGACAGATTATTCAGGGTCTGTCTGTTCTGGGAAGCAGACCCTCATCAGAGGGTTGTTCATGTATTGGTGCCGAGGTCAAACGGGCAGTAAGGTCAGCCCAGAGTCTGAGCAGCCAACAACAACAGAATCTGCTTCATTGTGTGAATCTGCTCCTACAAGTAAGTGAATCACAATACCTCCAAAATCTTTTAAGAAATGTTGTAGTAAAAATCTGATATTTATTATGAAGTTACAACATGCTTTTGACAATGGTGGTCAGTGTTCATCGCAGGCCACGAAATATACCTACATCAAAGAAAATCCACTAGGTTCAACGGAAATCTGTCTAGTATCAAAAGTATTTGTGCTTTGACTGCAATAAGTTTGTCATTTGATATTACACAAGAAGATATTTACTTTATCGTGATTTTTCCATTTTAAAACAAATCCTTGTAAATATGTGATATGACCATATATACCTTCCAAAATCCATATTGTATATAGGAAATCCATTTCATGTAACAGTTCTGGGCTAGAAACTTAGAACATTGGACGCCCATCTCTCAAACAACAGAACTGGGACTTGAATCATCTTACTGCTATTCAAAGCCTAGGCAGTTTTGTTTACTCCATGTTGCCCCAGTCTATATAAATTATTACCTGGCTGTTGAATAGAATTCTTTCCACAAATATTGAGGTGGTATTGAACAGCTTAGCCAGGGGATGATGTGTGAAGTGCCTTTACTTGTTTCCGTTGGTAATTTGCTGCATTGTTTTAGACCGATACATATATCGCAGGGGTCTTGATTTCATAGAGAGTTGCTATTATCTGTCATAAAAGATACACTTGCCATCACGCCTCCGATGCTGTCAGTGATGCTGCACATAACTTACAGACTTAGGTGTACATTGTTGTGTCCCTTATTTCATATGCATGCATGTAAGATTCATATATTTTATATATCTATATTTAATTTTTGCAAGTTCTTGTATCACATAATTACCTTTGTTACTTTTATTTCAGCCATACACAGCCGTGAGTGAAGCAGCGATTCCATACAAGAAAGAACCTGTACTTGACGTCGCAGAGTTCCTTCATGTGTGTGTGCTACCGCACATGAATATAGTCCCTCAAGACGACTCACCAAGCAACGCTGTTTCCTGTAATCTTGCACTGGCTCTGTTGCGTGTTGCCATGGAAACTCCCACACTGCAGCTATGTGATTGGGCAGCAGTGGTGAGATGTCACCTGTTTCCCACAATCCTTTGTGTGTGCAGCTTGGCTGACGTTTGTGGCAGTTTGCATGAGGATTATGCCCATGAGAATCTGTACAGTGTTAAAGAGATGGCGTTGGACGTGCTTGATTTACTAACTCGGATTTTGAGCAGGCAACAGTCTCCAAGGATGGGTATGTATAACACATATACAATGTATATTTGTATAATTTTTTATTTTCTCATGTCATAATCCCACTTTTCATGTGAAAATTATGTTATATATGGGTCTATGTTTGTTGTTGCTCAGTTATTTGCAACACAATATTTTCATTCATTCATATGCACAACTTACTTAGCACTGGTTATGTGTGCGATCCGATAGCAGTGCAGGTGTGTGATGTAATGAATGAAGGTTAATGTTGTACAACAGTAGCAATTAAAACCAACTTTTTTGACATCAGTCATCTTGCCAGTTGACCACTCTCCTTAGTGTGGACAAGCGTGCTACTGATGATAATTGCAAGTAAGGGTTTAGGATCTGTCCTCACAGGAATATTTTTACGAGATTATTTCTGTGAACTCACCGAAAAATATTCAAAGTCACAACAAATTTGGGCGCTGTGGCTAGGCCAATCCTGTTGTTCTTTTTTGATGACTTGAAATATTAATTATGCATTTGTTCTGTTCAGAGGATGCTCTGCAGTGGTTGAGTCAGCGAATGTTGAGTCTACACTGGACAAGTCAGCTTTACCTGCATCCACTGTTTGCCGGCTGTTCAAATACAGTGCCATCAGTAGGTGCTTCTCTGTTTTCTCCAAATGTCCACAATAAAAATGTCTGCTTACTTTTGCTATGGTAAACATGTCAGGTTACTTTTGCCATGGTAAGCATATCTGCTTACTGTAGCCATAAGAAACATGTGTGCTTACTGTTATCATGGTAAACATATCAACTTACTGTTGCGATAGTAAGCATGTCTGCTTACTGTTGCGATGGTAAACATGTCTGCTTACTGTTGTGATGGTAAACATGTCTGCTTACTGTTGCGATGATAAACATGTCTGCTTACTGTAGCGATGGTAAACATATCTACTTACTGTTGCGATGGTAAGTATGTCTGCTTACTGTTGCGATGGTAAACATGTCTGCTTACTGTTGCGATGGTAAACATGTCTGCTTACTGTAGCGATGGTAAACATGTCTGCTTACTGTTGCGATGGTAAGCATGTCTGCTTACTGTAGCGATGGTAAACATGTCTGCTTACTGTTGCGATGGTAAACATGTCTGCTTACTGTAGCGATGGTAAACATGTCTGCTTACTGTTGCGATGGTAAGCATGTCTGCTTACTGTAGCGATGGTAAACATGTCTGCTTACTGTAGCGATGGTAAACATGTCTGCTTACTGTAGCGATGGTAAGCATGTCTGCTTACTGTAGCGATGGTAAACATGTCTGCTTACTGTAGCGATGGTAAACATGTCTGCTTACTGTTGCGATGGTAAACATGTCTGCTTACTGTTGCGATGGTAAGCATGTATGCTTACTGTAGCGATGGTAAACATGTCTGCTTACTGTTGCGATGGTAAACATGTCTGCTTACTGTTGCGATGGTAAGCATGTCTGCTTACTGTAGCGATGGTAAACATGTCTGCTTACTGTAGCGATGGTAAACATGTCTGCTTACTGTAGCGATGGTAAACATGTCTGCTTACTGTTGCGATGGTAAACATGTCTGCTTACTGTTGCGATGGTAAGCATGTCTGCTTACTGTAGCGATGGTAAACATGTCTGCTTACTGTTGCGATGGTAAGCATGTCTGCTTACTGTAGCGATGGTAAACATGTCTGCTTACTGTTGCGATGGTAAACATGTCTGCTTACTGTTGCGATGGTAAACATGTCTGCTTACTGTTGCGATGGTAAACATGTCTGCTTACTGTAGCGATGGTAAACATGTCTGCTTACTGTTGCGATGGTAAGCATGTCTGCTTACTGTAGCGATGGTAAACATGTCTGCTTACTGTTGCGATGGTAAACATGTCTGCTTACTGTTGCGATGGTAAACATGTCTGCTTACTGTAGCGATGGTAAACATGTCTGCTTACTGTTGCGATGGTAAACATGTCTGCTTACTGTAGCGATGGTAAACATGTCTGCTTACTGTTGCGATGGTAAACATGTCTGCTTACTGTTGCGATGGTAAACATGTCTGCTTACTGTAGCGATGGTAAACATGTCTGCTTACTGTTGCGATGGTAAGCATGTCTGCTTACTGTAGCGATGGTAAACATGTCTGCTTACTGTTGCGATGGTAAACATGTCTGCTTACTGTTGCGATGGTAAGCATGTCTGCTTACTGTTGCGATGGTAAACATGTCTGCTTACTGTTGCGATGGTAAGCATGTCTGCTTACTGTAGCGATGGTAAACATGTCTGCTTACTGTTGCGATGGTAAACATGTCTGCTTACTGTTGCGATGGTAAACATGTCTGCTTACTGTAGCGATGGTAAACATGTCTGCTTACTGTTGCGATGGTAAACATGTCTGCTTACTGTAGCGATGGTAAACATGTCTGCTTACTGTTGCGATGGTAAACATGTCTGCTTACTGTAGCGATGGTAAACATGTCTGCTTACTGTTGCGATGGTAAGCATGTATGCTTACTGTTGCGATGGTAAGCATGTATGCTTACTGTTGCGATGGTAAGCATGTATGCTTACTGTTGCGATGGTACACATGTCTGCTTACTGTAGCGATGGTAAACATGTCTGCTTACTGTAGCGATGGTAAGCATGTATGCTTACTGTTGCGATGGTAAGCATGTATGCTTACTGTTGCGATGGTAAGCATGTCTGCTTACTGTAGCGATGGTAAACATGTCTGCTTACTGTAGCGATGGTAAGCATGTATGCTTACTGTTGCGATGGTAAACATGTATGCTTACTGTTGCGATGGTAAGCATGTATGCTTACTGTTGCGATGGTAAACATGTCTGCTTACTGTAGCGATGGTAAGCATGTCTGCTTACTGTTGCGATGGTAAGCATGTATGCTTACTGTTGCGATGGTAAGCATGTCTGCTTACTGTTGCGATGGTAAATATGTCTGCTTACTGTTGCCATAGTATGCATGTCTACTTATTGTTGCAATGGTAAACATGTCTGTTTACTGTTGCCGTGGTAGACATGTGTGATTACTGTTGCCATCGTAAGCATGTCTGCTTACTGCTGCCATGATAAACATGTGTGCTTAGTGTTCCTGTGGTAAACATGTCTGCTTACTGTTGCTGTGGTAAACATATCTGCTTATTGTTGCCATGGTAAGCATGTCTGCTTACTGCTGTCATTGTAAACATGTACTTTCTGTTGCCATGGTAAGTATGTCTTTCTATTGTTGCCATGTTAAATATTGTCTGCTTATTGGGGCCATGGTAGACGTATCTGCTTACTGTTTCCGTGGTAAACCTATTTACTTACTGTTACCTGGTAAATATGTCTGCTTACTGGGGCCACGGTAGACATGTCTGCTTTCTGTTGCCACGGTAAACATATCTACCAAGGCTACGCATGTGTGTACACACATGCATGCACACACACACATACACACATTTGCAAAGTTAACTGCGTCGTGCTCGTGATGTGATTCACTCTTTATAGTATTAGCAGGATCTAATAATTTCAGAAAGGTAACTATAACAACATAAGAAGAAAACTCTCCACACAAAATAATTTGTTTTCTGATCAGAACTTGAACCGGCATCACGAATGTATGGCTGTTAGTAGAAGTACTACTTTCTGAAGTTTAAAAATACAACAGTTGATTCATGTAGCTACTGCTGTTGTTGCTAGCTTACGAGGCCACTGTCAACAATGATTCATGTAGCTACTGCTGTTGTTGCTAGCTTACGAGGCCACTGTCAACAATGATTCATGTAGCTACTGCTGTTGTTGCTAGCTTACGAGGCCACTGTCAACAATGATTCATGTAGCTACTGCTGTTGTTGCTAGCTTACGAGGCCACTGTCAACAATGATTCATGTAGCTACTGCTGTTGTTGCTAGCTTACGAGGCCACTGTCAACAATGATTCATGTAGCTACTGCTGTTGTTGCTAGCTTACGAGGCCACTGTCAACAATGATTCATGTAGCTACTGCTGTTGTTGCTAGCTTACGAGGCCACTGTCAGCAATGATTCATGTAGCTACTGCTGTTGTTGCTAGCTTACGAGGCCACTGTCAACAATGATTCATGTAGCTACTGCTGTTGTTGCTAGCTTACGAGGCCACTGTCAACAATGATTCATGTAGCTACTGCTGTTGTTGCTAGCTTACGAGGCCACTGTCAAATATGATTCATGTAGCTACTGCTGTTGTTGCTAGCTTACGAGGCCACTGTCAACAATGATTCATGTAGCTACTGCTGTTGTTGCTAGCTTACGAGGCCACTGTCAACAATGATTCATGTAGCTACTGCTGTTGTTGCTAGCTTACGAGGCCACTGTCAACAATGATTCATGTAGCTACTGCTGTTGTTGCTAGCTTACGAGGCCACTGTCAACAATGATTCATGTAGCTACTGCTGTTGTTGCTAGCTTACGAGGCCACTGTCAACAATGCTGCCAGCATCACTTTCCTCCCTGCTGAATGTGTCCGCAAGTGTCTGCCGGACCATACCTGATGTACCAGGTAAGTACAATGTACTGCACATTGATTGGCATGGAGCCTTACCACATCTAACGACTAAAGTCAATTCTTTCGATGGTGGTTAGAATGTCGGACTCTCAATCTTCGAATCCTGCAGCATAGCTAATTTTGTTCACTCCACATCGCCTCAGTTCACTCAGCTGTATAAATGAGTATTTGGCTATAGACAGAGGATGATATGTGAACGAATAGTCGTTGCGCAGTAATTACAGTGTGGCTGAATGCTTCCCAGAGAAGTTGAGTTGGTGTTGGAATGAACAGGTCTGCCAGGGAGTGAAGTGTAAAGTGCTTTGAGCAGTCCTGAAGACTGGATACCGCGCTATAAAAGAATGTACCTTTACCTTTGATCTTGTCCAGTCAACTGCTGCAATAAACACCTGTCCTGTTATTGCTTAAAGGTTTCTCCTCAAATCGATTTTTTGCTGGTCTCATTTCAAATTCATTTTGCAAAAAACTTACCTGGTATCCACTGCAACATGCTAACTCATTTGTGCAACTTTTGTGCGTAGTTTTTGTGAAATCGTCAGACAAACTATTAAATTACTTAATGTTTGGTCAAACATTAAGTGAGTTTAAAATGGAAACACAGAAAACTCACAAATTTCATCCTTGGTGAAATTTCATAACTTTGTCATGTGATTGGCAAGGCGATGGAAGTCACATCCAATCAATTCAATGATCGGCATTGACCTGCACAGTGTTTTGGATATTCACTGTTTAAGTTAATTCTTTTGATAGTTTGAACAAAAGTAGGCATTTTTAAATTAAATCGACTGGATGTTGCATAAACTGTTCACACACTATATATTTGGACACTAACAAATCAGATTCGTGATAGGCTAAATCAGTTGAGGATGGAATTTTAATTATTAACTGTCAAGTAAACTGTGTTTTGATAAACACAATTGAATACTGTCCATAGAAACACAATCCTTTAATTCAAAAGTAAGTTTGTCTTGTCTTGTGTACAATACTGCCAACCACTCCTAAGGAGTCAAACTGTATTTGTAGATTAAAGTCTTTTATTATATGTAAACATTATTAACATAATCATTCTCATAATTTTGGACACTGTAACTGTAATGACTTCACAATAATAATTATAACTAAGATTGGCAAAAATGTTAATGTTGTTTGAAGAACTAATGACAGTTTTGTGTACACTGCTGTAAACAATGGTGTCCATCAAGACCAACACTGTTGTGTGTACAAAATAAAATTTTCTTTGTGGAACCAGCAATGTTCCGTTTGGTTCTCTTCTGTGTGTTATCTTTGCAGTCAGTTTTGTATGTACAGTAGGTTGGTGCTGATGTTTTCCAGGTGAGCCACTACTACTACTGTTTGAGGCATGTAAAACAACAGATGCGAGTCTGGAGCATTGTCTTGCCATGCTCAGAGATGATGTCTTGAGATGTCAACCATCTCTGTATGCTAGCATTGTGACAGTTTTGGTTGAGGTATGTATGGAAGATGTATGTACATAGGTGTATAATCATGGATGTATTTACCTTTGAGAGGTTTGTATGGCATGTTGTCCAGGCCCTCCTTCAATGTTCTGCTGACAGGCTACGCTGCCAATTGTAAGGAATGTGTGGGTGCGTACATGCGTCCATGCATCCGTGTGTGTGTGTTATGTATGTGTATAAAACACAGAGACATATATATATATATATATATATATATATATATATATATTATATGTATATATATATATATATATATATATATAAGATGTTACTGAATAACAATGTTATGTACACAATGTCTATACAGAAAAGTGGGAACCGACAAAGAAAATAACAATCGAAAAAAGTATGTTATTTTATTTGCCACTGTCCTGTATACGCAAACTTTACATCTGTTGGTCCAATATGAAGGTATTGCATTGAATTGGTAAAAGGTTATTGCAAATGTGTGGTAGCATTATGGTTACAGCATCACAGGCACAGTGACGTAGTGTTTAAAAGATCAGACTCTCAATTGAGAGAGCCAGGGCTCGAATCCTCTTCAGCACAAGTCACGTTGTTGTTGTTGTAATGAACAGGTCTACCAGTGGATGAAGTGTAAAGCGCTTTGAGCAGTCCCAATGGCTGGACACTACACTATACAAGAACTTGCCTTTTATCTAATTTGAAGGTGCTGCCCCACTGTGTGTCGACTGAGTGGACCAGATTGGCGCAGTTACTTCAACGTCTCATTGCCAAAGACATATTGTCTATGAGAGCACGCAGAGAAGAACAGGATGCTTTGGTCTGTGAAGGTGTGCAACATTTGTTTGGTACACTTAGAACAATGAGATGTAGCATTCAGGTTCACAAAGGCCAGCAACATTTTTGTCTTGCAAACATTGTGCATAATGCTTGAATTCGTAACCAAGTCAATAAGACCACTACTAAAGATCAACATGCAAAGCTATCAACTCATTATATCAAGAGGTTACTGATGGTATGCGACTATGCGTGGCAGTAGTATAGCTTTCTGAAACATATATTCTTTTACTGTGTGAATTTATTTTCAACATTGCTGTGACTGTATGTTTTCATCAATTAAAGTATACATTTAAATTCTTATAAAATATCAAAATCTCTTGTTTTACACATTTGATTTTAAATTGTTGGTGTTATTTTCACGCGAACACAGTTTTCTTTTATTTAAGTTGTAATCACGTTGCCCGTTTTCTTCTTCTGCACACGTAATCATAAAAGAATTGTGAAAACATGTGCATTCATTGGGTTTTAAGATGGCTGTTGATGAGAGCCTAGGCTGATGATCTTACAAGAACAATCAGGACAGAAACTGGTTGACTATAGATGTTCCAGGATGACAGATTGAAAGAGACGGGAGAAGTATTTGGAAAATGTGGGCTTGCAAGGATTCACATGTTCAGTGATGCATGACTATGTAACCAAACGTCGGATAGGACAAAAGAGGCGTTTCTACAATATAATAATTTTCCAGAGTGCAGTGTAGCTGTAAGTGCATCTATGTTACAGGCGATAGTTGCTGGGAGCAACTGGCCCTGTCCCAGGTGCTGAAGGACGTCATGTTGGTCTACGGCGCAGCGTGTTGCCGACAGTGCGACCAGCACGCGGATCAGACGTGTGCCTACGTGTGTCGGGGATACACAGACGTGATGAAGGTGTGTAATAATCATGTCTTCACTTCAATAACAATGGTATCGCCTCTGCTCAGCCTCGTGCATTCCCCGTGCGTCTTGTCTGTATTGTTCAGTTAATTCTCATTGCGTACCTTTTTACATGTATGCGTCCAGATTTGTTGACTCGAGTCGCCCATTGTCATGACTTGCGACTTGAGTTGGAATTCAGACTCGAGACATGACTTGGACTACGAGGTTATTGACTTGAGACTTGACTTGCCAGTTTATGACTTCCCAAAAAGTCTGTGGCTCGAACGAAACGTACGCAAAACGAGACCATGTTGCTGTGCCTAGCAGCACCAGCTACAATAATTATTACGTATTTGTTACAATTGGCTAATGTTGTGGCCGGCCATAACCACTTTCACGCTAAAAAATTACCGCAGAAAAATGACAACTATCATGACAATTGGTGAACCCTGGTGACATGAAGCATGACTTGGAATTCAAAGAGATGACTCGAGACTTGACTCAGAACTTGAGGTCGTTGACTTGAGGCTTGACTTGCTAGTGTGTGACTTGCCAACAAGTCTGGTAGTGTATCAGTGTGATTCCCGTCCGATTTGTTTCTTCAGAATTCCTGCATCAAGGTCATTCTCCGTGGAGCCATGGACTGTTGTGAGAAGGCAATCTGTTTGGCGCTGTGCTTGAGCGACGTCTGCATGGTGTCGACGGCCTTCACACCCGAGTGCTCCCGGCACCTCCAGGTCATCGCCCAGGAGACTGCCGGTCTCGTCAACGTCGAGGTCAACAAGGTGAAGGTTGCCGAAGGTGTCAAGGTCGCAGAACGCTCCGCAGCGAGATCGTCGGTTTTGGAGCATGTCATGGAGATTGTTCGTAGTGCTGTTGAAATGGTGCCCAACGAGGATGATAGGCAGTCGCTGCTAAAAGCGATACACTAGATGTCTGCGACTCTGAGTGCACACATATGCGTCTGTGAGGGACACGCAGCGAATGAGTCGCAAGGTGGAGCCACGCGACACACCGTGGATTCTTATCAGGTGTTCAACAACTCTCTAACATTCATTTGAACAGTGATGGAGTTTCGCTATGTATTGTTTGACCATGTTACCTTAATGTACTAATCGTCTGATGTTGACGGTCGGCAGGAAACGCCAAAAAAGAATTGGAACGGTCCAGTCATGTCAATAATGTTCATCATTCGAATGTCAGTTGTTAAAATAAAACATTGTTGGACACTATGAATATACAACATATTATGGTATGAAATAATTAACCAAACCACATAAAGGTAAAGGTATGTTCTTATATAGCACGTCATATAGATTTAACCTAAAAATAGGTCTATTCATACAGCTTTGTATTCACTTGTTTAGATCGTCTCTCTGTGTTGTTCCATCAGGCAAGTAGGCATCCGTATGTTTAAATGGTTTATTAAAAAGACCCCTTTCGTGAATGAAGGTACGTTCTTATATAGCGCGGTATCCAATCATTGGGACTGGCAGACCTGTTCATTCCAACACCATCTGGGAAGTATTCAGCCACGCTGCAATTACTGCGCGAAGATTGATAGTTCACATATCCACCCCTCTCTCTCTCTCTCTCCCTCTCTCTCTCCCTCCCTCTCTCTCTCCCTCTCTCTCTCTCTCATTTATACAGCTGGGTGAACTAAGGCAACATGGGGTGAACTATGGCAACATGGGGTGAACTAAGGCAACATGGGGTGAAAGAAATTACCAAAACGTCGAAACCGCAGCAAAAGGAAACCTGGGTTCTCTCGATCGCGTCCAACAAGAAATGGTCATTCCAACACCATCTGGGAAGTATTCAGCCACGCTGCAATTACTGCGCGAAGATAGTTCACATATCCACCCCTCTCTCTCTCTCTCTCCCTCTCTCTCCCTCTCTCTCTCTGTCTCTCTCTCTCCCTCTCTCCCTCTCTCTCTCTCTCCCTCCCTCCCTCCCTCCCTCCCTCCCTCCCTCCCTCCCTCCCTCCCTCCCTCCCTCCCTCCCTCTCCCTCCCTCCCTCCCTCCCTCTCCCTCCCTCCCTCCCTCCCTCTCCCTCCCTCCCTCCCTCCCTTCCTCTCTCTCTCATTTATACAGCTGGGTGAACTAAGGCAATATGGGGTGAATTAAGGCAACATGGGGTGAACTAAGGCAACATGGGGTGAAATAAATTACCAAAACGTCGAAACCGCAGCAAAAGGAAACCTGGGTTCTCTCGATCGCGTCCACCAAGAAATGGTTACGAAACGTTGCATGTGTGTATCCAAACCACGGCAATACGTGCCCGACACACGGGGGAACTATTGCTTTTGCACCTGCGTCGTGTCTACACAGATACGAGGTAACAGACGCGCGCGCACGATACTTACGCCGACACACGCACATTGCACACACCATTGTTGACGGTATGGAGAACGAGAATCACGATACAATGCCGTTATGTTGCGTCGTGTGGTGCGCTCGTGTGAAGGTGAGATTAAATACATCCCCGGCTGACAGTGTTACGCTGTCCAATTTTATTTATTGCGATATGTAATCGACGACATTCGTGTTAAATATTCTGCCTTGCGTTGCTTCAGCTGCGCACGTACGGGTATTCGACGCCGTACAATTAACGACCCGGTGTGTGTTGGACTGAAATCGATGGCCCCGCGTCATTTCGACTTTTATACTTTCCTTCATGATAATTGACTTTTACAAAAACGACCTTGTTGTGGTATTTAATTTTTATTGGATTACCACGACCTACCAATTAATTTCCATGCAGCTGCCTGGCGTTTGATCAGACTGTGTACACGGCAAAGGAAAAACTCGTCACAGGTGTCGGCGTGGTGGCTCAGCGGTAGAGTACCGGACTGTCGATTGAAGGCACCGGAGTTCGAATCCACCTGCTGCCGTTTGGAAGACAATTTCATTCGCCGCGCTTTGTCTGTGTCAATCGGAACAGACGCTAACATCCGTTGGTCTCTTCTAGCTGGTGTCTATGCCAGGGAAAGTAAAAGATAACACGCAGGGAAGCGGAAAAACCCGTCGTGGACTCATTAATTCTGAAAATAAACCACTCCTATATTAGCCACAGACAGGGCTGTTTGGAATAGAACCTCATTAGCCAATCTCCCACTGTATGACATGTTTTTAATTAATGAACTTCAAAGCGCCTTTCATCAGTTAAGACTGGAAAGGGCGCCATGTAAATATACATGATTGAATGATTGGTTGGTTGGTTTGTTGATTGATTGATTGATCGATCGATTGATTGATTGAAGTCACCACCACGACCGTGGATATAAACGCTGCTGATGTCGGCCATGGTACACCTTCTACCACGTTTACTGTTGACCCTCGCTGTCAACCCCTTGAGGGTTGCATTTAGGAAAAGGTGCGACGCGGTAGCGCAGCTGTTAGAACGTCAGGCTCTCAATCGAGAAACCCGGGTTCGAATCCTCTTGCTGCCGTTTTGAAGCTTTGGCAATTTCGTTCATCCCACAGTAGAAAGCTGTAGAAATGAGTACCTGACTACAAGCAAATTGCCATATGGGTTGTTTTATTTTGGGTGGCAACCTTGTTCAATCTTGCTAACAGTGGTCAATTTCTTTGTCGTTACATTAAGTTCCCGTGTAGTGTGCGTGTGTGCGTCCGTGCGCGCGTCCGTGTGATTAGTAAGACATGTATTTGAAAAATGTATTGTTAACCGGTCTAAACTGCTGAAAACTCAGCCCCTCGGACGAAACCGTCTGTCTTGCTTCTAGCTTCGCGCCTAGTTATAACATGCGAGCAGACACCATACAAACTGTAATTGTGTGCATTTCGTTTGGATAACTTAGATGGTATGTGTATGTTTGTGGAATCTTTATCGTATTGGTCGTAACTCTTCGGAGCAAACTGTAATTGTATGCATTTCGTTTGGATAACTTAGATGGTTTGTGTGTGTTTGTGGAATCTTGATCGTATTGGTCGTAACTCTTCGGAACAAACTGTAATTGTGTGCATTTCGTTTGGATAACTTAGATGGTTTGTGTGTGTTTGTGGAATCTTGATCGTATTGGTCGTAACTCTTCGGAACAAACTGTAATCGTGTGCATTTCGTTTCGATAACTTACATGGTATGTTTGTGTTTGTGGAATCTTGATCGTATTGGTCGTATCTCTTCGGAACACAATCGCGGCGCTCGATCCCCGAGCAGGTTGTCGGTAATTTTACGGCCGGCGGGCGCCAACGTCGACGCCGCGCTGGGAGGCTGTAGCCCGCGCTGCTGTTGCCTGCTCGCGATCTGCGACGGCGTAACGGGCTCGTAAAGACGAGTCGGCTCCGCGCTTGTGGCCGCGAGCGCTTGCTTTAGTGTTGATATCATGACCCGCTTCGCCGGTCATCCTCGTAATGGCGTACAATGCCGAGAAATTGGCAAATTATGACGATAATGAAAATCGAACTGCCGATGATTGGTGATACCGCGGCGTCAGGTCGACACAGCTGTGTCGGGTGGACACGAGCGCAGGTTCCGGTCTGGACGCGCACGGTGACACACAACACTGCAGAAATGTTGTTCGCGTGGACATCCTGAAGAGATTCATTAGTCTCCAGTCAGTCTGTCTGCTAACCACATGTGGGGTTCACTATATAGCAGACGTTATCCTAGAGATGACACTACGTTTTTTTCAGATATCAACACAATTATGACAAATATAACTAACATAACGTATGAGTTATGAGCAAAACGTTCAGTAAAGTTCGCTTGTGACAGAAATGGGAGGTATTCATTTAAACAGCTGGGTGGACGTGGGCAGAACAGAAAGGGTCCCAACCTGCCACTTATTCACTAACAGCTTTATTTGTTTATTATATATGTGTGTGTGTGTGTGTGTGTGTGTGTGTGTGCGTGCGTGCGTGCGTGCGTGCGTGCGTGCGTGTGTGTGTGTGTGTGTTTGCGTGCATACGTGCTTGCGTGCGTGTATCTACCTAATTACGTATGTGTGTGTGTACGCACGCACACACGCAAACACACACACACACACGCGCGCGCAAACACACACACAGACACACACACACGCAAACACACACACAGACACACACAAACACACACGCACGCACGCACGCACGCACGCACGCACGCACGCACACACACACACACACACACACAAGCACCGGTGGTCAGAAACCTTGAAGCAAATTTTGAAGATGGACCAAACAGCGGGCGTCGTTGCTTGCCTACGATTCACGCCAGACTAGCCACGTATATCCTTTCCATCATGTGCGTACGAAATGAAATGCTGTTTCATTTCGATGTAATATTTTTCTTGTTCGCTATGTTTTACGTAGACAGAATTCGGTCAGAAGCAACATGTTTTTTTGTCGGTCGCTAACCCGACTCCAATCTGCGCGTGCGACGTCGCGGCAGACTTCGGCTAATCGGGTTTGCTGCGAGTCTCCGATCGAACGACGGTTTGTGAGAAGTCGCGACGCATTTTTGTTAACCGAGGTGCGGGTCACTTTCGAACGGCGAGCGTAATCGTGTTAGTATCACGTCATTTCCCGTAACTCGATGTCGCCCGAAGACATTGGCGGCGCCGAATTATGGATCGTTGAATTATCGCGTCTTTGACAACCCGTCAAGGAAGCGACGATCGCGGATCGGCCAGACTCTCGTATTGTCTTGGCGGTCACCCGTCTCTCTTCAGAGAATACAACCGGGCTTTGCAGCCGCGTAGGGTTTTCATACGAATGTTGTCACTGTTACCATTTCCGGTTTATTGTTTTATGTGATATGTAAAATCTGAAAACAAAGTTTAACGAATACGACCTTTTCGACTTTGGAGACACGGAGAAAACGGACACAGAATGATGAGTGGCTTAAATCCACGCGGACCTACTAAGAATGTGTCCATTATGCATGCTATGATATGATACAGCTGAGAGTCGGCGTGACTCGTGCTTGTTAAGTTCTTGCATGGTTTCTAGTCGCACAGCAACCAGCCGAAGGCACGGCGTAGCAACCGAGTGCGTGTCATCCGCGGAACGTGTGGCCCCGGCAACAAAAAATGACATCTCCAGATAGTTTGTAGTGTTAATAGGATCTCTCCACCAACGTGCGCGACGTTCTTCATGCGCAGAACTCTATTTTGCCATTTGATCATTAATTGCGAGAAGATTCGCTTTCGAAAGATAGGGATGTATCGCCCCGGGCCGCGCGATACCGCGAGACTTGTCGTGGAGTGGCGGCGTCGCTCAATAACCGCTGCGCCGCCCGCTGTAGTGGCTTCAACTGCGCTGTCGGCGACAGCAGAGAAGATGATGCGCTCCTAACATCACTCGACGGGCAACGTGGGCCGTGCGACTGCGGTGTGTTGCGCACGAAGATGAGTACAATGGCTCGACTCTTGTTGACATGTCTTTTGGTAAGCACTACTTCTCAGATACTGTCGAATTACGTTTAGACATTGTATTTAGACACGATTATAATAATGATTGGATTTATAAAAAAAGACTCGCTTTATAGTTTCTCATAACAACAAGTTTGCGAGGGTAATATTTGTAATACGCAGTATGTGAGCATTCGCGCACCTGCGAACGCACGCACGCACGGACACACAGGACAGGACAAGGTGCATGCAGAGTAATGAAAAAAAGAAAATAGTGAGATAATATTGAGATGAAAGTTAAGACTAAATTGTGAAGATAGATAGATTTAGAAAGATCGTATAGTGGCCGATAATGGCAAAGGTGCAATAGCGATGGACAATGTTTGTTGTGATGGCACAGAGCTATGTAGCCGGTATGCAGCAGGGAAGGAGGTAGAACACGCACAGTACTAATGCATGCACGTGTATTCCCGTTGAAACATCTTGAAGTATCCCTCAAGACGCACCAAACAGCGGGTGTTTTGGTTGCTTGCTGGTCACGTCACACGGGCCGCTTATAAACAGCAACTATCGACAGCTTCGTCACTGATGTATAAGTAATAACAAGTGTTTACTGCTTTGAGCTTTCGGCTAATTCATAATGCAGCAGTTTGAAGCCGGCTTAACTGACATAGGTGCAATCTTACGGCAAACAAATTACATCCTTTGAAGATTGCTTGGTGGCCCTTCATTATTTTTGATCACAGAACATGCCACTTTTGCGGAGTCTCGTTTTGGATAGCCGCAGGAGATAAGCTGGTGGGTCTCCTTGTCGTCTTGCTGAGAGTGACGCCTTCTTTGAAGGTCCCTCTGCAATTCCATTTTTTGCTCGTCTCATTTAAAATTCATTTTGCGAAAATTAAAAGTTTTGGATATCGGCTATTTTGAGCTTTACTAGATATAACAACTAAAATCAATTATTTCGATGATTTGAAAAAAATACGCGCTTTTTCTTAAACCGACTACGGCTATTACTATTAACACGTTACATATTAGGGCATCAACGAACCGGAGGTTGAGGATGGAATTTTAAGGCGATGTTCGCCTGCCACAGAACAACGAGACACAGGGACGCTGCGCCATCCACGTCGGCCGCTTTAACTAGGACATTCTTTCACAACCTAATGTATTCAATACAATACAATACAATACAATACAATGCAAGACAATACAATACAATACAATACAATATGTGTTTATTTAGACCCATCATTAGTTACAGTAAATACAATTACACAACAAAATACATGTTGAATATGGGTCAGGGTGACTCCTATTAAGACCACGCATGGTCGCTAGAATAGGAGCCACCCTGACATTTAAATTATAACATCAAAATGTTTAATTGGCTGGTGGAATAAGTATAAAATAAAAACAAATTCTGTTTGCGCTAGTTACGAATATAATGCAGTAAAGTGGCTACTGTTATAGCACAGTCCGTCTACATCAGCATTCATTCCTCAATGCATGGGGCAGGTGATAATATTCGTCACGATATGTCAAGGAACTTTGAATCTAACATCGCGGGCGTTTCAATTTTGTTTCCCTTAACTTGTCCAGCGAATACAAGAAATATGTAGAAAGAAGTAGGGAAGAGTTGCCGGGATGGGACCAGTTCCTCGATCATTACTGTACACCGTGGCATCCTCTGTCGGTCATGTCATTCAGCAGTGGCATTTCGGATAACACATTAAGTTTCGACGAAATAGCAGTACTTTTTAAATATTTATCACCGAAAGTAGGTTTTCTATGTCCCCGACATAACAATCAGGCCGTGATCATTTATCAGTATGGCACCCTTGGTTATGCTTATAAGAGAAAATGTGTGTCCATCACAGTATTGTAGCCCAACGTATGTGGCGATAATACGAATTTTAAAGTGGATGTCGTCTGCTAGTGACGACAATGGAATATTTTTGACATATGAAATTCCACGATTGGACCACTGCAGTTGCCCCAATTGGACCAGTGACTCACATAAGGGTATGCCATCATTAGATGTGCGTAATTATTCCAATACAGTGTATTTATTACCAGAAAGTAATATTAGACAAATGAGCAATTACAATAATGCAAATAAAAGACGTTGTTAGGTGATCCAATCGAGGGAATATGGAACAGAACATATTTAGTTTTACATTATTTCGGACTATCAAAGATTTTTTTAGGGTTTACATAAATTTAGTGCCAACGGTCATATATAAACGCAAGAGGATGAAAATAGAACTGACAAATGGTGGAACACCGGGGGCAAAGGCTGGATGTCCAATGAAGGGTTTGTTACTTGGCTGTGACATTTCGTAGATTTTGTTAAACCGACGATCGAAGGAGGAGATGGTGCTCATACTCGATAGCCACGTGACCCACACAAAGAATTTGGCTGCAACTGAGATGGCTCGGGAAACTGGAGTGGTCATGTTTCACTTCCGCCACACACGACTCACCGACTCAAGCCTTTGGATGGGGCCTTTTTCTGACCGTTTGGGAAATACTACGATGATGCATTGATGAGAGAACACGTAGACAGACCAGCGACAACGTGGCAAGTCACCAGAATGCTGTTAGTGACTTCAGGAAGGCAGGTCTGTGGTCATTGACCATATACGTATTCCAAGTCTCCGTCGTCGCTGCTGCTATGGTAACTAATGTAATTATGGAAGCTGCACAAGAGCACAACCCTACGCCACCTCTAACCCCAACTGTTGCAACTCCAGCACTGATGCAACAACAGCACAACCCTATGCCACCTTGTACACCAGTTAATTGTTGCAGCTCCAGCACTGACAACTGTTGCCATGGTGATTGCACAACAGCACAATGCCACCTCTGACCCCAGCTGTTGCAGCTCCAGCTCCAGCACTGACAGCTGTTGTCATGGAAGCTGTACCAGAGTTATGCCCACCGAAGAATGAAACTAGTTAAACAAAGTAAAGTCGGACCGGAGATAGCTACGCCTACTAGGCCTACACCCACCCAAGAGCCCAGTACTTCTAAGACCACTGCAACTTAATCGAGAGCACACAACAGTTCTGATCCACCCAAACCTAGTCGATTGCAGCTCATCAAGAACATCGAAGGCTGCAAAACTGGTCAATGGTGCACCATTTTGTACAATGGTAAAATCTACCCAGGCATAATGCGACAAGTAATGGATGTGACGAAAGAAACTGTGGCGGTGCAGTGCGTGTAAATTATGGGACAGAACAGGTTCCGATGGCCTCTGAAGGATGACACAGCAGTATACGAATTGTAGTTGACACTTTGCAGGCATAGTGCGACAATTTCATTTGACTAATTTTATGTTTCTAATAAACACTATATTTTACTCACGTATTAATTCAAAGTTTGGACTAATTTGCTTGTTTGTCCAGTCGAAGAAGACATTGGACATTGTGTAGGGTGGATGGAACTACAAAGATTATGAACACTGGTATTTATTAGTATATTGTATTTAACTAATGATAACTATTATTGTTATAATGAACACTATGTGTCACTTATATATCAATTCATAATTATGCTTAGTCCTATATATAATTATTTTACTTTTGGTCCAATCGAAGACATTGGGTTGTCCCATCGAAGAAACCATGGCCACGATTGGACCGTTTTATAATTTTTTTTTAATAATTTAAAAAAAAAATTCATCAGTGATTTTCTTGTGATTAATAGCTTGTTGTTGAAAATAAAATATAAACTCTATGTTAGTATATTGTTTGTTGAAAATAAAATATAAACTCTATGTTAGTATATTGTTTACATCAATTACATTTGTTTTCGCGTCTATATTCAAGTTTATCGTTAGGGTCCCAATCCCTACAACTCTCCCCTACTGAGACTGTAATAAGGTACATCTGACCACTTCGTTTTTCAACACTTTCTTGTGTTATTGGTCAACCTGCATCGGTCTGTATATTAGGCGGTATATGTCACGTGTCACAGTGAACGTAAGAATATAATAAAGTAATCGCGACTGAAGAAATGGCTGAGGAAAAACAAATGCCGTAACAAACATATTATAATTGTTCAACTAAGATCACTTGAAATGTCTTTATTGTGACCAATTGTGCCTCTTGCGGATATCCTATAGCAATCCAGTGGCGTACCCAGGACCTCGCAAAGGGGGAATCCGAGAGGGCAAGCTTAGTCACCCATTGGTTCACCATACTACCGCTTAGTCACCCATTGGTTCATCATACTACCGTGTAGTGGCGCAACAGGTTACATACGAAAGAAATAAAATACTAAAGGGAGCCATGGCCCGATTCCCCCAAATATGTTACTGTAGCAATCGTGTGTCGACAAACGGTTACAGAACAGTAGAGTGCCCACGTTAACGGGCGACCAGAAATATTTAATAAATTATTGTGTCAGCAAATTAAAGACTCATACTTACTGTTATTTAACACACACAAAAAAACAGAACGCAAAAATATGTCCATCTGACGCCTGAATAATTTCGGACGCGATCGACAAAGCATTGTAAGCTATTGGTAGGCCTATTGATACGCGATTATGTAGTCACGGTCATATCCAAGGGGTCCATCAGGTGCCTTTATTTCGGCGGAATTTTGTCATCCCGTCATAATTAGTTTACTTTTGGTCCAATCGAAGACATTGGGTGGTCCCATCGAAGAAACCATGGCCACGATTGGACCGTTTTATAATTTTGGTGGCGCCGTCCAGCACTTGTTCCCCACATGAGGACATTTCTAAAAACCACCTGGTCCAGTACTGCCATTTTGTCTCCCAGTCATTCTTATTTGCTCGTCCCCTGTCGCTTCCTCTTAATGCCCTTTACAAAACGCAAATGTATTTTTGTCAGTGTATTTTTTTTTAGTACTTGAGAAGCCACCGCCATGACGTCACTCATCTCGACACTGGTGCGACCCCCGGCGATGTGGTTCTGGAGACGCATTAGGCGACACGAAACAATCACGCCCTGCGTGCCTCGTAGATAATGCAGAACGAAATGATTGCCATAATCGGGAAGCAGATCCAGCAGTAGATCATATCCGAAATGCAAAAGGTGGTTTTTATTCTCTCAGATGGCATATCAAACAAAGAACAGTTCAGCTTTGTAATGAAAGATGAAAAGCAGAACAGCAGTGAAGAATGTGTTGTGTTAGGCCTACCAGGCAGTTGCAGACGCCGCCATTGCCGATCACAACCGAGGACAGCGAGGTGCCGATGGTGGACTAACCAATGCGGGTCACAGCCAAGCATAGGATGGTGCAACTATCGAATGTCTGCCCCATGCATGCGACACTGACGGATATGTGAAGGAACAGACGGACACACTAATACAGCCACAAACTATTTGATAGTATATATACACACACACACACACACACACACACACACACACACACACACACACACACACACACACACACACACACACACACACACACACACACACACACACACACACACACACACACACACACACACACACACACACACACACACACACACACACACACACACATTCAAATCATGAATTACATCATGTTTTATTTCATATTCATATTTATTTCATTGTAAAACACCATATCCCATCCGTCGTCATACTCCACGAATGTAATTGTTACGACTTGTTGTTTACGTGGTGATCGTAGCATTTACACACACATCCAAACACCTCTCGTAGGACCCACCTTTTACGAGCGTCCGTTTCTCCGTAATGACTGCTTAATCAAACCTGCTTAAAAAGGGCATCGGTCTACCAGACTAATTGAAAGCTATACTCAGGTCGAGTTTTAATTCGCGAAGTACGATTTCCATATATAACATGTTTTATGAAGCGGCACTTTCAGATAACGAGGTTATTCTGCAACGGATCGCGCCGCACTGTCGTAAATGCACTGACGCAATTGAAGTAATGCATTCGACTTGCGCAGAGAATCGCTGGTTTTATGGCCAGCGTTAGATAATAGTGCCTTTGCCGATTGGTTCTGTGCAATGCCGTCCAGAATGGACAACTTGTTTTATGTCTACTGGCCGTTTGGGCGCATATAATACCAACGTAAATGTATGCTGATCAAATTGGCTAGGCCAGTCGCGTATAACGTTATTTGTGTCGCCCGTATCATGGTAAATTAAATATACACCGACAAATGTACAATTTTGCTTTTACTCCACAAACATCGTCTTAAGTGAGTATCGGTAAATATAGGTAAATATATAATATACTTTTGGAAGGGGTACGATTGACGAAGAGAGCGGATACTCTTGGAGTGGGGGGTAAAAGGAGAAGAGGAAGACCGAGACTGAGATGGGAGGACTGCCTTAAGATAGATTTAGTTGGAAAGGGACGGGAATGGAGAATGAGGACGAGGGATAGAGGGGAGTGGAGACGATTGGTGGAGACGGTAGTAAAACGGGACTAGTTATGAAGAAGAAGGGGGAACATAAATCTACGACCGATATCGGTGCCAGCCTCACTTCAGACTACAAGGAAAAGGAGGAGAGCAACAACTTTTAACTCCATTAAACTCTACTTTGATCGGGTATAATTTCTCTGCTGCTAAAAATCGTTCCCCCGTTGCACAAACTAGCAACAATATCCCTCGTCCAGACGGGATAACTCTGAAGTTCGTAGAATGTTCGAAGTTATTACGTAGAATTGTCCGCAACGCTCTGCGTGTTTCCTACGATTGTTCCAAGTTACGCATACCCTCCACTGATCAGTTCGATGTTATGTGCTAGAGGGTGCTACGTACACAAAGACACCTCTGTGTGTTTGCATATTACTGAAAAAAATATTTGGAATCGACCACACGTACGCACGCACGCACGCACGCACGCACGCACGCACGCACGCACGTACACACACACATACACGTTAATTTTGGTATCACACACAGTTCTGCCTGGCTCTTGCTGTCCTGGTCATCTAAGGACAAGACAAAGCCTAATCACGACCTTTCCCTCTGCTTGCTGGGTGAGCGACCGGCGTGGATCGCATCCGTCCTGCCCTTCACCGTCCATCCACCGGACGTAATGGAGTCAGCAATATATTGCGGCTATCACCATTCGGCAATTGCCGTCACAGCTACGGCCGTGCCGACTGACACCGCAGATTGTATCTCTGCATTATTCACGTGGATAGTTCCGATCGTCTGCGATCGTGTGACGAGAACATTTGTCTTGCGAGAAGGCAGTCGATGGTAATTGACACGACCATTCCATCTGATGCGGTATTCACCAGTTGCTGACATCAGCGAGCGAATGGATGAGGATCAGAGCCGTCGGGCCGTTGGGCAGACCGGTCTGGGGATTCACCCAGGGCTGGATTAACCAAGACACAGCTGGTACACTCGTGTCAGGCCCCCACAAAAATTGACACCCCCCCAAATCAACCATAATCCATCTGATTAGCCCCCCCCCCCGAGAGCTTCTCTTCGCTTCCGTTGAATCGGGCATCGACCTCTGTTCAACTTCTGTGTTATAGCCACGAATGTCACAACTCCTTAGTGTGGTGTAGGGCGGACGTGAAGTTCGTGACATATCTTTTATTATCTTGTTTTGTCATCAGACGCTGTATTTTCTTGTATATATGTTTGTATGCCGTCGACAACATTCCATTCTACTGAATGCTTATGCTCAAACATAGTTGCCTATACGCCACGGTGTGTTGTTACCTCCATAGTCAATACCCACGCGTCTCGATCTTCGTCTTTCACGCACTCAGTAAGGGCCCCATAAAAAGTTTGTACCAGTGCTAATGTCATGGTGCTCATTGAGAACACGCCACGTCGTGACAGGTTGTCGCTTTGATTGGTCGGCGAATGTCACAGAACGCAGTTTCTCTGTGTGACAATACAGGAAATTAAATTGCATCGTGATATTTGTTTAGACCGCAGAAAACGAGCGTGTTTCGTTGGTGTGTAGTCGATTTATTATTGTACGCATTCTCAGATGTGTTGAAGAAAAACCAGTTTAATATGTAGAACTGTTATGCACCAGGCCATACCTCGCCGGCCGCCGGCATTTATTGATTGTTCTACAATTGTATAAGCGAACTCACTCAGAGTTGGAGTAATCATACCCAGTACTCGTAATCGTCACTTTTTTGAGTAATCGTACTCGTATTTAATAACGTTTGTCAAAAAAAGCCAAGAAATCGCACTCGATTACATTGCGAAATTAATCGTAGGGCCTAATCATGACTACAATCACAAATAGTTTTTTCACAATTACAATTCGTGTATTTTTTCACTATTACAATTCGTGAGTGCGTATTTCAGGTGCGCAGGTCCCAGATGTAACAATGTGCAGCGGCTGTATTTTAATATCATGTATTTTGTCTTGAAGAACATAGGTGACAATAATAACGTGTTTTTTTTCTTTATTTCATTATGTCAATTATATTCTTGGATGTAATCATGATTATAATCATGATGATGATTGCATGATTACTAATCTGTTACACTCATTTTCTATGTAATCGTATGTGTAAGTGTGCTCATTCGCGTCAACAATAATCGTAATCGAACTGGTTACATTTGAGATATAATCGCAATAACTCTCGTTACACACGCATACAAATGACGTCATCCCTACGACACATATTATGCAGAGACATGTATTTTCATTACATAACCTATACATCCGTGCATAACGCAACGTGTTCAGATGCCACATTGAACATAACAATTGCAAACCAATCACCACTTCAGCTTGTTGGTTTTTTTTTTACAAATAATATTGATTTAGTGATAGCTTCGTATTGATGGATGGAAAATACATGAATCACACATTCGTGGTAAATATCAAGCGAAAGCTGTTCAGCGATAAATATTTCTGCATTTGCAAAACTAATAATGGTTGTTGCCACATCACCGACAGACATAACTAAATGAATAATTCGAACGCACCATTCCTGATTAAAGGAGGGCGTTGGACAAATGAAGCTTATGTGCAATGTATGAGCAAACGTGTTGTGACTGATTGTGATAGATTGGTTGCCGGCAGACGAGAGAGAGAGAGAGAGAGAGAGAGAGAGAGAGAGAGAGAGAAAGAGAGAGAGAGAGAGAGAGAGAGAAAGAGAGAGAGAGAGAGAGAGAGAGAGAGAGAGAGAGAGAGAGAGAGAGAGTAATTTTATTTTTTAATAGTATCAAACAAAATCCATACACATATAGAATGACATAAGTGTATATAGTATAACAGTCAATGGAGTCTCTCATTAAGACATAGCATATGTCGCTAGTGTGAGAGCCACCTTACGTTTAATGTAGAAAAAATTATATTGGGGATCCAATTTGAAATTTGCTTGCCCGTCTAAACGGAATATAAAAAAGGTAATATAAAGATAAAATACATACATGTATACCCACAAACATATTCCTATATAATTTGCAATTTCATACAAATGGTATACACATATGAAGTGACGATGTAACATTGAAAAACGCAATACAAGGTATTTGTTGTATTTTCATGATATTTTTGTACGAGTCAATACTACTGCAGTTTATGCATTTTGGAGGGTCACGCTTTTGAAAAAGTTTAATTATATAAAGTAATTCCAATAGATTCGATGTGACAAGATACACTCTTTTGAACGACCGAATATTCACAGATTTGTCACTTGGTTTCAAAGCCAGCAAAGATGACTAGGCCTAATGCTATGCGTTAAATAACAATCAACGTTCAGACTACGAACGATTGCAACTTACAATTTTCGCTTAATCAACTAACATTGCATCTCTTTAACACAATGCGCGATCCCAATACACATATTTAATAAACATAATTTAGTGTTTTACATTTTAATTTACGTTTCAGGTTTTCTGCGAAGTTACTTCCGCGCAGCAACCAAATAGCGACGAGATTATACAACTGTGCAAATTGGCAGCTGATGGTGGTCGAGCGAACGCGTTGCACCAAAAGCCGCACGACAAGACACATAACGAGATCTTGCTTGATGACGTGTGTTCGCAGTGCGTTACGGACGGAGGGGGTTCTGCTGCGCGTAAACAGTTCCATCGCCCGGCAGCCTGTCGATATAACGAGACGAAGCCAGACGGTAGTGGACAACGCCTGCGTCAACCAACCGAAACGACCAACGTTGCAGGTGGTGCGTATCCCCTAATACCAACAAGTAAAAGAACTGGTTCAAATACCGACGAGTTCACTGCATTTGCGACAGACGGACCAGGCTCGCAGGGTCCTCGACACAACATCCCGGCAGACCTTCCCGTTGGTGGCGGTAGTGCCGGTGGAAGGACGAGGACCCATCGCGTTCTCGGTCCGCTGCACGACCCGCTCTGGTTCATTGAACATGACGCGCCCCTGCCGACCCGGCCGGCGATGCACTGGGCAGAGAGCGTGGAGGGGGCTTACCTGTGGTCCATCGCCCTCCTCGGCGGCGTCGCCAACGCCGTCGTCCTGGCGACGTGCGCGTGCTCGCGTCGCGCGCTCCGTCCGCTGCACGTGCTCATTGCCGCGCTCGCCCTGGCCGACCTGCTCGTCTCGTGCGTGTTCGTGCCGACCTACACGTACCTGCTCGTCGACGTGCCGGCGTCGCTCGCGACCGACGCCGACCGTCGCGTATGTCGCGTCGCTCGCGCCGTCTTCGTGCTGGCGGCCGGCGCGTCGCTCAGCATCAAGGACTTGATCGCCATCTACTTCCGGTTGATGGTCGGATCTCGCCGCTGGCGCCACCGCATCTTCCGCCGCACGCCGCTGCTAGCGCTGCTGGCGTGGGTGGTCAACGCCGCGGTCATCTTCGCTCCGTGTTACGCCGACTTCCCGCACGTTGATCTCTACCCGAACGCTCTGTGTGCCCAGGCGGCCAACGGCACGGAGGAGCTGTGGCGCGCTCGCGCCGAGCAAGCCTACTACCCAACGGCCGTCCTACTGTACTATCTCATCGTACTTTCTATCCATCTGCTGCAGGTAAATACCGCGTGTCTGCGATGTAAGTACGCGTGTCCGTAAGGTAAGTACCGCGTAGTCGCGATGTAAGTACGCGTGCCTGTGTTGTGAGTACGAGTGCCTACTATGTAAGTAGCGCGTGCCTGCGATGTAAGTACGCGTGCCTGTGTTGTGAGTACGAGTGCCTACTATGTAAGTAGCGCGTGCCTGCGATGTAAGTTCGCGTGTCTGCGATGTAAGTAGCGCGTGTCTGTGATGTTAGAACCGCGTGCCTGCAAAGTAAGCAACTAAATCGGATAGGTACATTTACACAGATCTTAATCTAAGTATGAATATATTCTGGGCTATCTGTCTTAAGCGCCACGTTGCCAAATAAAATGAATGTTGTCGTTATGCACCAGGTGGGAATCACGTTTGTCTGCTTCGTCGAGGTGCACGTCGCCATACTAGGCGGACGGCGCATGTGCAAAGTGCAGCGCTACGCGGCGGACAACAAGAGAACCACGCGCCGCTACCGGCGGGCCTGTCGCGTCACCGGATTTGTGGTATGTTACAGCAATTGTGATTGGCCAAAATAAAAGCACAAATAACGGACGCACGTTCGCACGCACGCGGGCATTCAATTCATCTGCACTTCATCTGCACAATTCATCTGCACTTCCTCCTTCAATGTCCTCCTCGGCAGACATTTTTCTGTAGAAAGAAACGGGCACTTTGCATTAGATTGACGGCATCCTAGCGTTTTGCCCGAGACGTCTTGCCGTCTTTAGCACAGCGTCCAGTGCGTGTCTCACTAACTAGTAGACGTATAAATATAGCAACGAGTCCTACATCTTGACGTGTTCTATTTCTGATTGCATGTCGCACTGTGAACACGTCATCCATGGAGCGTTGTCCCGTATGATCAAATTACGTTACTTCAAAGACAGACATCACATAAACGTCAGACTTCACATGCTTCATCTGAAGTCATTCCGTCGCCGATACCGCGCTACTTACAGTTCGTGTCTTCCCGCGGCTTTGCCAAATCAATATTGTCTATCTTGGGGGCTGCCACTCACTTTTAGGATTTTATTTTCTTACTTTCGACATTAATTCTGACTGGCCGACCTTCTGAAGAGTGGCAACGACCAGAATATATATACATAGGTATTGGTTATGAAGATATTGATTGATACATTAAAGATGGTAGATGAACTAATGGATATGAGAAAGTATTTGTTTTTACACAGAACGATTAATGAAAGGAACATATTATCTACTGACTGTGGAAATGCCAGCAGTTGTAGTATGTGTAAAACAACAGAATTGACAGGTATCAGACAACGGTGAGCTATAAATAGATGACCAATTATTGGACCGCTATAAATCAATGGCGCCATTGTTCATTTGCCATGAGTTGATGGTTACTATGGATGGTAATCTGGTTAACAGCATTGGTTAAGGAACAGTGTATGTTGCCTATGAGAAAGTACTAATTATCATAGAGGGCAACAAATTAATGGAATAAACTGTGACAATGGGAATATGTTTTAAAATTAAATTGACAGATATCTGATAAGGACGGGTTATGTGTAGATAAGAAACTTGTAGGACTCTCGATAAGCCAACGGCTTCTTTGTCCACATGTCATCTGGGGCTTCTAGGCTTGGATGGCAATTTGTTTAAATCTTGTTAAAAGTCTTATTAAATATAATATCAAACGGCAGAAAATTAGGCGGATGATGAAACACATTTCTGGCAGGTACAGGGTATCTTCTGGGGTGTGTAAGTTAAATGTAATTTATTTTCTGACAACACTAAACCACATTTCACAAACACTCTCAAAGTAGATCAATTCCACTATAGAACGGGAGACATCTTGCGAGTGCGCTGATGGCGATAATTAAATTTTAACCAGCCACCCTTCGCTTTGTGTATGTGAGCGCCGTTGATGTCTGGCAGTTCGCGTCCTGTGTCGTGTGCTGGCTGCCACTCTACATCGTCTGTGTGGTCGACCCGGCGTACACACACCTACCAACTGCCGTCCATCGCGCCGTCATCGACCTGTTCCTGCTCAAGTCCGCTCTGCACCCGCTTCTCTACTTGACGGGGCTGCGTTCTCTACGGCACGAGGTACGAGTTTGTCGCATGGCATGCAATAGGTGGTGTGCAATATGTCAACATACGTACTGGCGTACTCGGTTCCATCTGTTGGGTGTTAGTGAATTTATTCTATATTCTTATATTGTTCGTCCATGTGTCCATGTCCAATGTGTATTCCACTTACATTTCCCAAAATGGAATAACATTTCAGTCCATTTGTGTGTGCGTGTACGTGTATGTGATCGCGTGTGCGCGTTCGTGCGTGCGTGTGATATTGACTGAATTTTTGTTCTCTTTCAAAAGTTGCTTTCCATTGAATATGTGTTACTAACGATTCCTTTTTGAATATCCACATCTACTGCGAGTAAACAGAATCGATGGCATCCCATCAAGTATTCTTTGTATGGCAATACACATTAGTTGTGGTCAGACCACAGTTGATTTTCCCAGTGGTAGTCCTCGTCTATATTTGGGGCTATAAAGACATCTACAAAGGACGATACCCCAAAGCAATAAATGTGTGAATAACTATAACCATTTTCCATTAAGGGGGACTCCTTGTCCCACCCTATCCTGTGGGTACCGTTTTTTGTAGTCACCCTCAATATGGCTGGGCACCACATCTCATCGCGCACCTATAAAACTACGTGTTAAACCAAATTATTACAACACAAGCATTAATAATAACGTAAATATTAATCATAATGTAAACACTAGACATGTTCGGTAATCGTGATAGGCGAACCTTCATACGACAATTCTTCCGTTTTCACGAAGTATTCGTAGTGTTCGTACGTACGACGGTTCGTTGCTTACCACGAAGGAACTCCGTACGAAGGCGTTACGAAGGCTTCGTGAAACGCACTAAAATGTTCGTAGAATGTTCGTACGAAGATTCGTAAATAGAATTACGAATGCTTCGTGAAACCGACCCCAGGTTTGCTAGATCATCAAAGATTTCCAATCTTTGCCGACCTCTGCGTCTTTTCCCTCAATCTTTCTCATTTTCATCATATGACCTAGAAATTGTGCTTGTCTTTTCCTGATTTTGCGCATGGTTTATTATTAACTAGGTCAAGGAATTGCAGTGCAATAGAGCAGTGTCGCCATCTTGGGACTTTTAGCTAATGCGTGAATGTTATATTGAGGAAAGCTGCTGAACCGAACTCTACCCGCTGTGCCAACAGTGACAATTCCAATCAACTTGCTTATTTGCTGTAGATGAAGCTGTTATGCACGTGTCGCTGTCGGGACAGGAAAGTGACATCGACGCAGTTCCTCATCGCGCGCACGTCAGACTTGACGGGCGTCTACGTCAGTTACGACACCGCGCGGCTACTAGAGGGCGCTGGGCATGCTGTCTGATGAACTTCATTGGTAGTAATCTCTAAGGGCATATTCTTTGTGTCTATTTGCTATTCTATTTGACGCGGAAAGGTCACATGATCTCTCCGTGCTAAATAGAAAAGACCAGACAGGCTATCCGGACCGCTCCGGTCTCGCCGCCTGCGGGGCATGTTGCGATCGGAGAGGTTCCGGTCACGTGACTTTAAACATGGCTTAGCACAAAGATTGGTAAGTAGCATTTGTACAAAATATGAAATTAAATATGTAGTTTTCTGCTTGCTTTGTACACATGACAATGCAATTATGTATATCGCCGCTGAAGAAAAAAAATTGCTAATAATTGACACGGCTACTTTTTGATTTTGCGTCCACATTGTTTATGAGCGATAACAAGGGGGGCCACCCTCTCCGAAGTCTATTCTATTTGACCCTTTCCGCATTCTCCGCTTCCAGTGGCTCCGCGGACGTCAAAAGGAATACGCCCTAAGTGTGAACGGCTGTTGGCTAGTCCCCGGCCCGCGGTGCGGCGCCTCTGTTGTGACGCGACGCCCACTCCGGCCAGTATATGCTATGCCAATCGCATACCCATTAGCCTCGATTATCCAAGCTCCGGGATGTTACGCCACCGTTGGTCGCACACATAAGTTTGGAACCAGAGCGTAGGTTCCATTGTGATGCATACCCATATTCTGGGTATGCATCTGGGCATTACAGTAACGCCTTCACAAATGGAGTCGTTGATAAGCGAGACTACATAGGCTACGGTTGACGGGAAGAAAATACCCGTTCCGATTCCTCTAACAACAAAGCATTTACAGGAATTCCCAGTGTCAGATGATTAATCGAATACGTCCTATATCTTTGAGTATGCAAACGCAACGTCTTAGCGAAGCCATATTGATTATCGACGTGAGTCAGGGCGGAGAACTTTCTGAATAGCCCAATCAATCGATCGATCGATCAATCAATCAATCAATAACGCCGATGCGGAGAGCGAATCATCACCAACTTTACAATAAATGCTGCCTGCGCCAATATTGGTATTTGACCCATGCGCATAGACCAGTGGCGTGTCTATGATCTCACAAGGCCAAGCTTAGTCACCCATTAGTTTACCATGCTGCCGTATAGTGGCGCAACAGGTTATAATAATAAAACATAAAGCCTTTAGCGTGCACAATGCTTCCCCTCACTAAAAAGAAATATACGCCAATGACATAGAACCAGCTAGGGTTCTAGGACGAACCTTTGCTATGACGGTGGCGCCACCCGGTGTGACTGGAACCATATATATATATATATATATATATATATATATATATATATATATATACATATATACATACATACATACATACATACATACATACATACATACATACATACATACATACATACATACATACATACATATATATATATATATATATATATATATATATATATATATATATATCTTGATCGTGATTTTCTGAACCACTGATATTGTGAGTATTGTAGCAACTCAAACTGAACAACTATGAAATGTTACCGTGCCGGTCATATGAGGAGACAGGTTTTAATGTCTTAATATTGGTTAATGTGACAATAGTTAACTCTTGCTGGTATTACCATGAAATCTTACTACTGGTATCTCACAACATGTATGAAATAGAAAGACAAATGTGTGTTGCAAGACCGAGTAAAAAAAAGTCAGGAACAAGTAGAAACTGTCTATTGTCAAGGACAAGTAAAATTGTCTACGAGCAAAGACAAGTAGAAACTGTCTATTATCAAGGACAAGTAGAAATTGTCTACGAGCAAAGACAAGTAGAAACTGTTTATTATCAAGGGCAAGTAGAAATAGTCTACGAGCAAAGCCAATTGAACATTGTTGCTATCTCGTATATTCTTATGAAACTTGTAGTTATAAATATAGTTCATAAATATTTATATGTGGCGATATTTTGTCGGGACTTTAATATCAACAATTCGCTGGCAACCGCACAATATACAATTACTGCTTTGGCCAAATCAAATCACAAGAAATGTTTGTATTGCATTTTCCTCATGCCAGTGTAATTTAGTATAAAAATGAAAAGTATTGTAACATGACATTATAACGTATTACTTATACACCGGTTATCTTCTATCACCTGTACGTGCGTTACTCCGCCGGCACGTCAAGAACGTGTAACAAGCGACCTGCACTGACAGGTCACGATAAAACAATAGCATGCTGCGATTACATCCAATCTGTAACCTACACCAATATTGGCCTACATTCTCGTTGACATCACAATGTAGTGCTAGTATAGATCTCGTTAAGATTTCGGCGTTCGTCGCGTTGTTCGGGAAAGCCTTGGGAAATCTCCAATATATAGATGTCGCTTGGAAAATACATATAACACATCGTAACATGTGAAGGGCTTTTGAAATCCGTGCAATACAACATAACAGTATTGGGTGCAATAAAATATATCGGGTTGAGTTTCGTGCTTTTTCGTTTCTTATCGAACTGTTTGCCTCGTGCAGTACATTTTCCAGCCATATAGGTGATATTGCACTTAGTCCAATACATTATCATATTTAATCTATTTCAGTCACAGCAGTTCCGAAGACCCAGTAACAGGACTAGTAAAAACTACCTGACTAAACGACAAGCAGTAGTTGATCGGCATTGTATTATTTAAATGCTTTAGTCGAAACGTATACAAATATTATATATGTAAAAAGATTTTGTACACAGCTATATATATGCACATATATATAAGCACCATAAAGTTAAAGTGATATCGTGCGCTTACGACTCGTATGCTTAGGTCGTAACCCCATTAACAATAAACACACGCACGCACGCACGCACGCACGCACGCACGCACCTATGCCCCAAACTATAAAAATGGCCGACATATGTTATGTAAGTTGCATTCACACTGTATGCGACATATACAATGGATAATATTTGCGATAAACATTCGAACTAACATCAGAATATCACCCTTTCGAAAGTCTTAAATTACCACAGTTACAAGAAAACAACCGTTACCGCCTCTATAAGTTTTGAGGCAATCTCACTGATATAATACATGATATACTAAAGTCTACACATGTTTTAATATCAACTTTAGCGGGTGCGTCCGATGATCTGGACGATCAGCGCGGCAAGTGGGTCACCGGGAACCATTGTAAGTGTTTGCAAAATATAAATAATATACATACAAGCATCCAGTTTGCACAATCTTGTTGCCCAACAAGTTTATATACAACAAGTTTATATACCCTGCACGCGCTATTGAGGCAATTATAAATAATTTACTTGACACCTTCCCATACCAACCGACATTGCCAAAATCAAGTGATTTTTGCACATGGCATGTTTTGTGACAAACACAACAATAAAGCCTATTCAACACACCACTATTATTATATAAATAGGTAATGTTGCACGGGACGCAGCACTGACCAATCATCAGCGTTCAATCCGTGGAGTCCGTTACACTTCGGTCAAATCGTGCGTCATTCAGGAATGCAAGTTGCCTGTGGATGCTCCTCGTGGTGTTTAATCGACCGGAGTAATTGTTGTACTCGCCGCTACACAGTATAGTCCTACTCGATGCTTCTGTTTAGATAGTTTTCTCTGTCGTGTATGTCCCAACAACTGCGAGTCCGTGTACTTTTTCTAATTTTTGGCGTTCAACATTCGAGATGGTCTTCATACAATCATATCCCTCTTGTCAATATACGGTCCGCTATCGTCCTCGTAGGGTTCCGGCTGTGCGTGCCCGTAAACGAAGTCCAGTCGCTTCGGCTGTGTGTTCGTGTCGTGCTCCCTCGGCTGTGTGTTCGTGTCGCGCCCCCTCGGCTGTGTGTTCGTGTCGCGCCCCCTCGGCTGTGTGTTCGTGTCGCGTCCCCTCGGTTGTGTGTTCGTGTCGCGCCCCCTCGGCTGTGCGCTCATGTCGGGCTCCCTCCAGTGATGGTTGGCCTTCCTGTCACGTGGTGGGTCCGTGTACGCATTGCGTACACGTCCGTTGTACCCGCGAGGACTGATTTCACCGCCAGACTGATACGCAGAAGGCGAGTGTAACGACGCCTGAGTAGTGTGCGGCGTGTGGTTTCCGCTCGTGTACGAGTCGCCCGCTGGAGACCTGGCGGTTGCTGCCGAGTACGGCCGCTGGTATGGAGACTGGTTCTGTTCGCGCGGCCGGTTGGGTGAATACATGTCGTGAGCTGCTCCTGTCGGAGACTGGTTCTGCTCGCGTGGCCGGTTGGGTGAATACCTGTCGTGAGCTATTCCTGCCGCGCGCGCATTGAGCACAAGCGGCGACGGTTTGTTGGCGTAGCCGTTCGTCTTCGGGCGCGCGCCCTCTACGACCGTCACATCGGATGGCACGACGGTACGGTAACACGGCGGCGCCATTTGCTGGGAGTCTTGACGCCAGGAGGCGTCTACTTCCTCGTACCTCGGCTGCTCGGCCGCCGCGTCCGTCTCGTCGGCCGCGAACGCCGGGTTCTGGTGGGTCTGCGTCGACAGTAGGTGGGCATACTGATTGGTGGTCTGCCGATCCGGAACGATGCGATCTGGATCCATGTCAGAGATCTCGCTCTCCGTGTCGCGCGACAACACCTGTGATTCGCTACGCGGCGATATCGCGTCGCCGTTGCCTCGCAGCTTAGCCATGTGACGCTGCCGTTTGGCGTTCAGAGCCGCCATGCAGTCTCGCCCGGCCAGCACCGCCATTGCGATGCCGAACAAGATGACGATGACGAGGCATGCGGTGAGACCATAGATCGTCGCCTTGTAGCTGCTGCGTACACTCTGCATGCTCGGCGGCTCCTGGACGGAATACGGCGCACGTTAGTGAAAATGTTCATCCAGTTGGGAGAATGATAGAATGATGTAACAGTTGGGAGAATGATAGAATGATGTAACATAGACCGTTTTAATCACAATTTAGAAAGTTTACTCACTACTACGAAGACGTGTGATACAGCCTGCACGCCAAATAATTACGACTCCTTCCTGTGGTCGCAGATGAACCCCCGAAAGTTTGGCGCCCGAGATCGAAATCATTTAACGAGGAGTAATATAACATGCGTACGCTAGCTCCATTACATTGCAAGATTGTAGATATCCATAGACTCGGCTTTAACTAGAAAATACATATGGCTGCCTTTTCTCCCGTGTAACGGCGGATAACTCATTTAGTGTTAATATAAGTTGATCGTGTTCTATTTAATTTTGATGTCTCGCCACGAATATCATGTTTAGGTCGATATTTATATATACAGATATTATAATGCGGTTAAATTATACGAAAAAAATTGTCGATCATTAAAAATAATTGGACTGTTTACACATGATTCCCCCCCAAAAGTTACAATATAAGTCAAACAAATTTGCAAACCAAAACAAAGGAAACACAGTCATTGCACATAGTCACTATCAAGGTCGATCTAGAGACAATATGGTTTCTGGGATTTTCACTTCAAACGGCGACACTTGTGTCAAATTGTGTCAGCCAGATTCTATGACTACGTCCGATGCGGTTCACACTGATATTTCTCCGTGGTGTTGTTCACGCCGTGACATGTAATGTGCTCGTTCTTACCTCGAAGCAGGTCGGTGTCAGGAATCCGGTCTTCAGCAAACATTTGCAGCTTGCGCTTGTTGGATCATCTGCAATGAAAAGAGATACAGCCATGAAACACAACTGATTTGTCTTCACATTTTAAGACTGGATATATGGACGTCAACACCGTAGTCGTTATATCAACCACGGTTAGTGACGCGGGCCTCTCTTAATAAGCTTCGTTCCGTTTGACACACATGTAGATGTCGTTATATATGAATAATCTCAATACATTGTTACATTTTAAATGAGTAATATAAACTGTTATTGTATCCATACAGCAAATGATTAATTTACAGCATTTACTTACCACAAACGACCAAAACATGATTCACGGAGAAATCTGTGGCAGCGTTTTGCAACTTGCAGCCGATGGTCGCCGTGTCGGTCACCGAGAGATCTGGAATAGTCAGACACCCGCTAGCATCAACCATCTCGTATCAACATGTTGTCACTACAAAGAACTGTTTATAAATACCGTAGGTTCGGCAACCTTTTTGAACGGAGGGCCAAATTAGTTGCTTGGAATAGGTCAGTGGGCCACACATACACGCACGCACATGGAAGCATGCACGCGCGCACATAAGGATATTATCTTTCTTCTAACACGTACTATATATATATATATATATATATATATATATATATATATATATATATATATATATATATATATATATATATATATATATATATATACATGCAACATACATACGTTGCTGTTGTAAATAGGTATGATTTTGAACAACAGTTCGATGGTCACTATGCTGTTCAAAAACACACATTATTCATGTTACGTGTTGTTGGCATGCCGCTGATGGCATATTGACCCGTGTGACACTGACGCCTGATGCTAGAGTTGCTGCGCCACCAAGTGTCCCACATCTGGCTGCAGACTTGACACTGCGAGCCTCAACTCGTCATCCAAGTGTCCGTCTGTTAGATGCGTTCATGGCTTGCATTACACGAAGTTCGTCTTAATTTTTCACTCCCTGTTGCGAGCCCTGAGATTGTCAATCGGTCAGCAAACTCCCGTCTCAGCAGCTCAATGAATGCTACGAAGGCCTACGTGTCAGGAGTAGCTAGTTTGTTTTCTATGAGTGTCGGGAAGTAATTTGCATCCCGCAGTTGTGTTTCCCACAATCGAAACCTGGTCTCGAAAGCGGAGAAAAACTGGCACTGTTCATTGATTAGTTGTTCTCTTCTCTGGAGTTGGGCGTTCAGCAGAGTGAGGTGCTCCGTGACGCAGACTAAAATGCAAAATCGCAGATCCATAAGGGGTCAGTGAATGCCGGTACTTCTCCACCCTTCTTCTCCATGAATACACTAATTTCATGTCTCAGCTCGTACACGTGGCACAGCATGGCAACCCAACCTAGTCAGGGCACTTCGGTTTAGTGCAGGAATTGTTAATATTGCACATTCATCTGGGACGGAAGGTGCTGGAACTGCCAGTGATTTAACGAGTGTTGACGAGTGTTATTCAAAATAACACATTATCACTCAAACACAAAAAGATAGAAAATTCATGTCTGCATGTGGGCAAAACTTAATTAATTAAAGTTTTAAGGAAGTGAGAAATGTTTGATATGTTCATCGCGTGGAAATGGTAATACCGAGTTGCATTATGACTATGTGATATGTCTCGCCTAGACGTCTGCATAATCTCGCTATCAGTCCGCGGGCCGCATGAAATAGCTCTGCGGGCCGCAGTTGGCCCGCGTGCCGCAGGTTGCCGACCCCTGCGCGTAGCTAAAACGTCAATACATGCAGAGACGCATGTGGTGCCACCTACTGGATTTGGCATCCTTAAAATGTGTATTGTGCTTCCAGCACTAGATTTCAAGACTGGTGTTCAGATGCTCAGATGCTCAGATGCACGTGCAACAATTTTCAAAGTTTTCATCGTTACATTTTCGAATATCCGAAGATGTTTTACATGATTAACCCCACATCCTACACCAATACCCAGTAGCCTAGACATTGTGAGTACCTTAATTTGATTTAATTTCAGTCTAGAAAAAAGCTTAGATGGATCGTTGAGTGATGATAGGGTAGCGCGGTATTTCCATTGGAAAATATGCGCGACTGTGTTTTGGGGTTTAAAAAAAGATGAAGTAAAAATAAAATGTTATTTAATAAAGTTATCATTTGTATTCCTTCAGAAAAGATGGGCTGTCGACCAAGAATGGACCCAAAATAACATTAGAAAGCTGTCATAATGTGGGAACATGGTGTTGCTTGGGTGGGAATGAACAGGATGATGTATTGCAATGCCAATGGTGTCAATTTTATATAGGATAATTTTAATGATGCGGTATTTCTCTCATTATATTTTATTATAAATATATCTACGTACAAGTTACTGTAATACAGTATCTCATATTTATTTCGTAAAATAAATTACAGGTATTTCATAGCATGTTTGGATCAGACTAAAAGTGTCTCAAACGTAAAACGCCTTTCAGCAACATCACCGAAAATTCTCCGTTATCTGTTTAATCGGAAACAAAAGTCATGGGTTTGGGCCTATGCATATATAAGAGTTACTAAAACATAAAAACCTTGTTGAACACACATCATCTTAACTAGTAAAAATGCCCGTCCCCAGGACGGGATAAATTGGTAGTTCATACATGACAGTCATGGCTGCAATGTTTACCAAATGCTTCAGGCCAAGATGAAGCATCACGTCACAATAGTCTAGGTTACCCGATTTTCATAGAACTGCGCTTGCGCGTATCGGTCTCGCTGGTTAACAACTGGAGAAATGACCAGAATCTCCCACTTTAAGAACACTGAATAAACCAGTGGCGTGATATTCTTGACTTTAGTTGCACATGGTTAGTTTTTATTATTAATTTTCTTTTAGGTGCATATCCCCCAAACCATAAATATTGTTTCGCTTTAAATTAAATTTGTTTTAAATGGATTCAACAAAATCTGAACAAAGTTAACAAACCTTTAATAGTAAGCGTGTAGGTGACTTTGTTCTCCGTGGAGCCGGATATGGACAGCTTGTAGCGCGAGTCTTCGTCTCTGACGTGGTCCGTGTCATAAATGAAGTTGTTGAAGCCGATGCCCATGGTCAGCTTGCCTACCCGGCGAGTCCACACGATGTTGCTCCTGGTGCGCGTGCGGTCGACCACGCACGTGATGGTTACGTCACTGTGCGGCAATTTGACTGCATCCGGAGCGTTGGCGGAGATTTTGAGTGGCTGCGTCATCACCCCTAATGGACACGCATACAGGTGGTTCTTGTTACAGGAAATGGCTTTGAAGCATTTAAACGCAAACGTAGCAAAGTGAACAATGTTAAAGTTTGATAAAAGTAAACAGGTACCTCTCCGAGTCATGCGTATGTTTGACGGAGCGAGGTATCTGTTTACTTTTATTTAATATGAATTCAACTGAGCCCAGCAACAACATATATGCTAATATTAAAGTAGGACGACGCAAATATTAAACGATTTTAACAACTCAGTTGATTGGTCAACCCAAAGAATAGAGACAATTTAAAGAATCCCTGCTCGTATGCTCTTGTTTTATATGCTCCCCTGAATGGTTGCTATGTCTTCAAAATTCAACCATGGATGACAGTTATTAATCATAATTAGACATCACGAATTATGTTCATGTGTTGTGCCTGACTGCCCGTATGTGTGTGTGTGTGTGTGTGTGTGTGTGTGTGTGTGTGTGTGTGTGTGTGTGTGTGTGTGTGTGTGTGTGTGTGTGTGTGTGTGTGTGTGTGTGTGTGTGTGTGTGTGTGTGTTTTCGCAACAACAAAAATAGGCCACTGTATACTTATGTAAGGGAGACCGGAGCTAGTTGTTACAATTTTCAGTTAAAGTCACCTTTTGTTAAAAGTATGATAGGTGCATTATTTCTGTCAACGTATACATTAAATTAATTATTCGTGTATATAAAACATACCATGCCATTGATATTCCGGATTGTAGTTATGTAGATGTGTTTCCCAGACGCGGTCGACTGTAGCAACTGGCCCCGTAAACGGGGCAAGTTGTTACATCATACGCAGGGGCGGACCTAGGTTTGTTGGCAGGGGGGTTTCAGTCAGTCGTAGTCATATGTCGTTCTACTTACGAACCGGGGGAGGCGACAAATGTGTCGTTCTATTTACAGAAGGGTTAATATTAGCCGGCTGCTAATACTTCATTGACACTAGTTCCGATGCAGGCCTTTACCTTAATAGTTGTCATGGACCCTCAATGACCTAGGGGGGTCTTGAGAGCCCTAAGACCCCCATGGATCCGCTGCTGATACGGAGCACGTTGTTACAGCAAAGAACGTGTGGATCACAAAACATGCGTCACTCCTACATGTTACTGTTGTTACATTAATTTTATTACGCAGACTTACAGGTGGCTTACATCTTATTCACAGTGTGCAAATAAGATGTAGATGTCCACAGCTTCATATATTAAGTTTTTCATTTTTAGTTACCAAAGGGCATCCATTTCCCGGATTCTTACATAATAATCAATTGTAGTTTGAATAAAATTATTGAATGCAGTATGAAATAATGAATGGCAATATATATGTAAGCCGACTTCTACTTAATTGAATGGTGCATACACGTACGCACTCATGCACACGCGCACGAACATTCACATTGCAATGAATCCTGCAATATTTATTAATTGCTCAAATAGGACTGTGCCATAAAAAAATTACAAGATTGACCAAGATTGTCATCCAAGGCAAAACACACAGACGACAAGTGGACAAGGAAGCCACTGGCTTATCGAAAGTCCAACAATTTCCCATTTATGTGTAGCCCGCCCTTGTAAGATTAAAAATAAAATTACGATGCTATTATTTACAGTACTGGTTATAAACCAGTACACTAGGCTTCACAAGAGAAATAAAGCGTTCTCGTCGTTGTTAAATTAAGTGTGTTCTTTCAGTCATTGTCAGCACACAACTCGCTGACTGAGCCATCGGTGCGAGCCGCCCGAGCGTTGTTACGGTTGTAACAAATTTGTTACAGTTGAACGCACGTGGACGATAACAAATCCTGAATTTCAGCATACTTTGCAGCAGGGCTGGGTCCAATTATGTAATTGTAATTGATTACAGCAATATTGTGTAATTGTAATTGATTATGGTTTCCAAATTTTGCTGTAATTGTTATATTTTGTATAATTGAAAATTTATTTCAATTACAATCAATTACAGTACGTTTTATATCACAAACTACCTGAACGAATTGTCACTAAAAATATAATTTAAGTCTCACATGAGTTGAAAATCAAGACTAATAATAACACCTGCTTATATATTTATATTTCAGTATTCACTGTCTGTTGGGTACTGGTCCATGGTGCTAGTGGTGGGTAGCCTTAGCGATTAGCCTTTTCAATAAGTTGGTAACAGCCAGGAAGCAATAAACAATGCACAGACATTGTCAGATAAAGGCTAAGCTGGTATTCAAACAACATGGAAAGACATGTAGCCTGATATTGCTTCAGAAAATATCAGCTCTGTGAAACATTGCAGAGTTAGCAAGCCAATTACACCCCTTGTGTTGAGGAGGACTGGAGACAGGTCAGGTGGCAAGGACCGTTTATATGGCCGCTCCCCATTCCCAACACAAAGCAAAGGGCAGACCAATTAAGAATGTTAGCTTAGAGCAGGAGCTACAACCTCAAAGTAAACACATCATACCCTATTATTAGTATTTTCCGAAGAAAAATGTAAGAAATGCACACAGATAAATGTCTATAAAATTAGAAAGGATGCTTAGAGAAGAACTACAAATAAATATTGTATTATGGCCTGTGGGATTTTGTCCAATTTTCACATTTTTTTATTTTGTCCTGTGGGGTTTTGTTCACTTTTCATATTTTGTGATTTTGTCTGTAAGGAATATGTCCTGTAGGATTATGTCTGGATACTCCATTGTGTTTTGATATAACGAAAATATGTTTTAAACTGCTATCTTTTTATTTACTATAATTCAAAGTCACAATTCAACAAAATGTACAAACATTACCGTTATATTTGTTTATCAATTGTGTAAAAAATATTGAAATTAAACAAAACGTGCAAAACTACATAATTAACAAATGCTAAATATATTTGGTTCCGCATAATGTAATTGTAATTGTAATTGAAACAGTGTAATTGTAATTGATTTGGACAATTATGACTGTAATTGTAATTAAAAATTAAATGTAATTGTAATTGATATAATTTTGTGTAATTGGACCCAGCCCTGCTTGGCAGAACCCCTTACACTATATAGTAGACATGTTTCAAGTTTCATTCACGAAACATAAACAGTGGCTGCGTGAGATGATATTATGTGGGCATACCCAAACAAGTTTTAGGTGGTTAAAAAGTCATTTTTTTGTTCACACCTCTTTAATTTTCGTCTGATTTTTGAACAGTGTGTCTGCTGGTAGACTTCAGCTATCACAAACATGTTAATGGATAACCGCCCCAATTACCCAGTTTGGGATAACATCTACTCCAGTGAACCAACTAGTATCTTCCTTGAGTAAGAAAACAATATTTCTATCATTATTTTCATACCCATTCAATTTCCTAAAATACTTAAATTTTATCTCCTCTCGTCTCTATGATTGTTAAACCACATTCTTTTAGACGTTCTTCATAACTAAGGTCTCTCAGTTCTGGAATAATTTTAGTTGTTCTCTGTATTCGTTCAAGCGTATCAATACGTATACACAAAATGAAGCCAGCCACTAAAACGTGTGTCTTTCAGAAGAGACAGTAAAAGCCGTAATTCCCTTCTATCTGGCGTCTGTGTCAGGGGAAGTAAAAGAACTCACACATGGAAATGAAAAAACTACCATTGGCTTAAAAATCCTGACTGATTAACGAAGTAGAAGTACATCTTCTCAGATAGGGGTGTGGTGCGTTTCGCGCCACTATGGGCGTTATGTTCCTCAAACTCTACACAAAACAATAGTTCGCTGAATCAGGGAGATGCCCCTGTCTGAACACCATATAAAGTATGAGCTAAACAGACGAACGTCCATGACGTTTTCACATCATAATAACCACAACGCACCTATTGCCCCGCGAAATCCGTATTCCTGTTGTGACGAAAAAGTCATTTCTGGGTGAATCATGCTCACATTCACAAAAAAAACAGTGCTCCCATTCACCGCCCAATTAGAGACCCAACTTTACGCATTACATGGGTATGTCTAATCCCAAGCTGCACCTGACAACAATTAAATGCAGACTCTCCGGTCTAGCAAATACTTTAACAGTTTGCCTGTATGCGAACAATGACAACTGGAAATCGTATGACCCATATTGTCGTTCAATGAGTGGTCGCGTAAATGTTTCACGCAGGTACTACAGGTAAAACCGTCGATGTCAGTGTTGCCACTTGTATATATACGTACCTGTTAGACATACAATCAGTTGCACCACGAAGACGGGTGTCAAATCCATTTTCGTAATCCGCTTGGGATAAGGCCACACCAGTTGAGGCCGTTTTTAATCTCTGCGTCAGACAGGTGCGAACTTATTTGAACTTGACTGGAGCTCTCCACACTCGTGAGGTAGGAATGACGTACGTCTGACCGGACGTTTACCTGAGACACATTCCGCGCGTTTCATTGATGCGTTGCCATGTCTGACTGCACAAAACGGTTGACTGTAGGGACGTTCTCAAAACGGGGGGGGGGGTAACGTAAACGAGAAATGTGATTGATTATATATATATATATATATATATATATATATATATATATATATATATATATATATATATATATATATATATATATATATATATATATATATTAATTGTATTAACGGATGATAGACCACACACACACGCACGCACGCACGCACGCACGCACGCACGCACGCACGCACGCACACACACACACACACACACACACACACACATATGCATCCGTTGCGGGGTTTAAATTGGTACAATTTTAAAAATACAATTAACAGAAAGAAAGAAAATAAACAGAAAATTCTCACAAGTTTCCGACGAAGCTGAAAGGGCACGCGTGTCAGCGCTACTGTGGTCAATGTAGCTTGATGCTGAGCAAAACTTCCGGCTACTTGGACTTGGTGCAGTGACTTGAATTTGGTGTAGATCATTTACAGAAAAACGCGGTATATCAAATAGAATAAGTATTACTATTGAATATATATTATACACAAACGTATTGTAGACATATATTAGGAAACAGGTTTTGTTAATTATTAGTCAGAGGGAGTATTTTAGAGTAAGTTAGTTTCGGATTCTGTCAGGGAATTCAGCGAGCGATAATAGGGTTGTTTACTATTCGAAAATTGAGATAGCATAGTGAATAGTTTACATTGGCTAATATATATATATAAGATAAAGTGATCTATTTACTTACATACATAAGGTAATATCTGACATAGTGGTAGTAAACGTTTTCGGTAAAAAGGAATTAACAGCAGGATTTTAGCGTAAATTAGTACACACTGAATTCGTTGTTTTGTTACACAGTGTTGACCGTATTCGCTAGGTGGGAGGTTTTTTTTTCTCATGCGAGGTTAATAGAAGACACAGTTAGCAAGTATATTAGAATAAAGTGTTCTTTTGATCACAAAAACAGCCTTATTCAAGGCTAACGTTGCAAACTAATTAAAACTAAATTGTATGATGGCGCCGTGCAAACGGCAGTTAAAGGCCACAAGGCACTTAATTTGTGGCAGTTGCAGTAACTGGGTGGACTTCGTCAAGTCTGGGTGCGAGAAGTCCTGGGCTGAGGTCCAGGCAAATGGTTTTAGTTTTGAGTGTAGGGGATGTACGAAGATGAAGGAACTAGAGGTGGAGTTGGAAGAGCTGAGGCTGCTCGTTGTGGCAATGGTGGGAAGGGAACAGGGGGGTTGTGCCAGTAGTTCCGGTGGGGGAACAGTAGATGATAAAGTGGGGAAAGACACAAGAGATGCTAGGGAGAGCTCACCGCAGCCTGGGAGGAAGCTGAGAGGAGGGAAGGTGACAGGTCGTAGGGAGACAGGATGTAAGGAGACGGGAAGGAAAGGAACGGGAGGGAAGACAACCGGAGCGAAGGAGAGGGGAGTAGGGGAGACAGGAGAGAAGGAGAAGGGAGTGGGGGAGACAGGAGGGAAGGAGAAGGGAGTGGGGGAGACGGGAGGGAAAGCAACCGGAGTGAAGGAGAGGGAAGTGGGAGAGACGAGAGTAAAGGAGTGGGAAGTGGGGGAGACAGGAGCGAAGGAGACAGGAGGGAAGGGGTCAGGACAGAATGTGATGGAGGGGATCGAACGGAAGAGTTATTCTGCAGCAGTGATAGAGGGGGTGAGGAAGAGAGCGAGGGTGTTTGTGGGGGATTCGATATTTAGAAAGACCGAGAGAGTCTTAAACAAGGGAGATGATGTGGTGGTCTGCTTGCCTGGAGCCAAAATAGAGGCGATAACTGAGAGGGTAAAAAACATCGTAGGCTCGGGTAAGGGTGGATCTGTTTTAGTACACGTAGGGACAAATAACGTAGAGAGGGAGGGTACAACTGCCATAGTTAGGAAATATAGGCAGTTGGTCAGAACACTAAAACAGACGCGGGTTGAGCAGGTAATACTGTCAGGGATTTTACCTGTAATGGGCAGGAGGGGTCACAAATATCGAAATTGTCGGGGGATGGCAATTAACATGTTAGTCCAGAAGTTATGTAGGGAAGAGGAAGTTGGATTTGTGGATTTATGGGGAAGTTTTGTTGGGAGGGCTGATATGTACATGAAGGATGGGCTTCATTTAAGTGGAAAGGGGGCGGCAGTATTCGCGGACAAACTTTCAGCAGCAGTAGATAGTGACTTGGGTACAATGACAAATATTTTTGGAAGTAAACATTCTTTAAACTAGAAGTGCAGGGGGTTACCTAGAGGTGTCTCAAGCAGAACAAGAGGCCACTAGCACAGATAAACCAATATCAAATCATCCGAAAAACATCTCTGAAAAAGGTTATAGATGCGTATGTTTAAATGCAAGGAGCATAGTAAATAAGAAAAACGAATTAAACATTATGGTAGAAGATATTGACCCTCACATAATTGGTATAACTGAATCATGGGCCAACATAGATATAACAGATGCTGAATTAGGACTGACAGGATATGTAATGTTTAGGAAAGATCGAATAGGAAGAAGGGGCGGGGGAGTTATTTTATATGTTAAAGAATCTATTCAGGCTTATGAAATAAAACTAGAAAGGGAAGCAGATTGCGATGAAGCTGTTTGGTGCAAAATTGTTTCAGGAAATTCAAAATTAACTATTGGATTAGTTTACCGAAGTCCAAACATAAACGAAGAGGACAACACAAAAATAAAAACGCTATAAAGGAAGTTAGTAAAGGGGAATGTATCATAATGGGAGATTTTAACCATGGACACATACAATGGAATTCTCTAGAGAGCACAGGGATTGAGGACCAACAATTTCTATTTTTAATCCAGGATAGCTTTCTTACTCAGCACGTACTAGAACCAACCAGGGGAGAAAATGTATTAGATATAGTTTGTGTTGCGTGCAACATGCAACATGATTGTTTTTGGCATATGCAGTGACATAGTTTCATTTATCATAATTAATTATCAATCCAATTACCACAATTGATTACTTTTATAATAAAGGCATGCAGTGCTATTGACACACACATATGAAAACATTTGGACATTGAGAGCATACAGAAATTAAATAGCGATCCAGACTCCCTGTGATTGTGAATGTACCGACGCCAGGATCCTTCTTGTGGGGGGGGGGGCGAAATAAGTGCAAATGAGTCACAGAGGATCACGAACGTGTCAGTCATCTGCGCACAGCTAGCAGCAGCAGCAGCAGCAGCAGTAAAACTTGAATTAACAATGGTGACCACGCCATGTTTATAGTGTGGTTGTCAACAGATGTTGTAACCTGCATACTTTGTTCCTGTACTTTTTATTCAATCTCATAATTACAAAGAAATTAATTATTATTATTATTATATTATTATTAATATTATTATTATGTCACCGTTGGAGGTGGCTGCTTATGTACGCACGTCAACAATTCGTCTTTGAGTGACTGGTGTATACAAAGTAAAGTAATGCGTGCGTGCGTGCGTGCGTGCGTGCGTGCGTGCGTGCGTGCGTGCGTGCGTGCGTGCGTGCGTGCGTGCGTGCGTGCGTGCGTGCGTGCGTGCGTGCGTGCGTGCGTGCGTGCGTGCGTGCGTGCGTGCGTGCTGACATCATGTCACGATGCCCAGCCCGTCCGTAGCCAGAAGGTAAGAAGGTCCTTACACTGCCTGCCTAGAAGGTAAGAAGGTCCTTACACTGCCTGCCCAGAAGGTAAGAAGGTCCTTACACTGTAGCCATGAGCTTTTCAACAATGAGGAAAAGACAGGTTCCACGTTAATGCAGATTAATGGCAACTTTGATTTCCTGTGGATTACGAAATACTTTTCCTAGATTTTCCAAAAGTGCAAACACGCCATGTTTCGAAACCTCTGCTTGTACATCGTCTGGACTGCGCGCCTCGCCACAAGAGATGTTCTTATTGGCACCATGGACGTCTGCTAGGTGGTCAACAATTGCGAAACAAGATATTAATTTCTCGACGTTGTCAATCTTTCTGAGTTGTGCGTGCAACATTCCTGGCATGTAATTGCGTATCTTTAGTGTTACCAATTGTTTGTCATAGCACTGTATGTTAGTGCATGGTTCTATTCCCTGAAACAGATGTGAATGTTGTCGGAAGACTTCCCTGTATCCGGGTCATTACAAAGGGCATATGCGATCAGCAGTGCAGCTGCAGTTGTATTTTAGACAAAGTACTTCGTTGCTTCGTGACAAACGCTAATACAATACGTCACGCAGATCGGCCCTACTATTTTAAGAAGATTGTATAATATTGTAAACATTCATGATAGCGCAATAAGAAATATCGTAAACATGAATGTATCGAAATGTATTAAACAATACACTGTATATACATAATGAAGCTTTGTTAATATTTGGCTATACATTAATCATCAACTATTATCATAATACCCATTCACTGGGGGGGGCAGCCGTGGCCTAGTGGTTAAGGTGTTGGACTCTAAATTCGAGGGTTGTGAGTTCAAGACCCACACTGGGCACGGTTCGTTTTCGAAGCTTAGGCAATTTCGTTTACCCTACTTTGCCTCAGTCTACTAAGCTTCAAATGAGTACAAACACTGTTTGGAAGGTACCTGCGATGGACTAGTGTCCCGTCCAGGAGAGTCAGTATAACTGCACTCTAAGTTGCTTCGCACTACAGAAACCAGGTTTAAGCACTGGCCATATAAGCCTTCATGGCTTCCTAAGGCATAATGCCTGGGGAATGACTTTACCTACCTACCTACCATTCGCTGTATACATTATGTAGTTGGTGTAGGCAGGCAAGAAAATTAAATATAATATTGAAGTTATGAAAGCAAGCTTTCGCAGTATTTGAAAATGCAAAACTTGACATTGTATCATATGTTTAAAGTTTCCCTGGTTTGTATTTAAATGACATATAATATGCATGTTTTCATGTAGATATCAATGTACAAATCTACATCTCAAGTTACCCAAATCACTTCTGTGCTGTATGTTTTACTGCCAATGTGTCACTCTAGCAGTATGCATGACATTGCTACCACCGCATGCCCCAACCAGCGCGTCAATCACATGCCAGACACTGTGCAACATGTCACATCTCGTTGTCCTTGAACGACGAGGGAGTAGGGTTGTGATAATGTGGTCAGTCAAATCATAGGCAGAAAGTCTTACGGCCAGTTGCAAGAAGAAGGAACATTCTACATTAACTGGCAAGTGTTAGGTGAAAAGGGTGGTCTAACATGTCACCTGTGTACGTTTTTCCGACAGTGCTTGACGGAGTGGGAACATCAGACCACAAGATGGTGTTACTGGTCCCATCGTGTTTCCCAACACTTGACATGGGCATGGTTCAGAGTATAAGGAGCACGGGTAACAATGAACGAGCAATGTTTACTTTAGCGCTGTCACAGACCAGATGGGAGTATATGTACACATAGCCTACGTGCGAGGAACAGTTTAATCTCTTCCAGGAAACCATGGACTGTTTACTGGGCACGTGCTTACCGAACAAGACGGTGTCACGTCGGAACACAGTTAAACCGTGGATCACAGATGGCTTCCGGCACCTGCTCAGACAGCGGCAACATGCTCGTATGTCTGGTGACATGGAACAGGCCAGAAGACTGAGGAATTTAGTGAATCGCACAGCGCCAATATTGCGCCACCAGTTTTACCAATTTAAATCGCATCACTCGAGGAATCATCGACACGTGACTGGTGGAAACACATGAAGCCTCTCATGGGAACGTCATCTGGCAGCCGCAATGAGATGCAGGTGTTGGCCAATAAATACACTAATGGGGATATGGACAGCTTGGTCAACTCTATGAATGTGTTCTTTGTGGCAGTGTGTGAAGACTTATCAAAATTGCAGTCATATCATCCTATCTTTGACGCCGACGAACCATTGCCAGCTGAGTTCATTATCAGCGTGACAGATACAGAGGTCAAGGTTAACAAAGCCAGTGGACCGGACAACATCCGCCATGGGTATTGAAAGATTTTTCGCACCTTCTCGCGGCACCGGTCACAGCTATATTTAACAGCTCACTCAGGGAAGGAGTACCAGCCAAGCTATGGAAGTCAGCAACTGTCATTCCGTTGCCAAAGAAACATCCACCAAAAACAGTGGAAAATGACATTAGGCTTATATCGCTGACTCCAATTCTGGCAAAGGTGTTTGAGTCACTTGAGCTGATATGGGTCGATATTTGTGTTAAACCCCAGATTGATGATAGGCAGTTCGGAGGTTTCCTAGGGACTTGTACTACTGATGTTCTGGTTGAAATGCTCCACAAGTGGCATGAAGCCACTGGTGTAACGGGCAATTTTTTTAGAGTTTTATTTTTTGGACTACAAAAAGCTGGAATCAATCAACATGATTTGGTTAGAATTTATGTATATGTGACCAGACCAGTAATGGAATATGCTTGTCCGGTATGGCACACGAACTTGCCTAAATAATTATCGGACAATTTAACAAGATTTTTTTTAAATGTGCCACCCAAGCCAAAGGCCCAGATGGCAAGTGGACAGGGAAGCCATTGGCTTATTGAGAGTCCAACAATGTTTATATATGTGTAACCCGCCCTCCTAAGATAAGTGTCAACCTTGTTTATAAACATATTCACGTTGCTTGCAGTTACACAATCCATAGACAATTTGTTCCATTAATTTATTGTTCTCTGTTCTCTGATATCCAATCTACACTGATCCTTTACTAATCTGACCCCATGTTCTCTAGTTTTGCTATCTTTCTTGAGTGAAAAACAAGTTTCTATCAAAATTTTCATACCAATTCAATTTCATAAAAACTTCAAACTGATCTCCTCTTCATAACTAAGGTAAACATTGAGATAATCCAGAAACTCAAAACTATATTTCCTGGTTTTACATACGAGGATATTCTGCAGATGGTAAACATACCAACGCTGCACGATAGGCGCAATGCGATATGTAAAGCGTATTTCGGTAGAATGAGGCGTGGTGATCACAAACTGAATAAGCTACTACCAGACACTCGATATGCTGAGATCATTTAACGAGCTACCCGTTCCAATGGCTAACACAAATCGCTACAAAAACTCGCTAATACCAGGTGTTTGGTACATTTAAATGGTTTATCAGGTATGTTTAATATACAATTTTAATATCTAAAGTAATTTATTTATTTTCATGTTAATGTCATTTAACTATGTTTATTAGAATGAAGTTTATTAATGTAATTATAATGATACTGTCTGATTTAATATAAAGTGCCTCCTATTGAGTATGTTGCGTTCACGGTTCGTTTTAGTGAATGTATATGAACGTAATATTTTAGTGTAATTGCATTACTGTTATTATATACATTATGTGTAATAATTGTTAACGTATTTTCCTGTGTTTCATAACAGAATTATACTTGCGTGGCTTTGTGTATTTTATCTTGACTGCATGTACAATACAACTGAAAAGTTGTCAGTAATAAACTGATTCTGAGTGCATTAATATTGCAGAATTTTAAGAAGATGCTGTAACTGCCGGTGGTTTATTAAACCTCGAGCGCTAACTTAGTTCAGTCTCAATCACGACACGCATTGCTTTCTGCGTTTGCAACGCATGCTTTCCGAGTGGATGAAGTGGGTTTTCACTCTTCCAACCATGGAATAATGTGTCAGACCTGTAGGCAAGTCACACAAATTGCAAGTCAAACCAAGTCTCAAGTCATTCAACTGCAAGTCAAGGCTCAAGTGGATTTAATGCATGCATGCAGGTTTATGATAGTAGTAATTGAAAAGATGAGTTGATTGATACAGCTTTTTGGTAGAAGTGTTGGAAATGGGTCAAGATCACACGGTTTGTTAGGAGATTCTTTAATGATAATGAGAACTTCATTAGTAGTTGCAGGTGTGAAACACTGTAATGTATTCTCAGAAAGTGGTGGTTCAGGGAAATCATGCTCGTTATCATTAATGACAAAATTCGATCGAAAGCTAGCAATAGTATATGTGAAGTATTTTGAAAAAGAACTATACAATGTATCCAATGAAGAATATTCAGGCAGTGCTTTTAATTTCTGCCGATGTAGAATTGTGTTTACGGATTTCCACATCTGGCGAGGGTTTTCAGAATTTGAGATAAAATTTGCATAGTAATCGGACTTTGCCTTTGACATCACGTGATTACATATATGTAGTTGTTTAGTATAACGGGATCGATCAAGTGGAGAATGAGTTCGTCGCCAAATTCTGTCAAGATATCGACGACGACATTTTGCTACAACTATTTCTAGAGACATCCATGGCGATGGAGGGCGAACGTGTATACTTTTAGTTTGTTTAGGGCATGTTTATCCAAGAGTTTACTTAATGTTTCATGGTACTGGCATAACGTAGATTTGGGTTGGATCAAAAGACCAGAATTTGCAAAATCACCATGAAGGGCATTTATGTTAATTTTATTTATTGGTCGAAATGTGATACATTTTTTTCTAGGTCTTAACCCGACTTGTAACCACAAATCAATAAGAGTAAGAAATGAAACGTGTTGACGTAATGCATATGTTTGAAGGATATCCATGAATGATCTAGTATTTAGACTTGGTCAATCAAGGTGGATATTGAAATCTCCAAACAAGTAAATATATGTATTTATCACTTCAGAAAGATCGTAGACCTAGTGTAGATTGGATATCAGGAAGTACTCTTTCTCACAGAGGACAATAAATGAACGGAACAAATCATCTACATTGTGTAAATGCTAGCAGCGTGAATACGTTTAAAAACAAAGTTGACAAACATCTCGGGAGGGCGGGTTACACATAGATGAAATTGTTTTGGAATCTCGATAAGCCAAACATTTCATGTTATCGCAATGGCTGGACGTCGCAATTCATGAACGGAAGTAATTTCAACCCAGTAGCCTAGTCTAAAATAGTTCTCACGCATTTAGCTTAATTGTGATAAACGTGCACAGAGGGAACAATGAGACGTTTGATATGTCGTTCAATATAGTATTTTGCAATTATCCTAAACAAATTGCTTTGTACTATTTATTTCCATGTTGGGTCCTTTTTTGATCTAATGCACCTGGACTGTTTTGTTCTCTGCACGTGCTTGGTCGCACAGCAAATACCTGTGTTGCGCCTCTATTGGCACCGAAACCACACTGACACGCTGGAATCATTTCTTCAGCAGTGGTTGGCACAATCGTTTATAGGAGGGAGCGGGCCAGAATTGTTCGCGCAATTGCCAGGAGTGTAATTCCTCTGTAGTTCCTGCAGTTATACCCCCTTTTTTGTGTGGAGTGTGAGGATCATGCGTTACGGAAGTCTCGGCACAACCCCGTTCTCCCAGCATGAAGTGGTCAGTAGGGTAGTCAGGCTATGGACGAGGGCATCACCATTGTGTGTGGAATACCATCGAAGTACATATTGCATTGTTTCTAGTGGCATCGTTGTAATCTCTGACGATTCAAAAACGGCTGCATACACCATATTTGTGCTACGCGATTTTGTCTAGTGATGATTGATGAAGATATTGACGAAACCAAGCCTTTCGATAATGTTGTAATGTCTTTTGGAAATGTATCATGTATGCTATGATTAATTACCAATTTAATTTCAGTTGGTCACAGTAAATACTAATAACTAATACGAGGAAATTCCAAACATGACAACCTCTAGATGTAACACCAACTTTCAAGGACACATCATTAAAGACGTCGTACAGCAAGATATGTTGTGTTTGTAATCGATTACATGTCACTTCAACATGGTACCACGATGTATGGCTGATACAAGAAATGTTTAGTTAACTCGTAATGATATTGAAAATCTTTATTGCAATTTCATTTTTATTGATTACAAACATGCGTATACGTCATAACATAGCAGATTAAAGTATTGGATTATCCAATACGTTTCCAATCTTCAAAACTAATTCAAATAACCCAGCGTGGTACCGATAATTCATGCTGGATCAAGGCAAGTATGAACAAAGTGAGCTGATGCTGCTTCATATATACAAAACATAACTTTATAACTTAATTCCGGGAACGTAATGAGCAAATTTACTATAATTTGCAATATAAGCTGTAAAATAAGTGTATAATTATTATCGCATCTTCCTTTCATATAATCCGATGTCATGAGGACATGGGAGTCTACAGAGAACATGTCTGTAAAATAAGTGTACAATTATAATCGCATCTTCCTTTCATATAATCCAATGTCATGAGGACATGGGATTCTACAGAGAACATGTCTATAAAATAAGTGTACAATTATTATCGCATCTTCCTTTCATATAATCCAATGTCATGAGGACATGGGATTCTACAGAGAACATGTCTATAAAATAAGTGTACAATTATTATCGCATCTTCCTTTCATATAATTCGATGTCATGAGGACATGGGAGTCTACAGAGAACATGTCTGTAAAATAAGTGTACAATTATTATCGCATCTTCCTTTCATATAATCCGATGTCATGAGGACATGGGAGTCTACAGAGAACATGTCTGTAAAATAAGTGTACAATTATTATCGCATCTTCCTTTCATATAATCCGATGTCATGAGGACATGGGAGTCTACAGAGAACATGTCTGTAAAATAAGTGTACAATTATAATCGCATCTTCCTTTCATATAATCCGATGTCATGAGGACATGGGATTCTACAGAGAACATGTCTATAAAATAAGTGTACAATTATTATCTCATCTTCCTTTCATATAATCCGATGTCATGAGGGACATGGGATTCTACAGAGAACATGTCTTATGAGTTATTAGCAACAAGCACTAGCAGTACATAAAAAGCATAAGTATTAATTTTCATGTTGTACTGCATTGTCCTACGAATTGTAATTTCATTTCATATAGTAATCATTCATCCAATATACAGTAAATCGTTTTTTGTTGAAACTGGTACTGATATATACATCTGTATGTATGTATGTATATATAAATATATATACATATCTGTATATATGTATGTACGCATATATATATATATATAATGCACACTGGATACATACATACATATATACATGCATACATACACATTCATGCATACATACATTTATTCTATATATATATATATATATATATATATATATATATATATATATATATATATATCCATTGTGGACCGACTGTTTCATACTGAAGTGTACATGATATATTGGTCAGGATGCCTATGATGCTGCAGTTCTCAAGGGATTCCTTTAGGTATGATGAAGGACATGTAGTCTGCTGTGGCTCCCCAATCAGCCCTATTCACTTGGAATATCACTATCCACGTTATGATGACAGCAAGCCACAACAAGGCGCCCACTGCCGACCTAATCACATCTGGAAACAGAAGCAGATACTTGTATATTAAATAAATTCACACTCAATACAAATTGTGATTTCTGTTAGGTGTCTCCTATTGCAACCCCACCACACCATCATCGTAACACTCATGGTACTGCAATCTAGAAAGAAATTGCAATTTATTTTTATTTTTGTCAGCCTGCAAAAATACTTATATACAAGCCAATGTTTACTAAATCACTGTGAATGTAAAATGCTTTACAACAGAACAGATACATGATACTTTTCGAAACATTGCAATTTGACTATGATAAATGTCATGACTAAATAAGTTAAAGTATTACAAACCTTTACAAGAATACAATATAGGCCACAGTACACTATCGCAATGTACACATGCCTTGTTAGCTTATTCATTTCTTAGTTAATGCTTACATTGTTTCATTTGTGCTTGTTGTGGGAACGATGGTTTAGTGAAGGCTTCTCGGAAGAACCACACAACATTGATGAACCAGAGAAAGGGTAAACAGGCAAAGCCACCTGAAAAAAAGAATAGTCAGACATGCTGCTGTTGTCAAGGAATATACAATCACATTATAAGACAACATTTCAGCTACTCACCTATGTCAGTCATCCATGGGAACATCATCCTGATAATCTCTACTAAACAAGTAACTTCTGCCAACATTGTGCCAGTATGGCACAGAAAAAATTACCCATATAAGTTTTTCATATACAGAATTCTGACCCCATGACATTTTGAAATGCCATTCTTGTTTTAAAAAACATAATAGTGATGCCATGCAGCAGATCTTGAAGACACAAAATGTTGAGTAAAACTTAGACACACTCCAGTAAATTTGATTGTAACCATTACAATTACATGTTTAATAAATGCTTTTATTATATTTGCAAAAAGGCGTTTTTCCAGTTACCACATTTATGTACAAATTAAATATATCACCTTTGTATCTGGGAGGGTGGGACAGATACGTACATATGAAGTGTTTCCAAAGGTGTAAATTTAGCTCAATATTGTTAAACATGTTACTGATTAATTTTAGCTGGAGTGTGGGTATCCCCTAAAACTTGAATGGCGTCAAAAAAGCTATGCTGGCAAATGCGCTTCAATTTAAAAATCTACAATTGATCAAAAATATGTGACACTACATACTTACCAAGATAATATTTTCGACACAAAGTCAGTTTAGTTGTATTTTTCATTCTGCTCAAGTCCATTGTGTACTGCTGATGTCCACCTGTTAACAGGCACAAGAGTTTCCCCATGCTGGCTGTCATAGCAACTAAATGTAATATGGTCAAAAATGACATTTAGTATTAGCAATTACAAAAGGTGGCCCTGACTAAAAACAAAACAATATTGTTGCATCTCCACTGGTACAATGCAGGTCAAACGAACAGTGCATTATACAGGCATTGTACCTGCCTTTGAGATAAAAATGAAATAGGAAGTTTAGCTCCATGACTACACAGCATTTTTGGCTGCTAAATATAGGACACTTTTCACTATATTCCAGCTTTGGAGATCAGTATCTCATAAATTAATCAAAATAAAATTTCTAATATACCTAGATATGTAGGTGTGTTAGTGATCCAAATAAAAAAAATTGTGTTCTAACATGTTTTATTGTTGAAACATGGGTCTAAAATCACTAGTTGGCTCAATAATTTTGCACATAAAAATGCACAATTTCAGTGGCATATTGTGGGGAAACTAATATACAGAAGTGGATGTATGTATGTATGTATGTATGTATGTAAGTATGTATGTTACTATTTACATATGATGGAGAATAAGTATGCTAAAATTTCAGAGTTCTAGCACAAATAGTTCTTGAGTCATTGGTATTTTAAGTAAAACAAGAAATCTTCCTGATTTTCGAAAATTGGCAAACATGAAAGAACAAAACAATGGTTAAATAGCTTTAACTCAAACACTATTTGAGCTACAGCCCTGTGGTTTGACATTTCACATGGTTACATTGAACAGTGCATTAATTGTAAAAAAAAATTTCATTAAAAAATGTGAATGCAACAAGATTTTCTTCTTTTTGTTAATTTGAGACGGAATGCCCCTTTTACAAATTTTTCAATTGAATTTAAGAAAATCAACATGGAAGATGTTGTCCGTCAATTGTTGGCCAACTAACCTGGATTCAGTCTTCATGCACAGGTGATCGATAATCATGTATTAGACAGGCTAAACCAAATTACTTATACCTCTGAATGACATTTTAGTATCACTTACAAAAAGGAATAGTCTTAAAATATTATGTTTTGTGCTTTTTTCAGTCCAAACAGGGCTGCGAATTGAATATGATAATATAAACGGTTGATGCTGAATACAATGCACAAAACACACAATTATTTTTAAAAGAATACATGCCTTAGATAGATAATATTATTTTAGTTACAACACATCGCAGAGTACACTTGTAAAAAATGCCATAAAAACGGAACACTAGAAAGAAATTGCCCAAATGCAGTCATCTTATTTCCATAGACAAGTGCGACTAGTCTATGGAAACAAGATGACTGCACTTGTGTAAGATGACTGCACTTGTTTTACAGTGCAAATAGCACAAATCGAGTAAAAAGTTCACTAGTAGCAGATCTTTTTTACATGGAATGATCTGTAATGATGAGGGTGGATGGGGTCCCGAATGGTTCGGCCCACGATGGGTTCGGCCGAGGGATGGTTCGGCCTAGTCGTTTCGGCCCTAGCAGACAGATGGTTTGGCCCACTTCACTGAAAACCTAGTAGCAGAATTGTAAGCAGCAAAATTCTAAGAATAGTCGTATCAGCCCACAGCCTGATTCAGAAAAAAAATTTAATTATGATTGCGCACAAAACCATATGCACACGCTAATATGATAATTTAATTATTATAGAGCAATATCCATAAGATAACGGATGTGACATAATAAATTTAAGGTTATCAACCGACCGACTACTATCGTCAAAGTTGGGAAATGTTTATAACTTGATTAGGTATCTAACAATTCTATGACTACTGAATATTTATATAATAGTGATTTATTTCAGATAATATTATATATCAACATATTTTGGAAAATAATATTAATTGACTTTTAAATTCAAGGTTATCAACCAAATGGCTAATAATGTCACATTTTAAACTTGCTTTGTATTATTGTATATATGTTTATACTTTGATATATTTGGTATTATCTATGTATTAAAATGTTTTTATTGATTACCGGTTTAATTTGACAATTAAACCAACTGCATGACTGCCTAATGTCACATTTTAAACTTGTTTTTGCATCTTTATCTGTATATAATGTAAATGTATAATAAAAAACAATTGAATTCTTAACACATCTGTAAATTTTTCAAGATTCTAAAACGCTATTAATTTAGCGTAAAAATTATAACATTTCCCAGTTGCCACACACAAATCACAAAAAGTCAAGTCGAAAATAAAGAACATAATAAGATCCACAGACCCTACTTTCCAGACACTCGTTTCTGTCCGCGGAGCGCTCTGGTACTACTAGTTACATACACGGCTGATTCGGCCAATGGCAATGCGAGCGAAAACACTTCACGGTTCACCGGTTGTGAAAACAGTTGGTTCGTCCCATGGGCCAAACCCGTTATGGGCCGAAACATCCGACACCCAATTGGCAATGATGGAATGAACGCATTGCTTATTCAAGTTATTGGCATAGAAATTTTTTGGAAAAGATCTTGTTTAACGGCGTAAAAAAATTAGGCTAATCAAATACATGATTACCTATCAAATACATGATTACCTATATATGTTCCAAGAAATCCTCAAAATGGGGTACCGTTTCAAAATCACTGATACTTCGTTCTACCATGAACCCGGAAGTATGAAGATCTGATTGTACCCAATTCTAACATTTTGACTTGACGTTGAGCCAGTTGAACTTGAGGCTACAGAATCACCGAGGCTACGAGTTACAATCAGGTGGAAAAAAATCCATACATACAGACAACTCTATAGAAAATACTTCACAACGTTAGGATAATATGAACATTGCCCTACCGCGTGATATGGGGATACTTTCTTGTTATAATATTATTTCTTTAATACACTGTAACCGGAAATGTGCACAACGTTATCACAAAATGCGAGTAAAGTGCTTAGCTGCAGCTTTACAAATACGTCTCCTTTATGGTCTGCTCGGTCATATCGAAAGGAGCTTACCGAAATAACGTATTTTTTTCAGAAGACAAATGCGTCTTAATGCGTTTTCAACTAAATTTTCGTAAGGTGTGTGCCATTTATGTTTCTGTTGATGTTTTATAATCTATAACAACACCAGTTGCCATTGTGGTGCTGCACACTGTTTGAATAAAATGAACAATTAGACCCATAAAAAACATCCGCGCAGTTGTTTAGACGTGCCTCTAAGCAGTCGTGTATATATGCCAACGCGTGCTCAATCGGGTTCGAAATGATTGAAACGTCGATCAGACCGACCGATTTTTTTGCGTTCTGGTGCTAGTGCATATTAACTGCGACTTTTGTTAAATTGTTGTTGTTGTTGATTTTTTGGTATCCATTAATACCGAAAGACACAGGCAAAGTGTGGTGAACGAAATTGCCCAAGCTTCGAAACGGCGGAGATGGTTTCTAACCCCACGGTACCTTCCGCCGAAATTCCGACGGTCTACCACACGACCACCGCACCCCACCTATCAGGAAGCGTTATTGTTGGGGTAATATTTTCGCTGACACCATAATTTGCTAAATATTTTCGGATTAGTATCTGGCATTGGGCCAGGTCCCCAAATACGCCACTGATATAAGGCCACCAGAAATTGCGTCTTTAAAGACTAGTCAGCGTTGCAGCGTTGATCAGGCATTGGTGGACTTAGTCATGGCTGCATTTTGCTGTGAGCGCGAGATGCTTTGAAAATGGCGGAATATCTCGCTTCAATTTTTGGAACTGAAAAAGACAAGTAAGTCCGATTTTTAAAGCATATTCGTTATGCTTTTTACAAGCAATAGTTAATGGTGTATATGTTAAGTTTCCGGGTAGATAGGAAACAGTTGCATGTAAATTTGAACAACAGAATGTTATTCAATGTGCCTTACAGCATGGTGCCCGTGCGCCCGGGCCAGGGGCCGGGCCTGGCTAGTTATAGGCAGCGCCATCGCTTCGGCAGCAAAATTCTTGGACGCTTCGGCGAAATAGTTGGTAGCATCGGCGGCAAATTTTAGTCGCTTCGGCAGCGTTACTGCTTCGGCGGCGAAATTCTTGGACGCTTCGGCAGCGGATTGGATACTTTGACGGCGTAATAAATATATGTGTATTATAGTTACCGGTGCAGTTTTCGATCCATTGAAATCTCGCTTGATATCACGTTAGAGACGTCACAGCGTCTGTTTACGACAATAACGATATAGAGTCTTGTCTGAGCAAAATATATTTTGACATAATATAACATGGAACACGTTTATGATATACATACCTTGATAAAAAAAAACTTTGCATGCTTACCAGACATTATTATTGAGCGTCTGCTGACGCATGTCTCGTTCTTGGCCAAGTGACAATAATAGCCTTTTTTGTGGTAGATGTATGGCAAGCTAATCTTGTCATAAAAGTAGGAATAATTAAAATGTGTTAAATATACGAGAAAAAATGTACTACACCGACCAGTATATGTGTAATGTAGTGTGGTTTCTGTGCATGTCACCATTATCATTTTATGTGTTTATTGATAAACTAAGAATTGGTGCCATTATTTATTGAACAAAGGTATTATAATTCTTGTAGAATCATCTTCTTTTCAAACCAGATAGACATGTTACAACTGTGCTCCGAGTTTTGCAGCTCGGTTTAGTAAAATGAATGGTGACATTTTGTTTGAAGAAACTCTGCAGTAGTTGACAGCGACTTGGTTGATGGACAATGTGAGTGTGGTGGAACTAAATGTCTTTGTGAATTTAGACTGAAACGTTCTGTAGGAAATCGCCTTGAGCATCTGCTGTTGGTTATGCCCCAGTGCCTGCCACAAAGTAGACACTGCATCACAATAGTGTGCAAATTATATTGTGTAACACCTAAGGTGCCACACGAAGGTGCAGGACAGAGTTCTCCTTCTTGGGGTTTGTATCGGCTGTGGCCCTGGTTGCAACACTTGCTGCCCGGTTCACGCTTGAGTGACGATGACAGACAACACATGAAGAATATGTGGTAGAACCAGTATGCTGATTTCATGGTTGGACTAACAATATCAAGAAAATCAAAGAAAAATGGGCCGAACAAAAAAGTGCATTAACGTAAAACGAGACCCAAGTCAGTTAAAATGATGAAAGTGCTCTTCCCTAAGTCATTAGCTGACAAAATTAATGCACAAATCCGTAATCTAACCACACTGCTAAATACAAAAGAAGACCACATCACTGAACTTGAGCTAAAGGTAAAACAACTTGGAAAATGCAATTGCCCAACAAGAACAGTATTCAGGGCACCCCAACCTGAGAGTTCACGGCATCCCTGAGACTGGTGACATTGATGATGCTACTGCCGTTGTAATGGCAGCAGTAAACAACAAAATGTCGCTCAAACCACCCATTGAGTGACACCTGATTGAATGTAGCCATCGCCTTGGGTCAAAAACTGACTAACAAAGCACACTTCGCATTCACCCAATCACTGTACAATTTCAAAGCGAAGCAAATCGAGACAATATAATGAGAGCACGCTTCCAGTTGAAAGGCCATAATGAACAACATCCAGATGAAAAAAAATCTTCTTGAACGAAGACCTCACCATGATCAATGCCAAATTTGCATGTGACGCAAGAGTGTTATAGAAAGCAGGAAAGGTGACTGATGTGTGGACAGCAAATGGTAACATCTTGGTTAACAACTAGCAACAAGATATGTACAATCAGATCGGCCGCAGACATCGAAAAACTGGAGAACTAAATGCTTGCCCGTTTCTATTTTTTAGAGTCAACTGTTCATTTTACTTCAAAATTGGAGCCTGTCGGCACGGAGAGCGATGTTCACGACTACACAACAAACCTTCTTTTAGTCAGGTACAGTATAATTCTTACCTTACATGAAACATGCCCCTGATATTTTGCAATATGAGTGCAGATTGTAGTAAAAGTCCAAGAATTTGTAATTGCTTATTGCGTAGCATTTAATGTCATGAGCAACTTCATGTGGAGATGTCTACAAGTTCTGAGGCCTATATAGTGGGACAAAGCACAAATGATTTGGTGCAATTTGTTATATTGTATAGGATATATACCAGGGGTAACAGTAGCAATATCGTAGGCTCGTGGGGATGGGTTAGTGAGAAAAAACATGCCAATATGTGCAACCCACCGAGTACTGAATCATATTTGCATGTTTGTGTGTTGTAGACAATTTTACTGCAGAACTTGTACATCAATCCACAGAACACAGCACAGACTGCAGACGGCTCCCACAGTAAGTGTTCAGCGTGTAAGTGCCATTGCCAACAAGCATTTTTATCGCTTTGGCGGCACGTTTACAATAGCATTTTATGGGAATATTTTGTTTTTTTAAGTGGTGGTATCTTTGTAGTGATGTTACAATGTGATTTAACACAGGCTACCCGAAATAACCCTTGGCATTTCTGTCGATACCTTATTAACAAATTGTTGGCAAACTGTTTGCAGAACAATTGTGTACACATAACACCGTTTGTCTGATCCTAGTGCAAAATTATTGTGTCGGCAAATAATACACTGTAAATACAATAATGGTTACTACTTCTTAATTAACAAGTCAAAGCCATGCTATTTACAAATGCAATTATCCTGCATTTGTCAGATTTTTATGTAAATTATTTCTGGGCAATACAACTTCATTGTATCAAGATTAGGGTGTTTTCTAGGTTTCTTGAAGCAGTATTTAGACAGTAGAACATTCTCATCTTTAAAATAAAATTTTATTTTAAAATGAGTTGAATTTCTACAAAATCTAATCAATTTCAATAATATCATGGAATAAGTCCTAAGGGCCATTCAATGATGAACAAAGTGGACAAAGACTAAGCATTAAAATATCGATTATTTTATTAAATGTAATTTTTTGGTGATAGCCAATTTGCTAAAGTTCATGGATCAGAAAACCAAATTGCGGTTGAAGTTGTTACAAAAAGGTATCGCATGCACAGTAGACACCTATTATTTTGTCAAATAAATGCAATAAAACCTCATGTAAAACATTAGCACATTTATTCTATTTTATGCAATCAAATAAAAGTTGCATACATCTATTAGCTTACCTAATACCTACATGGTACATTGCCATTACTTAATAGCATATGGTAAGGCTCTAGCTCTCAGCCAAACAGACCCCCTCACAAGTGTAACATGAGTAACCAAAATAGCTAATTTTTCCTCTGTCCTCATTTCTTGTATCTAACAAAGTTATTTTCCTATATTGACGTATATTACACATGTTGAAACCATGAATGTTACCCTATAGTGAACTGGCAGTGATATGTCAAAATTTTAATGCGAGTAACCAAGAAATATGTAACGTGAGTAACCAATGGATCAAAATCGTGTCTTTTGTCTCAGAACATGAATTATAAAGTTAGGTTTTAATAAATTTCAACATTGATTGCCCACACCAAGAGCTTTCCAGACATGTATAGTTACCCATCTCAATAATGTTAATACTAATTAAAAAAATTAAAACAAGCCAAAAATGGCAAAAATAGAATGTCCAAAATGTGGAATAATGACCACACAAAAACATTATTGTGCTTTTTATTTCTGAGTACACAGCACAGTTGAGGTATGTATCGGGGGTGTACATTATAACAATGCTGTGTAAAAACTTACGACAAAAAGTTTGACAGTATTGTTTCTTATGTGACCACTTTTTGTGTGTCTATCGTCACCTGTGTGTAAATCACTGTAATGATATTATGAATGTTAATATTTATTTAAACAAATGAACCTTTATACAGGGTTAAAGAAGCAGTTCTGAAAAAAATTATGGGACTAAGCCTAAATGTAAGGAAAATATGGTATGTTGAAGTTCAAACTTATGGAATAGCATTTTAAATGAGTGTTCAGCGTTATCGACGGAAAGGTAAACCTCCAGAAAAATACGAAAGATACACCGTTTTCAGTGTCGTTACACTGTGCTGACGTAATGCTGAGAAAAGATGGACAGAGCCTTGCAAAAACATGAAGTGAGAAAGGGCCTCGCTGCCCATGAATAACTTATTGAGGTGCAGCATATTCTAGTCAAGACAAGGATAGCATTCTTCACAGGACATTGCTTGAAAAAAAATCGGACTGGAAGCATGGTCACTAAGATGTTGCAGCAGCTCGCAGGACAAAAGATAATACAACATGTGAACATGCATCGTCTGACCGGATAACTCTACATTCCTCTCATACACGAATTATGCTGTGAAGTGTAGTAAGAAAAAGGAGCAAAATATATTTTGTCTACTGTAACTTGTTATTCGGTTTGTAACATCAGTTATCTCCAGAATGAGTTGAGATTAAAATATCTGAAACAAAATACCTTGAAAAAATTAAATTAAGAAAATTACATGAAGTAAAATCAGTAAGAAAACCAAACATTCCAAGTTTGTATATGGTTACATGGCACATGTTTGTACAAGGTTATATGGCACAACATGTTTTAAGTACTTTTCCTTGGCATTTTCTAATCTATGATGAAGGATAGTGATATAGCTTAACTAAAGATATATTGCGTGTCAGTGTCACCAATGTCAGTAATTTGTTTAGCTCATATTTTGCTATGTTCCAATCCCAGGACATGTACGTGAGATGCTATGGTCAAAGATTATTTATCAAAGTTACTGATTATGTGTCGTATAAAATTCACAACACTTTTATGAAAGAACTGCAGTAGTTGAAAGAAGGCCTATCCAAGAAAAAACAATGCAGACAATATGACCAAAGTAACAGTGACAGAAAAACTTAGTTTCCAAGTCAAATGTCATGTGCCTTTTGTTTCTTATTTATTGACTTACCTGCTACAATGTCAATTGTGCACCTATTGGGACATTGGCCCCAATGCTTTATCACAGTAGAACACTGTCAGTGCTGAATAACTGGCATATTCAAAAGTGCTATAGCAATCCCTGGAATTTGATGGGTGCGCCAGATCAAAACAACTGATTCCAAAGCAGTGCCTTTACCATATCAAGGGACAGTGTGGAGCTGAGTCAATCCCATATTTGCAAGGTTCTAAAACCATGTTGGGTTATTGGTATGTTGTTGAATACAAAGATTCATTGTTCCAAGAAGTGATTGGCATGTATGCTCACATCAGATTGACTGCTATCATTGGTGACCAGATGGACATTACTGGAAATGACCAAACCAGAGGGGCAGCATTTATTAGGAGATATAAAATGGTTATATGAACCTGCTGTTGTATGAATAGTGTTTTAGTATATAATGAATGTGAATTGAAAGGCTAGTGTTGTGCTGACTAAAAATTTACATTGCACTAAAAATAATTATATATTGACTAATAATTACGTTCATATGACTTTGATTTGTTAGGAATTTATACAGTTAGCTTTATACAGACCTCTGATGATTTGTCAACAAAGGTTCCCCATTTAAAAGCTGCTATTTCTATTTAAAATAAATTATTTTAGCTATAACTTAGTAGCGGACAAATTGTAACGTGAGTAATAGACTATTTTGTCAACCACAAATTTATTATGCAATTCCAAAACTGTTGCTATGTACTTTGATACCTTAGCTATATAGCATATGCAGCCATTTTTTTCACATCAGTCATAGTTTGATGAGACTAGATTTTAAATACGTAATTTTGTTGGCATGTTTTTTTTTTTCTTGAGTAAACGACATTTGCATACTCACAGAATGAAAAGTTATCATTGAATTTTCTTTTCTGTCACATGCTTTGATCATTTAACATTAGCTGAGGAAAAAATCATGGTAAAAATGTAACACGGGTAACCATGGAATGCCCCTTAAGATAAATGAATGAGAGATATGGCTGATGTATTTGATGACCACAAAGTGTTAATGGTCCCCTCAATTAGCCAGTTGGATGTAATGTTATCTTTTCACATTTTAATTTTAGTAAGTATTGCAAATACCTGATCTTGCCTATATTATAAACAATTCTTTGCAGTACATGTGACGGATGTGGAAATGCAGACGCATTACGATGACTTTTTTGAAGAAGTCTTTGTGGAACTGGAAACAAAAGTAAGCCATGTCATTTATGAATGTGACCACAATAAGTACAAAGCACATTGTGTTCAATACGAAACAAAAAAACATACACCTTTGAATAACGTTATCGAAAACAATTCTGTTGGATATGTTATTTTTAACTAATTGATCACGTTACCTGTTGGTGTTGTTCAAATGAAGACCACAGTTGGAATTATGAAGGTGTGTGTGCATATAGGAAAATATGTGAAAACTGTATCGCTCTATGGCTCCGATAAAATAAGAAAAGAAAATACAGATGTTAGTATCATGTTACGCGGTGTTAGCAGCAGGCCTTTGAATGGAACATGCACACACGGGGGAAGAGATCCAGGAAGACCAAACAATGGTTTTAGGAGGTCAGTTGTCAAAGAAATTAGAAAGGTTGGAACCATCTGGAAAGAGATGGAAATCCAGAGTGCATTGGAGAAGTTATCAAGTGTTATTTCAGCCTGTTGTTCCAGTTGGAGCGAAGAGGAGTACGTAGATGGGCAAGTAGATATTGTATTCAATTCTTGGCACATGTCACATACACAACCTTTGATATGCTTTTGCTTTCAGTATGGTGAGATTGAAGAGATGAACGTCTGTGACAACCTCGGAGACCACCTTGTCGGAAATGTCTACGTGAAGGTACGTCAGTTACGTTGATTATGTCGGTTGCTACGTAGGAAATGTGTATCTATCACGTGTTGGCAAATTTATTTGCATACAGTCACATATAATTTATGTGCCATATCTAGGTCACATAAATTAATAATTATAATTTTAAATCGGTTAGTGTTTAATGATACAAAGTCTGACAGTTTTTTTATCGTAAATTCGTCATATTGCTTAAACTATGCTATTACGTGTTTTAATGAACCAAATAAAAAAATGGACTGTTATCTGTTTATGAATATAAAATTCATCCTTGCTGTTCTGTACAATTGTAAAGCTGTCAACAATTTCGAATACCTGTTTATATAAGGTTTGTCAGGCATTCACACGATCATGTGACGGGCATATCATTAACACATGTAAAATTATGTTCCCCTCCACTTGCAATGTAAATGTAATATTAAGGCAGGTCTGGTAAAAAGAAATGGCTAGAAGTAGAAGCTTGCATTATTTGTCTGTGTCTAATGCTTTATGTAGTTCCATCGAGAGGAGAGTGCAGAGAAAGCTGTGGATGATCTCAACAATCGGTGGTTCAACGCTAGGCCCGTTCATGCAGAACTGTCGCCTGTCACTGACTTCCGTGAGGCTTGCTGCCGTCAGTATGAAATGGGGTGAGCTGATTTTATTTCGTCCACTAGTCTCGTATTGCCATACTTTTCCGTAGTTATTAATTTTGTTGTGATGTCAAATAAACAAATTAACAATTGCACTTGGTAGTATAATTGTACATTTACAAACTGTATGGTGTGTTTGTTGTAAAGAAGACTTGATTCTGTTACTATGCATTTGTTGTGTTTATTACAAAGAAGACAAACTAATTTGATGAAACCTGTATCTACAGAGAATGCACCCGAGGTGGCTTTTGCAACTTCATGCATCTGAAGCCGATCTCACATGAACTGAGACGAGAGCTGTATGGTCGCAAGGGTGGTGGTGGCAGCGGTGGCGCTAATACCAGACGCAAGAGGTGAGTGACACCTCGTACAGAGTCACCAGTTTGGAGAATTTAACGGCATGAGTAATGCAACAGAGGTTATTATGCAATAACCCACAGATGCTAAGCAAAGGAACAAAAATTATAGATATATTTGTTTCTTCCCATGTTTAGCAGCTCTCACTCTCCACCCTGGGGGTGGGTGCTAACACCAGGTACCAAGGAATGCGATGACTTTTCTTTAAACGTTCTCTGTCCCTGATGATAGCAAGATTGTTTCCTCGTATTGCCAGCTGTATTCGAGGTTGTATCCATATAAAGAAGGCACTTAATTTTCATCGATATGTAGTAGATTTTTTGTTTGTTTCGTGTTCAGGACTGGTGTTTTTTACCTGGTGAAATAGCTTTACTGGAAGGTGATTGTTTCGTATGCTTACTCCAGGTCGCGTTCTCCTCCAACTCGTCGAAGCAGGAGTGGCAGTCGTAGCCGTGACCGCGACAGCAGCAGACGTCATGGTCGTGACCGCAAACGATCTAGGAGTCGCGAACGTTCCGGCAGGTTCTAAACGACGACGCAGAGAAGCAGTTGAAAGACATGTCTGCTATTCCGAAACATTGACACTTATTTTCTGTTGTGCAAGGACCATTTCTTCTATTAGGGGCATCAACGTTTTTACCAATTCCTGGTTTCATACATAGGACAAATCTCAACGTGTCAGAGGCAGTAGAAATGCAATATATGATAGCCACTAATGGTGCAGAATTTGCACATAATGCTGCCTTCTTGTGTTCCAGCGAAACAGTTGAGATACTTTTAAATGTTACTCGTACATTACTTGTTTGTATTACTTGTAGTTAGCAATAAAATGTTGTAAACATTTCATTTGGTTGTTATGGATGTTTGTACCTGTTTCTACCTCTTGTTATCCCAGATACAACTGGGGTGATTAGGCCTATGTAATAGAAGCCCTGGTTACAAGAAATCACTGATTGTTGAGGAAAATATTCTATTTTAAAATAGCATTTAATTTTTTATTAGCTGTGGAACTTGACAAATTTTTTCAATAAAATGTTAAATATTACACAACCATGCTAATTATATGTGTAAAATTAAAGTTATGAAAAAAAATTTCAGCTATTGTCAGCAACTAGCCTGGTCCAGAAATTGTAATTGTAGTAACCTGGTATTACTGTTGTTACTGAAAGAATGTCACTTCATGCTAACCAGACAGCTCACTGGTATGCATGGGCTTGTGGCATGTTTATTTTGTTCTGTATAGCTGGGATTTAGGGTTTGAGTTAACACAGCAGAGCCTCGGTCTCGATTTTGCTGTATCCCTAACATTAAAATATGATTTTTGTGCCTAGGGAAACTTACATTGTATCCTGCATGGCTTTCAATCTAGTTCTTCCGCTTGGGATTCATTCACGCACAAAACTAGCTGAGCTTTATACTTCACCTCTTGGCAGACCTGTTCATTCCAACACCAACTCGACTTCTCCGGGAAGCATTCAGCCACATTGTAATTACTGCATGAAGCTATTCATTCACATATATCCACCTCTTTCTATAGCCAGGTACTCATTTATACAGCTGAGAGAACGGAAGCAACATGGAGAATACAAAATTGCCCAAGCTTCAAAATGGCAGCAAGAGGACTCAAAACCGGATTTTCTCGATCGAGAGTCTAACCACTGCTCCAGCGCACCCCACGATCATCATCTGTGACTGCACGTACACTACCCAATAAATCTTAACTTACACATTAAGATAAATATTATGTTGAAAGTTCTATTGGTGTAAGGACTGGTGCAGCATAATCTACACATCTGGAGCTCTGAATGCCATTGTTCAACCCAAGGTCCAGTTCACTGTACATAGATCTATTAAGTGTCGGTATTACTTTGTGAATGAACAAAAAATTAGCCACCATTAATTTGTAAGGTTTCAAACACTTGGCTCAGGAGAAGAGGAAGACAAAATGCTGAAAATCTAAAATGAGCATGGACACAGCACACGTAGTGTCATAATGTTTGACAGACACCTAGTAGCTGCAGGCAAACGTTAAAGGTGCTTCTGCAAATTGATTATTTTGCTCATTTCAGAGTTGTTTAGCAGAAATCAAACCTATCTAGCATCTATTACAACATGCTGGGTCTTGTGCAAATTTGTTATTTAGTTTTGATGAAATCATTGGACATAATATGAAATTAATTTCAGTTAAGCGAGAACGAAATATGGCAAAAAAGTTATGCCCCTTATACACCATTGTATTTATGGTAAAATACCATGGTGTTTTGAAACAGGTGAAATACCATGGTAGACCATGGTGTTTTGAAACAGGGAAACCGTGGTAAAATACAATTATCATACACAAAATACGAAAAAGCATGGTCTACCATAGTTTACCATGTAATGTCATGGTATTTCATGCAATTCCATGATATATTTTCATAAGGGGTAGCCCGCCTCTATGAAGTGCAGAGGCAATAGAACAAATCCATCAAATTAATGTAAATAGTCGTTCTTGAAAAAGTCAGTATTACAATATATATCCCATGGAATGACATGGTATTTCATTGGTATTGCATGGTAAACCATGACATTACATAGTAAACTGTGGTAGACCATGCTTTTTCATATATTGTGTATGATAAATGTATGGTATACCATGGTTTACCCATTTCAAAACACCATAGTATTTTATCATGGTTTCCCTGTTTCAAAACACCATGGATTACAATGGTTTCCATGGTATATCATGGTATTTTACCAAGGTTTACCATGGTTAACCTGTTTCAAAACACCATGGTATTTATCATGGAATACAATGGTATATTTTCAGACACAATAACTTTTGTCTGATTAAAAGAAAACTGAACCATCAAAAACTCTTAAACTTTCTTACAATCGATCACTGCCATCATGTAAATGACATTCTGAGCAAATTTAGTAAAAATCACAAACGTGCATCTCTCTTAAATGTGTGATGTCCATCAAAGTCTAACAAAATAGCCAGGCCTATAGCCGGGTAGGGAAATACATCCTCATATTACCAGTGATTCCTATCGACATCAATGTTAATAAAAATACATATTCAGCTGTATATAAACACAAACAAGGCACACATACCGAACACCGCTCGCACACACTGCACACACACAGCTACCCACCCACACACATACCGAACACCGCTTGCACACACTGCACACACACAGCCACCCACCCACACACATGTTGCACAAAAAAACCCGTATGCACGTGCGCAAACACGCACGCACAAACAAATGCACACAACCATCCACCCGCACGCACGCACACCCATATGTGTACAGGGTGCCAAGTGGGTACTTGTGACAGAACACCTGCAACTGGGGACCCAATTAATAAGCTCATAAAAACAAAGTTTGTGAAAATATTGAACTCTAATTTGTTTTAGTTGGTATTACAGACATTGTGGATCATACTGACTAGCTTGCTTTAGAAGACACAATAATTATATGACTGTACACCTACAACTGAGAACCTGTCACACACACTCTCTCAACTGAGGACTTCCCACACACACTTGCAACTGAGGACCTTACAACACATACTCTCAGCCAAAGACTTCCCATACACCCTTGAAACTGCGAACCACTACATATGCTCCCAAGCAAATACTTCACCAGAGACACTTGTTAATGAAGATCCCTGCAGTCACTTCCCAACTGATGACTTTACATACACATTCGCAAAGAAGAAACCATACATGCTCCTTACTGAAGACTTCCTAGATTGATTTCATATGGTGCGTTTTTCATGGAAAAATTAACTTTACTGTGCGATTGAATGCGGGTACACATATACATCAACCTAGGAAAATCAGAAGGTGCAATTTCAAATAAGAATAAAGAATGTACCTGGTTGTCGAATTATATGTGGTACTTGAGAATATGCTATTCTACATTACTATATATATATATCTTAATTGTTACTACTGCATGAAATCAATGACGTTACACTGTATATAACCTTCATATGTATCAACCTACTTTCTATATACAAAACACAGTTTTGTTAACAGGTTCATAATTTTTATTCTTTACAATTACTGCCTATCAACCATTTTGTCTTGTATGAGCCACTTGAAATAAATTAATTTTGGGATAAGTACGAACTTAACACTTGGTAGAAAATAATACAAATATGAATAGCACAAATGATGCACGCAACAGTCATTAATAGAAATGTCCATGGTTCCAACATACATACATGTCTATGCACTGCATAAATGACTTGGCTACACACCTAGCACACAATATAAGAGGAATATATAGGTCTTCCTATTGTCCCTTTTGCGGCCTTCTACAAAAATTGTTAACTTCCTTAATTTGTTTTCTTCATCTGAATACAATTGTACACAAAGACCGGCACTGCGATGCTGATTCCAGTTCCATTGCCTCCGCACAAGCCTTCTTTCCTGGCACTTTCATCATTGTGATGAATCTGTTCGTTTCTCTACTGCTGACTTCTCCTCGTGCGACCAAGGCTTTTTCCTCACAGTGCTGTGTCCTGTACTAAATTTTTTTTTCATAGAACCATGAATGTACTTGAATAAGAATACAAATGTATTGCTATCTACAAATATTGAGAATACATTCTAAGGCTTGTTTCAAGAAAACTTTTGAAAACTTTATTTTTGCAAAACAGTTGAACTTATTATTAATTATTATTTAATAAAAAATAAATTTCTTATATAGTGCAACATCACACTCAGTTAGCCTATTGGTGAGGGCTATTCCATTAAAAATGTGGAGGTGGACCTGAATTAGTAGCACTCACATTACAAAATCAATGAGTAACTATACTGATGCACACTGTATACCTATGTTATAATTTGGTACCATCAGAAGTGACCACAATTATTTCTGACAGAGATAATATGCCAGGACCCTACATTCAGATGGATGTCAGAGTATATGCAGAATGTGGAAATTCGGAGAATACCCCACGACCGAATTGCAAATAATTGGTACCCCACCAATGAATTTGGAATTATAGTGACCCTCACCAACGAACTAAAATGGAACAACCCTAAACTCATCTCCTGAGAGAGAGACATAACTGATATTAAAACGATCATTTGCGTTACAATGGAAAGAGCAGTGTTTACATATATTGAACTGTTTAGTTGTGGCCAGGCATTTAACCATAACCCTCGTGATCGGAGTTTGTGGGTGAGCTAACCACTCTGCCACCAAGATATCTGCTACGACACATCAACGAGTGCTCTGCTATGATAAACACAATAAGTTTTAAGTTCGGTTTTAGGGAAAAAAATATATGACCTTTAAGCATGGGAAAGTACCCAAAAATAAAAAAATACTACCCTTTTAAAATATATTTAATTAAGGGGATATATGAAAGCTGGATAGGATTTTTTTGCATAGTGCAATTTTTTACGCCCAAAGTGCAGAGTGGATTTTTTAAAGTAAAAATTATATTGCAAATTTTCATGCCAGACCCTGTGTCCATGGCAACAAACAAAATAGCTGCCAAATGACGGAATTATAGCCCCTCTAAAAAAAATACAACACATAAGTAGTGGATATTTTATCATAATACTTTCACAATCATCATTGGCTTAGTTAACTCGAGAACTCCTCTAAAAAAATTCCAACATTATGAATATTTTCCTTCTTCTAAATTTTAAAAGTTATGATATTCTAAATTTAACATTTGTCAACACATTTTTATTCACTACCCCCAAGATATTGCAGGGTGTTTGTGGGGGACTCAATAGACAGGAGGACCGACAGAGTCTTAGACAAGGGAGATGACGTGGTGGTTTGTTTGCCTGGGGCCAAAATAGAGGCGATAACTGAGAGGGTAGAAAACATCGTGGGTTCGGGCAAGGGTGGATCTGTTTTAGTACACGTAGGGACAAATAACGTAGAGAGGGAGGGTACAACTGCCATTGTTAGGAAACACAGGAAGTTGGTCAGAACACTAAAGCATATGCGGTTTGAGCAGGTAATACTGTCGGGGATTTTACCAGTAGTAGGAAGGAGGGGTCACAGATATCAAAATTGCCGGGGATGGCAATTAACATGCTAGTACAGAAGCTATGTAGGGAAGAGGAAGTAGGATTTGTGGGGAAGTTTTGTTGGAAGGGCTGATATGTACATGGGGGATGGGCTTCATCTAAGTAGAAAGGGGGCAGCATTGTTTAAACTAGAAGCGCAGGGGGTTACTTAGAGATGCTTCAAGCAGGACAAGAGGCCACTAGTACTGGCAAACCAATAACAAAATGTCCTAAAAAATTACAGCAAGAGTTTCTATGCTTATGTAAGGAGTAAACAGAAAGTTTGAGATAAGGTCGGACCACTGGAAAACAACTGTGGAAACATAATTTCAGACGGGTTTCAAATGGCTGAGGTCCTGAATGAGTATTTCAGCTCAGAAAATATCAGCTCACTTCCAGTTCCATTTACTAAATTTGAGGGCAGTAAATCAGAACATTTAGGGCAGTTATTTGGAACTCCTGAAATGATACCAAAGAAAATTAAGAAGAAAGATAATAAATCACCGGGAGTTGATGGGATACCACCAAAACTGCTTAAGGAAATTGTTGAGCAAATTAGTATACCACTTGCAAAATTGTTTAACTTGTCAATAGAAGAAGGAATTGTTCCTTCAGAATGGAAAGAAGCAAAAATTACGCCGCTATTTAAGAAGGGATCGAGGAACAAGCCAGAAAATTACAGACTAGTGAGTTTAACATCAGTTGTATGTAAATTACTCGAAACATTAATTAGAGACCACATGGTGGAATTCTTTGTAAAACATAAATTAATAAATACATCTCAACATGGGTTTCTAAAAGCAAGGTCATATCTAACCAATCTCTTATGTTTTTTGGAAGAAATTACAAAGTGGGTAGATGACGGGTCTCCAGTGGATGTTGTCTACTTAGATTTTCAGAAAGCTTTCGATAAAGTGCCACATCAAAGATTGGCACTTAAACTAAAAGCCCATGCCATAGGTAATGATGTAGTCAACTGAATAGAAGAGTGGCTTTCACACAGAAGACAGAGAGTAATAGTAGATGGTGAGATTTAAAATTGGAAATCTGTTCTGAGTGGGGTACCAAAGGGATCAGTATTAGGCCCTATACTGTTTTTAATATATATAAATGATTTGGAAGATGACATATCTAGCAAAGTACTGAAATTTGCAGATGACACAAAAGTATTCAGAAAGGTTACTAATGTTACAGATAAACAAAGTTTACAGGATGATCTAGATAAATTAGGCCAATGGAAGATATTGTGGAGACAATCACTGAGCTAGTTTTGGATGTGATTTGTATCTCGTATAGCCAAAATAATATAGATCTGTGATTTATTAGCATACATTTGGTGATCCAAGTTATGATGTTGGATAACTGAGCCAAGTAGAGTAGTGTAGAGAGTGAAACACCCTGAGGAACACTACGTAAAGTAGGGAGCGCAGCTGAGAAACAATTCGCTATCTTCATTCTTTTGTATCTATCAGTTTAATATGATGAGAACCAACTCTGTGCCAGATATGCCACACCACATTGACACACTTAATAAGTTGTCCTGTGACCAATGGTATCATATGCGGCAGATAGTTTCAGCAAGGAAATGGTCTCCTTCTATACACTGCCTGGACCCACTACCCAGTGTCTGGATCCGCTCAAGTCTAGTCAATAACAGATTTAACACCTACACATGGTTCACTGAAAGGCAAAAATTCAGTCAACACTTGATCATTTGCTGTGTCACAAGAACAGTTTGTGCTGATTGTCCTTAAACACTTCCAGGAGAAACCTTGTGACAATGTCTTCATTTTGTTGGACCCCCGACTGCAATGGTTTTTTTCTCAAATATCTGAAAACAATCAAACAAACATAAGTTTAACATTTACATCCATTAAATTTAACAAAGGTAATAATAATTACATTTGTATGTGGGCGTTTTCACGTACAGGGTACATTTTTGCCAAAATGCACTTTCCCGCATAGCATTGAAACAATTAATTGTGCAATATTAATTCAGTCTAATTACCATACAATTTTGGAGGCTGAGCAGGATTGAGAGATTTTACATGAAACTGCCCATAACCTGTATATCTGGACAGAGGTCTTTAAAAACAAAGGCGCTAAAATACGAATAGATGGAACGTGATATGTCTCTGTCATGGTTTCATCAATTATAGCAAAACCGAATTCATAAATTTTCACCTAAATTAGCTACAGAAGCTCCAGCACATGATCACAGAACAGAATAAACTAATAAAATCTAAATATATATATATATTCCTATCTCAGCTGATGGATGCACAACAACCAACTCACTTCTTCGTGGTGATGTCCTACTCACGAGGGATGGAGTCCACGGCTGACCCATTGTGTCTGGAATGATATACACAGACGTTGTCATTTCATCCTCCCAAAGGTCAATAAGTGAATGGGACAAATTATCTACAGTTTCTGTTAATGCAGGCCATGTGAATATGTTAAACAAAAATTTACAAATATCTTGTTACACATAGATGTAAGAAAAACTGTCTAGTTAAATGTGTCCTTTTCTGTCTGAATCAACCAATGGTTGCATTTCAAAAATATATAATTCTAACTCGACCAAACATTAAATCTATATTACAGATAGGTATATTACGTAAGAACAATATCAAAATGTAAATGAGCAACACATATGTTGAATCATGGTGGAATGATAGGATGAACATTCGAAGCAGTATGCCAACGACCATGGGAGGATGAACATTTACAGCAGTAAGAATACCCCAAAAAGCCATCTTGGTGCACCCTGGGGCAAGACAGCCACCCATATACCTGGGGCAGTTCGGTCTACAACTCCTTCCCCCGTGTTTTTAGTTCTGTCATGTTTGATCGCCCTGACAGTACATGGTAAAGTCAGTTAAGTTGCCCAACCATGACATTGTGCTTTTTTAACCTCCAAGTACAACAAAGATGCCTGGATGATTCTGATTGAACGCAGCAACAAGTTTAATGTTAAGCAAATATGCAAATATTATGATAGTTCACAGGCTATAATAGTTGTCATGTAAAAATGCAGTTAGCACATAAAATATACCTTCCAATTCATAAATTGGTGAAATGTTATAAAAGTGTTCCATGCACATATTTGTACAGTGACTGTGTGTGGTAGTGTTTGAATGTTTAGTGTCATTGTAAAATTATAACAAATGCCTTTTTCCTTTGTTTACAGGTGATACAATTCAGAAAAGACTAATAAGTTATCGTACTCAATATAACCAAGATGCATGTAATTCCAAAAACAATGCCCTGAATGCTGCTGTGCGCACAAGAGTTGCACGAGTCATGGTATGTTCGCTGAACCAGTCGCACAACCACGGAAAGGACTTTTTTTACTAGTAATGCAGTGGCGTGACACGTAGTAAAAGTTTAGCAATGTACGCTTCATATAAGTTAGCATCTCTCCTGATTGTATCCCTACCAATATTATCTGGACAATATATCATCAACTCCACGGGCAATATTCCAGAAATACTTTTTATGAGACAATATCTCTTCAGAAGTATATCATGGATATTTTTCTGCTACTGCATTACACGCAGAATGTCTGCAAATTGTCCAATTTCCGAAGTTGATTTCGGCTGTCTTTGCAGATGAAAGCGTATAATTGAATTACGGTTAGTTGATAGTAAGTTATTATAACATCAGTGAAAATTGTAATTTGCCGGCCCAGTAACTTGATTAAATAAAAATTTTAAGGTGGCTCCTCGAATGTGAATTTGATTTCTTTTCCTAAATAAAAGCATTCTTCTTCACATAACGGGCGGGTCCAGTCTCAGAAAAAAGAGCTGACCCTATTGTCTTATCAACTTATGCTCCTATTGCATACCATGATTTTATCTATCCATTATACACTTTTGATTGGTCGATGTATGTATAATTATTATAATTTGTATTTACCGATGTAAGAATTATTAGAAGTTGCTAATTTTTCTAAAAATAAAAGCATTCTTCTTCACATAACAGGCAGGTCCAGACTAACAACAAGGAAGTGCCCAGTTTTCCAATAAAACAACAGGAACAGCAACTATAGTTATCCACATTTCCACACGGGCAGCACTTTCTAGCACAGCGCAGTGGAAGGTAAATGCAAAATTCTATTTTTTATTACGTAACCTAATTAATATTTAATCTAATATACTGAAATATATAATTCTTGTAATTCTAGATCTTGTCAATGTGATTTACCAAAGTTGTTAATGTGGATATACTGAAGGTGTGATTCCACCCTCTCTATGGAGATAACCTTCAATGGAGCCAATGCCACTGAGCCGGGCTGTGTGCTGGTCATGCCAAGGAATCAGTTCACGTTCCACGTATGTACATGGTTGTACTCAGACCACACTGCAAACACAGCAGTGAGCGACAGTGATTCACTTTCCATTATTCAAGCACCTGATACTGATAAGCCGCGTCGTATCAAAAGAAAGCTGATATGATGATAATCAATGCTTCAATTTGGATTACTTGAAAAGAAAACCAAGCTTTTACTTGTATATTTTATATAACTGTGGATGTCAGAGTATATGTGATTGATGGCCCACTGAAAATCATGCCATAAACGTGACATGGTCACCATCATGAAATAAAGCTTTTCCAGGTATATTTCAATATTTTCCCAAGAAATATACTTGAGAATTGGACCTACCAGAGACGAGATGCTTCGCTGACAACATCACCTTGGTGATGGGACTGGTGTGTACCGTGAACATCTGGAAGAGCTGTGGGCCCTGTTCAACTGACTCTGGGTGCTGAAGAATCACCTGCACAGCTCCCGAAATTGTCCAGTAGGCTATCTCAATCCATTTCCCACTCAGGGCTGAAAACAGTCAAGCAATGTACAATACCAAAACTGCCCTGCTTCACAGGAGCAACTTGCACATTAGCGTAACAAATATAATCAACACATCTAAATAAGATGTTAGTCTTAAGTGTAGTTTTTATGAATTAGTCAGTATTTATAACTTTTAGTTTTAACATTTTAGTCAAATGTAGCAAGCAGGGAGACTCACCTGTTTTGGGGTTGAGATAGACACTGAGGGCTGTGATATGGTCCCCACTATGGTCTCTGTCCTTCATACGCAGCGGGAACTTCTGCATGTCTGTAGGTAGGATGCAGAAACAACAACACTCAATCAGATTAAGTTTTCAATGTCTGCATACACATATTCTGTGTACTCTATCTAACCTATATAGAAGGGTATGTTGGTCTGTCTGTTGTGTCCTATTCACGGATGTATTTGTGGGCCAATCTAAATGAAACTCTACAAGGTGACCCAGGAGCCCCTTCTGACGAACCTGGAGGGTGAGATGGGGAACCATCCACACGGGCCCCCGGGGATGGGATTAAATTTTAAAAAGGCTTTATTTTGTTTTCTATGTCATCATAAAGATAATAATTATGGCTGCCTTTTTTCACCTCGATACCAGCATTACACCAACTACTGTTCTGTCAGTACACCAGCTTATATTAACTGTGTGGCCATGATGAGAGTACTTGTTGACCACCACTGTCTCCGGTCCTGAGAAGCTTTGGTGGATTCTGTTCCATTCAGCCTTGTCCTCAGATTCTCATCCACCCAACGGGCTTTCTACCACCTCTAGCTAAAATCAAATCAAACATCTTCTTCCTTGCAATGTGGCCAAAGTACCCAAGCTTCCTTGCCATCACTGTTCTCAATAGTCAACAATTGTCTTGCAGAGTACAGCCACTTACCTGCCAGTTCTGCGTCATGGCATGCAACACCAAAACCTTGCCTGTCTTGCCGAGTACAGTCACCTTGAGAGAATTACCTGCAAGTTTTGTGTCATGGCATGCCACACCCCGACCTTGCCTGTCCTACTGAGTATAGCCACCGAGAGAGATTTACCTGCCAGTTCTGTGCCATGGCATGCCACACCCCGACCTTGCCTGTCCTACTGAGTACAGCCACCGTGAGAGAATTACCTGCCAGTTGTGTGCCATGGCATGCCATACCCGAACCTTGCCTGTCCTACTGAGTACAGTCACCATGAGAGATTTACCTGCCAGTTCTGTGCCATGACATGCCAGACCCCGACCTTGCCTGTCCTACTGAGTATAGCCACCGTGAGAAAATTACCTGCCAGTTCTGTGCCATGGCATGCCACACCCTGACCTTGCATGTCCTACTGAGTACAGCCACCGTGATAGATTTAACTGCCAGTTCTGTGTCATGGTGTGCCACACCCAGACCTTTCCTGTTCTACTGAGTGCAGCGAGTTGATTGTCAATGAAGAACAGGTTGTTGACGACAAAAGACATCTGGAACTTGCCTGTGGGGGAGATAACACTTTTATTCAGTGAAGTAGCACAATGATTTCCCCTTACCTCGATAGTTGTTTATGGATCTGTTAAATGCTTATAATTAATCCAAATACAAGTTCCCCAGTCTCAATGTATCAGCTTATTCAACTGGACTAAAAAAATTAATTCAAATTTATTGAAATTCTATAGAATAAGAAAAAATACAAAGCAGATCGAAGTCCTATCTAATAACATAAAGTCAACAATATGGGAAGAACATTGTATAATGTTGTACTCCATTTAAGTTTCATCAGCTACAGTTTTGGGCCATGGATGGTTTGGAATCTTTGTGTTTGGGGAAATAGATTTGTACTTAGCAGAGACAGAATACCACATAACACTACCACATGCACTAGTGCTGCAGGAGCTAGTTGCCCACCCAACAAAATTACATAGTCAATTTCCACAGGCTCTCTTCATAATAGGGGCATTGTTAGTATACATTGTTAGCATACTGCTTCTGCAAAGTTGCAGAGACAGTATGCAAAAAGAGGGAAGCCTGAAAATAAATAAAGAAGACCAAGGAGAGAGCAAATCAACCGGATGAAAGGATGATACACATATACGGGCAGAAGAATACAGTGGCAAAGAGAGCTGTTGTAAGCAAGGAGAGATATGGAAGCAGACTCATATAGCAATCTAGATGAGGATGATGGAAAGATATACAAAATGGCCCAAGACAGGGATGAGAATTGTAAGGACGTGAAGGGTGGGACGGTGATCAAGGATAGAAATGGGAAGTTAGTGACACAACAAGAGGAAGTGCTGAGGGTCTGGGAAAGCTACTTCAAGGAGCTACTGAACAAGGAAGGAAATAACAATAATCTGGAATTACCATCTTATATAAAGGGAAAAGTGGAGTTAACTGATAGTACAGATATAGAGATTCAAACTGGGATAAAAGGGATGAAGAAGGGAAGAGCACCTGGTATCGATGAGGTGTGTGTGGGGAAGGTAATGGCAGCGGGGGAGAGTGGAAGCAGCTGGACAAAGAGGTTGCTAAATACATGTATGAGGCAAGGTAAAGTACCAGAGGAGTAGCGGATAATGCTAACTGTCCCAATGGAAAGGATATGTGCAAGACCCTGTGAAATACATCGGCATCACACTTCTAAGTCACATCATAAAGCTGAGAGCGAGGTTTCTGGATGGGAGGATCCGAAAGAGAGTAGAGCAAGAATTAGGTGAAAGACAACAGGGATTCAGAAAGGGCAGAGGGACGACTGATGGGAAGTTTACATTAAAGCAGGTGGTAGAGAAGAGATTGGAGATGCAAGGAAGAATGGCAGTGGGATTTGTGGAGCATGAGAAGGCCTATGACACAGTCACAAGACAGATGGTGATGGTAACAGTGAGATGGGTGGGAGTTCCAGAAGCAGAAGCCAGGATTGTGGAAGCAATGTATGAGAGAACAAAAACAAGAGTTGTAGTTGGATCTGGGTTGCCGGAAGAGTTTCCAGTTAACATCGGTTAGAGGCAAGGAAGTGACCTTAGCCCTTTACTGCTTATCATGGTGATGGCACTAATCAGCAGGAAGATCAGCACGAAGGATGTTCTCAGGAAGGTGATGTATGCAGACGATCTGGCCATGATAGCAGACAGCAAACTAGAACTAAAGGAAGTGTTGGAGGAATGGAAGGGGTGTTCAAGAAGCACGGACTGAGAATGAACTGGGAGAAGACAGAAGTGATGTGGGTTGGACACCAGAGAGAGAGGAGCTGACCATCAGAGCTAATTAAACTGCACAATTAGCTTGCAGTTAACTAATTGTCTCTTAATAAAATTAATAAAACTAATTACATGGTATTTGGGAAAGGAAGGGTTGCTTCAAATATTGCTATAGCAATAAACCAAAACATTATAGTCTATGAAAAAAAATGTCTTGGTATAATTATTGATGATAAGCTTTCTTGGAAAGCACATATACAATCGGTAAAATCGAAATTGGCTAAAACAATATCAATTATTTATAAAGCTAAGTTTTTCTTAAAGGCCTTGGCATTGATTACGTTATACTTTTCATTTTTCTTGTCCCATACAGACTACTACTCAGAGATATGGGGAAATACTTATCACACAAATATAGTGCCCCTATTTACTCTACAAAAAAAGAGTTGCGAGAATTATTTGTGGAGTAAAGGCTTGTGACCATACAAATATATTATTTATTAATCTTAAATTTGTAATGAAGATAGTTTGCACAACACAAGGCAGAGACAAATAAAAAAATCATGTTCATACTGCACTAAGGGCTAAATGTTTTCTATCACCTGTGTAAAGCTTTGGAATGGCCTACATATTGCACTAAAAACTGTAAAAATATTTTCACTTTCAAAAAATGCACAAAACATCTATACTTGATAGATGTAAAAGGGATATTTTATTCTGAGACGTGTATTAATATGTTTACTGGATTAGCTTTTGGTATATTTATGCATTAATTATGTGTTTTATCATTATGATGCAAGGAATTGCTATATAAAAGAGAAATAATGTGTGTGTGCGTGCGTGCGTGCGTGCGTGCGTGTGCGTGCGTGTGTGCATATGCATATACATATATACATATGTGTGTGTATGCATGTATGTATGTATATTATAACAAAACAATGCAATTAACATGGGAGAGTGCACATAAGTTTACACTTCAATTCTCTCCGTTTCTGGCATAAGATTGTAGCACATTATTATTGAAACTATTTATCAACTAAATATACATGATTTATATGAACATTATACAATATGTTCTGCATTAGCAGACACAGTCATTTGTCATACTATCGACTACCGACAATTCGCCTAACCCAAGAGGAACAGACCCGACAGCTGTCGGAGGAAGGACAGTGTGCCTGGCTTTCAAACTATCCATACACCCGTGTCTGCTCGTTGCACTTTGTGAATGGTAAGTAATATCACTAGGCAAAGTTTTTAAAGTTGCACAACAAATAAAAATATGTGTCATTGACATTGTGTGCGGTGCAACTGGAGCCTGGGCATATTTGCTTTTAAATGTAGGTCTGCATATGTGTCAGTGACTGACTAGCAAATTTATAAACATAGAATGATGCATTTTTATCAGTATAGTAAAAATATTAGTTAGCATTGATTATAGTGTTATACCTTTTGATATTAATTGTTGCCAAGTTATGAATGCATATTTAAATAAAATAGTTAAAATTGGCTTTAATACAGCAAAACAATTTAAACAAAACATTGCATATGAATTATATAGCTGTAAAGGGACGGGCAACTGGAAGAACAACAAGTCACACAAGTCCGAGTCTCGACCAGAGGGACGTCAAGGACAACGGTGCGCAGGGTGTGGCTCGACAAACCATCGTCGAGCTGCATGTCCGTTCCTAAAATCAATATTTCTCACGCCAGTTTTATCGAAGTGCTTGGAGAAATTCATGTGCACGTGGATAACGGACATTACCATGGACCAAATTGATCCTCATCGATATGGATCAATCAAAGGAACATCAACCGTAAACGCACTGGTCGAGCTTGTACACAAGTGGAAATACGCGGTCGAGACCCCTGGAACCATAGTACGAATACTTCTCGTCGATTTCAGCAAAGCGTTTGACCGAATCGACCATCACATTTTAATGACGAAATGTGCATCACTCGGACTTCCAACTTTTATCACCAAATGGCTGACATCCTTCCTGTGTCAACGCAAACAGAGAGTAAAGATCGGAAGTGTGAAATCGGAGTACACCAGTGTCAATGCAGGTGTCCCACAAGGCACAATATTTGGACCAATCGGCTTCCTGCACCATATTAATGATCTGCAAACAGTATGCGAGCATATAAAATATGTCGACGATTGCACAATATGGGAAGCTACTTCATCCTCAAGAATGGACATCTCACTCCAAGTAGCAGCAGATGAAGTCGGGCAATGGACAGCGAGTAACAAAATGGCGCTGAACTACGACAAGACGAAAGAATTGCGGATATGTTTCAAGAAATCAACTCCGGACATCGCACTGCTAACCATCGACGGTAGACCAATCCAACAAGTTAACAGCACTCGTCTACTAGGTGTGACTCTATCTGAAGATCTGAAGTGGCAATCACACATAGACGAAATCACTTCAAAAGCATCGCAACGTCTATACTTCATCATCCTTCTCAAAAGAGCCGGCATTGACCCTCACCACCTCATCAACATATACACTTCAATCGTCCGATCGGTATTGGAGTACGCATGCCAAGTGTGGCACACGAGCCTTACAAAAAAGCAAACAAGACAGATAGAATACATCCAGAGACGGGCAATGCGGATCATCTTCCAAGATAAGTCGTACACCGAAGCCATCACCGCAGCCAATCTACCAACGCTGTCAGACCGGAGGGAGAAGTTATGTAGAACACTATTCATAAGCATGCAACAATCTACACATAAATTACATCATCTTTTGCCTCCCCTCCGGGAAACTCCGTATACAACTCGAAACACGAGTACTTACTGTGTGCCGCGTTGCAGATCTGCAAGATTTCACAACTCTTTTATACCATATGCTTTAAGACACTGGCAGTAATTATGAACTCATTTATAAATGAATTACTTTTTACGTAATAGTAGTAGGCCATATAATTTATTTTACTATAGTATTGCCTGTTTTAAGTTTTAATTTATGATGATGTCTTTCATATTTACCTTGTTTATTTACAAACATAACTTTAAACATGATGTACATGCACCTTTTAATTTTTTTAATATTTTAAGTCATATTTTTGTCTTAATTTATTTATTTTCATTGGTTGTTTTACTGTGCCAATTGTATAATTCAACTGCTATAGTTGCCATTTTAATAAAATTATTATTATTATTGATATCTATATCAGGGTCAAAAACTTTTCACATCTGGCGGATCTGTGAGCAGTTTGTCCAACTGACATTGTAGCAATGGTAAGAATTTTAGTGGGGTAGACCACCTGTTTGTAATACAGCACAGCTATTGGCTGAGAAAATACACCCATGTAGATTCTGAGTGGAACTTACAACCTCCTGTAGTTGAAATCTGAGCAAAAAGTAGGCTTATCGTCACTGTAATTGCGACAAGAGACCCTCTGATGTCCCATACAGGCTTCATTTTGCAGTGTGTCGTTGACAGCTACTGGGCACCTTCAGTGATCTGAAAGTAGGTCATCCGTGTCAGAAATGCCAAATATTCACATGACAATTAACTTGTCAGATGTATAGCTTCTTTTCACACATACCATAATTCGTTGTACTTTGAACGCTCAATATGACCCATCACTGTTGTAAAATACACAGAAATGCTGGCTTTTTGCCCAAAAACAGTGCATATTAAAAAAATATATATATTTTAATTAAAAATTAGTTGACAATTTTAGTGTTGCATTAATGAAAATACCCCACATTTTGTGAAACACTTGTAAGATTTTCTATATGTCAAGCAAAGCAAGTAGTGTGAGCTTTAAGACTAAAGTGCATATATGCAGTTCAGCCCACTTGAAATTCTTCCCCTCACATACGGGGGCATGTCTCGGTGACATATCAATTAATGTGTAGTGTTGCGATGTGGATTTCCTTCTGTGATTTATCTAGATAAATGTTTTTCTTCGATTCGGTTTCGTGACGGTTTGTGAGATGTGGGAAATTAATTAGGGCACGGACCACAGTCAGAACCTGTCCGCCATTACAACGATAAAGAGTCCCAAGGAAAAATTAATTGTGTAGTTATGGGGTTTATTTGTGAGAGCAGAAATTGTGTGGATGAGTGAGTGGAAGTGATGTTTTTGTGCACAGTGGCATCTAAGCTTAGAAATGATGCCATTTGTCAGTTGGTATACCAGTTGCGTAAGGACACAGTGGCCATCAGGCAGGGTACTCATATTTTGGAAACCGACCGGGGAATTTCATTGCAGAAATGCAGGGGTGTCATGCATTGAAACAATTTGTGCGAAAAGGAGGTATGTCATTTTCACGAATTTCACACACCAGGTATCTTAGTGGGTCTGTCATTTTCTGTGAATAAAAAACAATTGTAGGATAAATCTTCAATGTAGGCGCAAGAACGTTATACTGACTACCTTGATTAACAATAACATACCTAGACGATACACAAAAGCTAAAACCCACCTCCCCTGGATAACACGTGAACTAATTAGAATGCAGAGAAGACGAAACAAAAGCCACAAAAAGGCAAAGCAAACTGGACTAAACAGTGACTGGGAAAAATTTAAGGAACTCCGAAAGCAAGCTACTAAAGCATTAGCAAAATCCTACAAAGACTATGTTAACAACCACATTGGAGACAGCCTGAAAACTAATCCAAAACGATTCTGGTCATTTATTAAGGCAAATAAACGAGAAAACATTGGCATCCCCACACTTCGAGTAAACGACCAACCAATAATTAATGATCGAGATAAAGCAAATGCCCTAAACAACCAATTTAGCTCTGTATTTACCCAAGAAAAGCACCCCATCCCCCAAATAGCCCCCTCTACTTACCCCAACATCCCCCTTCTCGAAATTGGCATAGATGGCGTAATAAAGCAGCTGGAAAATCTAAACCAGAACAAAGCTACAGGCCCAGATGAACTCCCAGCCAGAGTCCTTAAAGAAACTGCAAAGCAGATAGCTCCCATCATCACCCAAATTTTCCAACAATCATACAACACAGGTAAACTTCCTAATGACTGGCTACAAGCATTAGTAACTCCTATACACAAAAAGAGCCATAAATCTGACCCAGCTAACTACAGACCCATATCACTAACCTGCATCCTCTGTAAAGTAATGGAACATATCATCCTAAGCAACATGTGGAAACACCTGCACAAGCATAACATCATTCTCCACTTCCAACACGGATTCCAGTCGGGACTGTCTTGTGAATCTCAACTCATTGAGACAGTCCACGACTGAATGACTGCTATGGGCAACAAGACCCAAATTGACGCAATCCTGCTTGACTTTGCTAAAGCCTTCGACAAAGTGCCTCACCTACGTCTTCTATCAAAATTGACCTCCTACGGAATCACTGGAAACACTCAAAATTGGATCAAATCTTTTCTATCCAACCGCAAACAGAGAGTCTCAGTTAACTGTGCCCTGTCGGACATCACAGATGTCACATCTGGTGTCCCACAGGGTTCAGTTCTAGGACCTGTCCTCTTCTTACTCTACATAAATGACATAAATGGGAACATCAAATCTTCTATACGCCTTTTTGCAGATGATAGTATTATATATATCGTAAAATTTCTTCCAAAACCGACCACGAAATTCTCCAAACTGACCTAAGCCAACTCCAAACATGGTCAAACAAATGGCAAATGGAATTTAATGTATCTAAATGCGTCCACCTTCCAATAACAAACAAAACTAAACCCAGCACACACAAGTACTCGCTTTCTGGCCAGCCATTATCCACCGTATCCAGCCACTCATACCTCGGAGTAAAATTGGATTCCAAATTAACCTGGACAAATCACGTCACTGACATAACTTCAAAATCTTCGAAATGTTTAGGCATGATTAAACGAACTCTTGGCCCATGTAAACCCGAAGTTAAGCAAACAGCCTACAACATGCTAATCCGGCCAAAACTTGAGTACTCTTCACCCATATGGAATCCCCACACCTTTTCACAAGTTAAAAGCCTTGAAAGAGTGCAACACTCTGCTGCCAGATTTGTTAAAAATGATTACAGACGGAACACAAATCCAGCATATCTAATTACTGCCCTTGGATGGCCAACCCTCGAACGAAGGCGCATTATCAAACAAGCCACTACCTTCTACAAAATTCTAAACAACATTATTGAGATCACCCCCCCCCCCTCCAGGCCTACTAACTCGCTCTCGAACCCGTGGACAATACATAGCCCCCAAGTGTCGTATAAATGCAATGGTCTTTTCATTTTATCCCAGAGCCATTCGCATATGGAATATGATTCCATCAAAAATTACCAACATAACAAACCCAAAATCATTTCAAGAAGCTATTATGGAACTCCCTTTCACCACACCTCCTCACCTAAACTGCCTTTAAAACACAGTGCTCAGCGCAAACTTATCCATGGTGTGGGTATGGAGACTGTCTATGTGTGCATGTGGCAAGGCAGCGACAGTATACATACACACAACCAACCTATTAAAAATTTTCGTTAAACATCCTATACATAAAATAAATAAAACTATCAGATAAAAACCATTTCAGCAACATTAATGATACTAGTCTTTTAATCGAATGTACCACCCACAGCGCATGCGCACAGTCCACCACAAACTCCTGCGTTAGCCCAAGTTTGGGCTGTTTGGAGTAAACCACTTGAGACTATAATGGTCGTCTATGGGAAAAGTGACTGTTGTCCGTGCCCCAATGGGTTGCCGCGAGGTTGGCTTGTAACCTGAAATGGCCGCCGGCGCATGTGTGGCTTGTGTGCACGCATAGTGCTGACGTCATTAAACACCTGAATTATTATTATTATTAATTTTTTTGCAATTGCACTAATACATATTACATGTATTAGGGCATAATACACTATATAAAACGTTTCATTTCATATGTATAATAATTATTTATGTTGACAATAAAACATCTACAAGTGTCGTTCGATGGTGGCGCCCCGAACGGGAAACCAGTTCACAAGTCCATTGACCTGTAATTGTAGAAGATGGCGGAATATCTTGCTTCGATTTTTGGAACCGAAAAAGACAAGTAAGTAAATCAGTTCAACGGGTTTGGTATAATTATTGGTGACATAAATTAATTCTCATTGTTGTTATGCATGTATGTATGTATGTATATAATAGTTGAGGAGATTATGGTCATTGCATAAACTATACAATGCCAATGTTCTAGTAAGGCTGAATTAGTTCAAGACACGGTCAGGGCCAAGGCAAGGCGGTTCACATCAACAAGCGGGTTCTAGTAATGTTTTTTCGACCAACGTACGATTAATAACTGCAGCCATGAAATATAAATAAATGACACAAACCTTCAAAACGTGTTACACATATTTATGGCTTATTTGTGATCATTTCCCCCCATATTCATAATGTATGCATTAATTTTGATGAAAGAATAAAGTTATTATAATGGTCGTTGTAGTTTTCAGGGTAAAGGTGTATTAGTCTGGCCGAAATTTTTAACGCTATTAAACAACAGTTTTAACTAATTTTTTCGATGCTAATGTGTTTTGTATCACTCAGGTACAATGCGATCTTTTACTTTCAGACCTAACCATGAAAATGACTACCTAGAGCACCCAAACTTTTCATATATCTACTATACATATACACATGTCACGTGGCCAAAAGTAAAAATTTACAAAAGAATTAAACCAAAATATCGCTCTCTCCTACGGCGCCTATGCGTAGCGCCAAGGCTACCGTAAAATCGATGCATATGACAAGGCGTCATTCAGTTTCACCGAAATAGTGGGGTGGTGCTGCTATTACAATTATGTATTTCTGTGTTTTAATTGTGAGTGCGTGCATGCGTGCCTCATTGCGTGTAATTATGTGCGGGGGTGCTGCTGATTGAAATCAAACATAATACAATTATGTATTTCTGTTTTAATTGTGCGTGGGCATGTGCGTGCGTGCTTCATTGCTTGTAATTATGTATATCTCAGTATTATTTGTATTTTGGCTCTATGTGACATGTCATATTCTTAGATAATTAGTTTTATTCATATTATCATCAGATTGTGTTATATTTTTTAGATGTATTTTAAGCATCTCTGAATGGACTTTGTCCAGATTTACTATTTTAATACCATTAAATGCTTTTTAAATACAGTAATTACGTTGGCACCAGTATTAATGTATAATTTAAAGCATACTGTCGAATCTAATACAAATTACCTCAACAAAAAATACTATTATTACCTTGTCACAAAATGTGTTACAAGTATGTATCTGTTGATACCACTGATTTCTTTAGACTCAATTAGAGATCAGCAGTTGTTACCTCCCATAATCAGTATGAGGTTAAACACAAAATAAGACACATGCACGTAGATTGCAGCATATAACGCACTCTTCAGGAAAAGTAGCATGTTTTTATTCAGCATATAGATGTTTTATACATAAAAAAAATAGATTATTAAAACAGCATCACACCCAGACATTAATACATATAATCATCACCATTTATTTAATTTACAATAACTTCAACTTATAACATTTTACTATAGTTGCAGAACACATGCATGCACGCATATATAATAATAATAAGTACACTTATATAGCGCACATGCTTAAAATACATAGTTTATGAAATTAATGATTTAAATAAATTAGGTAAACGTGATGCACGTGTGTGTATATATGTAATGTATGTATAATTTTATGTGTATATATATATATGTGTGTATATATATATATGTGTATATATATATATATATAACACAATATGATGATAATATGAATAAAACTAATTATCTAAGAATATGACGTCATATATAGCACACAGAAAAAAATACAAGTAATACATATACATAATTACACACAATGAGGCATGCACGCACTCACAATTAAAACACTGAAATACATAATTGTAATATCAGCGCCACTGCACGGAGTTTCACTGAAACTGAATGACGCCTTGTCATATGCACCGGCGCCGTAGGAGATGTTGATGTTTTGGTTTAATTCTTTTGTAAATTTTTATCGTTTTGAGAAAGTAAATGTACTTTTGTGGCCACGTGACATGTGTATATGTATAGTAGATATATGAGGAGAAGTTTGGGTGCTCTAGGTGGTCGTTTTCATGGTTAGGTCAGAAAGTAAAAGATCGCCAGGTACAAAACGGGCATATATTTGTAAAAAAAATATTGTGTTTTTGCACACTTTTAGTGCCCAAAACAATGCTATACTGGCAATACTAAATAGCCTGTATTGTTAATATGGCGATCATCCGAAATGTGCTGTAACAATATCACGGTGGCATCAGAACCGGAAAGGCGATTTCACCGACAAATATATTGTACGGCAGTATACGAAAAGACAAAAATAGAGGAAAAAGTACAATTTAATGTTACAAAAACTCTAAAAAATCAACAATTTAATGTTAAAAAGCCCCCAGAAATCGAACCACCAATTCCCTAAAGAGCCGACATCTAGGGGAATCGTATGTGACCTGTTTTTTAGCATAGCAAAAAAAAAGCCAACATGCCATCACACAAATTTGCTACCCTTAGGCCGAAAAATTAACCGACAAATATATCGATGAAAAATATAAGAGAATGTAAAAAAAAAATATTCGATCAAAATAACATGAAACGTTTTGTGCAATTATGTACAGAGCTAGCTTCTTGACTGACAGAGGTGTTGTGTCTGTATTATGCCATTCACTCTTTTTGCCTTACATTATGTGCTGTGCTGAAGTATGGGGTAACACCTAAGTCACCTATAAACAAAAATTTGAATGCTTAGTCTTGTTACAGAAAAAGTAGTAAGGTTGTTGTGCTAAGAGGTTGGACCATATGTCTAGGTTATTTTATAATCTTCACATTCTTAAAGTACCAGATATAGTGGAATTAAGAATGCTATAATTATGTTTAAGGCATATCATAATTTATGGCCAAAGAATTTGCAACAGCTTTTCAGCAGGTATGAGTCTGTTTATGCAATGAGAAAAGATAAAAAGTTTACACAAAGTTATGCTTGTACTAAGTTGAAAATATGTGTTTATTGGAGTTAAAATCTGGAATTCTCGTGATATTTCACTTATTAGTTGTCAGAATGTTCATCTTTTTAAAAACAAATATAAAGCAAAAATATTGAATAGTTATATATTTAATGTGTAAGTATGTGTGGTAAAAAAATTACTGGAATTAGAGTTATATTACTTTTATTTTTTTACATTCGGCCTGTCATGAATAGACATGAAAGTTATGTTTGATTTTGTCACATGCAAATTTTTTTTTACTGTTTTGTACAGTATTATGATGTTTATTTATGTGCAACAGGGCAAGTAATTACAAGTATTACACTTCTTCTTGCCCTATTCAACAATTGTACAGTTCTGTAACATAATTATCGCCTCTTTTTTATGTTTGTTTTGTTGAAATAAACAACATTGACAACAACACTGTCAACATACATAGTCAATGACTGTTGTAGTCATAAATTCAAAATTTATTTAATTTATGTGCAATATTTTAACTTTAATTAATTAAAAAAATTATAAAATATTTCAAATTAAATGTTTTCATCCACCTGGGCTTTACGTATGTTTATTATATTTAAATACTGTCAATAAATAAATATTTTTATACTGTAATACATGCTGTAAAATAGTTTTATATAATTACTTTTATGTTATCTTGACTTAAGTTACACTGTGACCCCTATCCTAAAAAAATCATGTTACTTTGGTCTCAAGTGATTTCACATGTTCTCATGTGTGCATTCACCACTCGCAAGAACAGCACATCAAAATGGCAAAAAAAAACAATGCAAAAACGCTAAAAACCGATGTAAGTTAATTGAAGGAGAATGTTTCCCTGCTTTTCATGAGCGCTCTTCCATAAGCAGATGTTGACACCATTAAAAATACAAAACGAGACACGATTCAGATTTCGATGAGGGAAAACCACTATTTATTTTTTTCAAAGAGAAAATAAGTAGTTGTATATGTTTTCAGGGTAAATTGCTCATTTTACTTCAAAATTGGAGCCTGTCGTCACGGGGAGCGGTGTTCACGACTACACAACAAGCCATCATTTAGTCAGGTACAGTATAAAAAGTTCAAATTATATGATACATGTGGCAAAATAATGAATCAGATCTCAGATGTAAAACATCTGATAATCTCTTTACTGCAGAGATTGGTAAATAATTAATTGCCTTCTGTGTCTTACTAGTTTGACAGTGTTTCATCATAAGATAAGCAGAACATTTGTATAGCGCTGTAAATCTATTCCATTCGGAGGCACTTAAAATACATTTATATGCACAACATTAATAAGTTATGTAAATGGTGATGAATCTGATGATACATTAATTCAGATAGAAGAGAATGTAGTAAATTAAAATAATAAGTTATATAGAAGATAATTATTAAAGATATATGATAATAAATAAGTAAAAAACATGGTGTCGAATTGATATCAACACATGTAAAGATAATAATAATACAAAATTAATATTAAATATAATTAAGACAACAATTAGGTATTGAACAAGCAAAAAATAAAAATAAAGATGCGTATGCAACCCAAACGAGATGCATTTTTAGGCATCTTTTAAAAGTCACAAGGCAAGAGATTGTCTTATCTCGCTTGGAAATACATTCCACATTCATGGAGCAGAAACCGAGAAAGTTCTGTAACCGTATCGGCTACAAGATGGCGGCACATACAAGTCATTGTTTGTAGCCGAACGCAACACTCGAGTAGCTCATTGTTCGTGGAATAGGTCAGTTATGTAAGCTGGTGCCAGTCTATGTTGAAGCAAAACTTCAGTAGCAGAATTGCGTAATGAATGCATTGCTTCAGGCTGGCTTCGCAGGAAGCCAGTGCAGTTTCTTGAGTACCTACCTGTGTCATGTGGTCCCATCTGTGGCAGTGGACCACCAGCAGAGCAGCAGCATTTTGCACTCTTTGCAACTTGTTGATCAGGCAATCAGGGGTGCTGTGTAGGAGACAGTTCCCATAGTCAGTGAGAATGTGTTTATTGTAGTGAGCAAGACATGACTTGTCGCCATAACTAGGAAGTTGGGCTGGTGAGAAGCTGCTTGGTACAGTGAACTGATTGTTGAATGCTTGTGTGTTGTAGACGATTTTGCTGCAGAATTTGTACCTCAATCCACAGAACACTGCACAGACCGCTGATGGCTCCCACAGTAAGTTTTACTTAGTTGGTTGCGATTGATATGGTTAACTTGACTTGTTTTCGTACAGGCTTCAAAGACATATTCATTAGTTTAACAATGCCGTCTATCACTATTGCTTCAATTTGCTGTACACAGTAATTTCTACTGCACTATAAACAGAGATTTAAATTTGCTCTGCAAATATGTATGAATAAGCAACACATTTCTACTTCATTATTTTTTCTACAGGATTACAAATTGTTATTTTGATTTCCAGCCTAGAGTTTAAAAAGATGGATGCTAAATGTCAGGCACAGAGCACACACAGCTTATGGTTAATTCCGTGGCCAATAAAGGCAGTTCGTTCAAAATTACTTTCATGAACAATGTGTGAATGTTCATATCTTTGCAGTAAATGTGTCGGATGTGGAAATGCAATCGCACTATGACGAGTTCTTTGAAGAAGTCTTTGTGGAACTGGAATTAAAGGTTTGTTATATACTATTTTATGAATGCACGTGCAATGCTAATACACGCATTTCAATTTTCTAACAAAACAGCATCAGAACATTGACTGAAAGCATTTGGCATGAATATTATGTGTTGTCTGATTTCCTTGTTTCTTGCTCATATGTTTATGCGAATTCATGATGTGCCTGATATTATGGAAGGCTCTGTTATGTATCCCTGTAGTTAACTACACATGACCTGTGCTGCAGTGTACAAATGATACATTAGCACTAGTACATTTACAATTAATAAATTTTGTCAATGACTGGTTGGTTCAAGCTTCCAATGATAGAATCAATCAGTCTTATATGATTGATAATTTTGGACCAGTATATTAATTCTGGATTTCATTCCCTCTCATTCCATGTCTGAGGTCGAAGGAGTTAAAACTTAAGCACAACAAGAAGACTTTTGACTGACTATTTATCCCATCGTGCCACACACTGGCCAATGAAAACCTTTGTGTTTTTAACTGTATTAATAATGGCATCAACAGTCGGGGAGGCTGGCAAGCGTTTTTGATTATCTGGGGGGTGTAGGTCTAAATTTGAAAGGTGACATTTATCAAACATATTGCTTAACTTCTATCTATGATTGATCATTGATCAGTTAGATAAACTTGTGATAACACTAATTAGCATAATATCTGTTTTCCTTCAGTATGGTGAGATTGAAGAGATGAATGTTTGTGACAACCTCGGGGACCACCTTGTCGGAAATATCTACGTGAAGGTACGTCAGTTACATTGTAATTTGGTTAAAAAAAACAATGTTCAGATCAATTTGTTGTCCTAGTACTTCCCAGGTTTTAATTTTAAACAGATTTAAATTACTGTATTGTGTAATTTATGGTAGATTTTGGGAAAAGTGACATTAGATTAAAACTGCCCACAAAGCCTAAATTAAAGCTGACCTACAGGGCTCTACACTAACTCCTAGAAGGCACTTGTCCTGTAGGACAAGTAGTGAGTCATGTTTACTTGTCCCACCAAAACTATACTTGTCCCCCCCTGAAAACGACAAACAGTGAATTGTTGTTTTTCCATGTTTGCAAATAACAACAGTGAATATTTAGCAAGACCTATAATATTTGAAATGGAACAAAGACTGCTAGCACCTAAAATCCCTTATCACATAATATATTAATTATTATAGTCCAGTACACCAGTCCCTCTTCTGCGTATCATTTCTGCTGCGATTCTTTCCAGCCAATCTTTGGTTTCTTGGACGAGCTCACATCGTCATCATCATCCTTGCAGTCAGACGATCACAAACATCCCATAATTTTAAACATCAAACTCACATATCAGATTATAGCAAAATAATGAGAAAAAAATTACAAAAACTAACTCATGCTTGCGAGTGTAGGGTTATGGTAGGTGGAATCGTCCACCCCATTATTACTTAGAATAGCAAAAGCCAGATAGAAATTTGTTATGGCAATTGACTTTGCCTAGAGTTAGGGTTGCTGCTGTAGCTATCAGCATATTTGTGAAAATTGATATGATGGTACTACATTGCTTTAATATGTACAACAAAATGTGCTTAGTAATATGGTGGTGGCGTTAAGCCATTATGCTGGTGTTTGTTACGATCGTGACATTATATTCAAATTTTATGCATTCCCGTGTAGCAGTAATGTTAAAACTTTCAGAACTGGGTAGGTGTCAGAAGTGTGACTATGTAACGTGACATTTAAATGAGGAACGGTGACAGCATGTTCGTATTTTCAACGGAACAGCATTACTGTCCTAGTGAGTAAGCTAGTTTCTAAAATGCTACATGCGCCGCCTGGTGATTACATTGGGAGTAGTTGCATGACGGAAAGAAAGCTGTGATACGTGCGACATCGGACAAAATTATAGATTCCATTAAACGTTATTTATTTTGGATATCAACAAGTCAAAACCTTTCAGTCTTTTTATTATAATGAACACTACATGTTTTATATTGCAACGGCATGAACTTGTCCGGTGGGATAAGTGTCCAGGATTATGTATTTGTCCTACACTAGTAGCTACTTGTCCCGGTCAAGCGGACAAGCGTTAATGTCGAGCTCTGACCTACATTTGATCATGCAATATATTTGTATGTGTCTAATGCTTTATGTAGTTCCATCAAGAGGAGAGTGCAGAAAAGGCTGTGGCTGATCTCAACAATCGGTGGTTCAACAGTAGGCCCATTCATGCAGAACTGTCGCCCGTCACTGACTTCCGTGAGGCTTGCTGTCGGCAATATGAAATGGGGTAAATTTGTTGTGCTACTTTCGCATTATTTAATATAACCACTGTCAAAGTGGCGAACTTAATTTGTTATTAACTGTTGTTTGCCAAAAATGCTTCATTAAGTTTGTAACAAATGTATGGTTTGGATGGGCATTATAGTAATATGTGAAAGGTATGTTGTCATGCTTTCACATTAATGGTTTTCTTCAGAAACTTGTGGTGTGTTCTATCCCTTTTTGTTTTTAACTGTGACAAACTAAGACCAAGACAGTGTTGACAAATCCAGATTTGGTTCATTAGTTGCACATTGAAGGGGCCTCCATAACAACATATTTGACGTGTGACAAAGAAGGTGAACTAATCCGGTGAAACCTGTTTTGACAGAGAATGCACCCGAGGTGGTTTCTGCAACTTCATGCATCTGAAGCCGATCTCGCATGACCTGAGACGAGAGCTGTATGGTCGCAAAGGTGGCAGCAAGCGAAGGAGGTAGGCACAAATTTTCTTTACCACTTAAATAATTATGTGAAAAAATATCCATGCCATCATTGACGCACACAATGTGAAGAATCAGCCAACCTGACTGAAGAAGTTATGTCAACAATATGCCTGATAACAAAGTGAAGATGCCATTTGTACCAATCAGTAGACTGCAACAAACAATTAACCAGCCATCGTCAGCAATAGGGCCAAACCAAAAATGTGCATGGATCCGAAACCACGTGTATTTAGTTTGGCTCAAGAGATAATATTTTCTGAGTATTTATCCAGAATATTCTGATGTTTGTTACTTCTTGGGTAAACAGTATAAAGCTGTTTGCATTCTATCTCTACTGATACCCATTAAAACATGCAGATAACTTTTCTGCATGATGATAGTTTTGTCAATTGTATATTTGTTCAAGGTCACGTTCACCTCCAACTCGTCGCAGCAGAAGTCGTAGTCGTGACCGTGACAGGCGTCACCGTCATCGATCCAGAAGTCGTGAACGTTCGGGCAGGTTCTGAGCGACAGATTGACCAACTGGCCGTCAAGAAATCTCCTATGTAGACGTCTCTTGGGAAGCATTTTAATAAAACTTTCTTCTACATAGCTGTTCACAGTGCATATCCATGTTTAAGTTGTCGTAATAAAACAGCCAGAGAAGGTGATTTCAACAAACAGGTAGCAATCTCATGATTTCTCATGCTATGAGCTTTGTAGGTTTCTGTTGCCACAATAGACATGTTCCATTTCTTTCTTTTCTTTTTGTGATACTTTTTATTAGTTGTAGTTAGCAATAAAGTTCTAAATCTGTCAGTTGTGTTCATGTCTATTACATAGATCGTTTGCAATATAACGAGTACATGAGCATGTAATAAATTACATATTGTTCACGACAAACGGTTCAGACACCTGGGTGAGACTTGCTAGAGGTAACACAAATAATGGTTAAGTATTTGTTTTTTAATATCTGTGAAAGTATAACATTAGCTAACATGTTTTGCTCTTGGTGTTCTGCTGAAGGCAGTGAAGGGGGGATTTCTTCCATATGATTTCATGGTCCAGGCATATCACAAGCATGATATTCGTCATTCATTACCCGTAACCCTAAAACTAGAGAAATATTGACATCAACAAAAAAATTCATGATTGTTTTAATGGAAGGTTGCGAGACTATTTGTTTTAAACATTGAAAAAAGGTACATTCTTATATAGCACTGTATCCAGTCATTAGGACTGCTCAAAGCGCTTTGCACCTGCCCTGCGTGATAGACCTGTTCATTCCAACGCCAACTCGACTTCTCTGGGAAGCATCTACAGCCATGCTGCAATTTCTGCGCAGACTTCATTCACATGTTCACCATTGTCTACAGCCAGGTACTCCTTTATACAGCCAAGTGAACTGAGGCAACGTGGAGTGAACGAAACTGCCCAAGCTTAGAAATGGCAGCGAGAGGATTCGAGAGTTCAATGTTGTAATCCTTATGCCACTAGTTTTAACAGTTTATCAAATATTGACAGAACAACTGTTATCGCAAATATCTCAATTATTAATCACTTTATGAAGTATTGTATGCATCCGATTATAATAATTATTTCATCATGTCATGACTATCTACGTATACGATTGTGCATTTAGGATCTCTCGCAAGTCATTCTTCAAAAAGTTACACAGTGTATTCAATTTCCAACCACTGTTTCCATCACTACCCCCATTGAGACTGATGCCTTGTCGTGTCAATGACCTGGAGTGCTAAGTGGGTATAACCATGCCGGACAGAGGCCAAACAAAAGGCATTACCTCATCTCGTAAATAAGAAACGGAAACAAGAATAATGAAACAATTTTATACTCTGGCAGAAATGACGGCCAACACCACGGAGCTACATGGAGCTAGGCATAGCCATGGTTGTGAAGAAAGGCCAATGGAATTCGCTGATAGAATAGCAATCTATTGGCTAGACTCTTATATGCCAGATTTAAAGGGAAGCAAGTCAACATGAATATCTTACAGTGTTATGCACCAACCAACAATGCAGAAGGGGAGGAGAAGGAAGACTTGTGCAAGCCTACAAGCTCGAGATGTTGAGAACATGGTGAATCTTAATGTGAAAGTAGGACCAGAAAATGCCGGGTATGAACAGTATTGGCTACGTGGGACTGCAAACGTAACGGGGAACGACTGATTGACTTCTGTGGCATGCACAACCTTGTCACAAGTGGAACTAAATTTCTTCACAAGGAGATAACTTGGATTTCACCCAACCAAAGAGACAAGAACCAAAGTTTCGAGACTGAAAAATGTTGATGTCAATAAACAGTTTATCCTGCATGTACACAACCGCTTTGTTGTTCTTGAGAATGTAGACGAGGAAGGCAACGTCAAAGGACGCAAACATGTAGCAGAACTTGAAATATTTTGCACATATACACACTGAATGCAGCCGGATGGTGCTAGGCAACAGAAAGAAGAAACACGTGGAGTAGCTAAGTGAAGGCATGGAAAGCCAGTGGATGAAAGGTAAGTCCCAGAGTTTGAAGGAAAGCTACAACCTGGAGGTGAACTGTGGAGGGGGAATTATGCGAAATGTGGTAAAGGTGCATTAACCTGGGCACTAATAGTGCGCTCAAACACAATATCTTTTACAAATATACGTCCGTTTTGTACCTGATCCGATGGGGGGTTATGCAAAGAACAAATTAGCATCGAAAAAAATTAGGTAAATATGTAATTTAATAGCGTTAATAATTTCGGCCAGGTTAATGCACCTTTACCCGAAAGGAAAGGTACCTCAGGCTCAGCTGGGGTCAGGCTTCCAAAAAAGCTGCAGACCGACAGAAGTGGAGATGTCTTGTCTCTGCCTTATGTGCCAGTATAGGCACTAAGTCTAAGAAAGTAAAATCTTAGAACTATAGACAGATGAGGTTAACAGTATTTGGAAGAAAAAAGTAGATCTAATTACTGCCCTTGGATGGCCAACCCTCGAACGAAGGCGCATTATCAAACAAGCCACTACCTTCTACAAAATTCTAAATAACATTATTGAGATCACCCCCCCTCCGGGCCTACTAAATCGCTCTCGAACCCGTGGACAATACATAGCCCCCAAGTGTCGTATAAATGCAATGGTCTTTTCATTTGATCCCAGAGCCATTCGCATATGGAATATGATTCCATCAAAAATTACCAACATAAAAAACCCAAAATCATTTCAAGAAGCTATTATGGAACTCCCTTTCACCACACCTCCTCACCTAAACTGCCTTTAAAACACAGTGCTCAGCGTAAACTTATCCATGGTGTGGGTATGGAGACTGTCTATGTGTGCATGTGGCAAGGCAGCGACAGTATCCATACACACAACCAACCTATTAAAAAATTTCGTTAAACATCCTATACATAAAATAAATAAAACTATCAGATAAAAACCATTTCAGCAACATTAATGATACTAGTCTTTTAATCGAACGTACCACCCACAGCGCATGCGCACAGTCCACCACAAACTCCTGCGTTAGCCCAAGTTTGGGCTGTTTGGAGTAAACCACTTGAGACTTGAGTCCTTGAGTATATCCGTTTGGTGGCGCCACCATATAGGCCTATCTAGGACGTCTTGTACCCGTCCTAAGTCGATTTCAGAATTGCCTTTTAATCTGTGAATATCAACTTTTCTTGTTGTAGTAAGTAGACTACGAGCGGAATTGCTTCAACTAAATTGGTGATAGCAAGAAACCTCATATAAATATTTCATCGATCACATGCGAAAATAATCAATGTGTGACTGTGGGCGATAATGGGTGTAAATGTAGGACTGCAACATCACCAGTGGCTGTGGCAGTGAACTATGGCTATGCCTCAGCTAAAGGCGATGTCCATGAATGACTGATTTTTATTGTTACCGATTCACCAGAAGGGTACCCATCTGATTATAATTAATTTCAAAGTCGTTTTATTACAGTATGAATAATTTTTTTCTAATATTAGGAATGTTTTAGTTAAAAAGTGGTTCATGTTGTATTTAACTTTTTTATTATGATGCACATGTTGATATAGAACGCGTACATCTCTCGCAGACATAAAACCAACTTTGTTTTTGACTGTTCTAATATTGAAATTACAAATACATATCAACGCTAAAAATTTTAAAAGATTTAAAACTGACAAGTACTAACCTCACTACATATGTATTCCATGACATACCAGGTACCATATGCATATTACCATCAAGAAGCCGAAGAAATTAGCTCCAAATAATCAACTATTAGTAAATTTATTGTCTAATATTGGGCGATATTACCATAATCAACACACCGACAATGTCACATGATGTTATGGTTTTCTCACAAAAACATCACATTTTCATATTTATGCATGGTTATTATCACGTAACTTCAGTGATATACCTAAGTGAATAAGCATGGTTGCAGACGTGAAATATGTGTTTATTGCATTTTGATAATGTTCCAAATAGCCTTAGAAAAATAATTATTTCGGCAGCCAGCATCAAAATTTTATGCCAGATGCCCATTTTAACACATTTTTGGTTTCATGCCCCTGAGTAGCATTCACTGTTGTGTCAAGGTAACAAGTTTATGGAAACACTAAAAACATCTGGAAAGCATTTCATACAATTTTCCTCAGTAGAAGTAAGATGATCAGGTTCTGCCCTTTCATTTCAGGTGTCGCACATTAACTTGAAAACGAATAGCGCTGCTATTTATGTACAAATATGGACGACACCAGCACTGCACCAGAAATGGATCAGGAATTAGCACAACGCCTGTTCAAAGAGGGCGCCACATTGGTGATGCTGGATGTCCCTGAAGGAACTGAAGTGGGCATCGACTACAATTCATGGCGAGCGGGAAGCAGATTTCACGGTGTCAAGATGATACCACCTGGTGTTCATTTTATGTACTACAGGTACGTAGAATGGAGTTATTTGTATCAAGCTGAATTAGAATGGGCTTCAGTGCCCTATTCGAATGGGTGTTGTAATTTATGTCTGCAAAGGGGAAGTATAAAGCAGTTAGATTTGTTAAAAAGTTCAAAATGAGAACTGCATTTACTTTTTAATTTGCTTTTGAATTAACATTTTCAGTGCTTCCGGAAGTGATGACCAGGTGGCGCCACGGACTGGTTTCTTTTACAACTTCAAACAGCGGGAGATCATCACAAAGAAGTGGGATAAACAGCATGAAGGTCTAACTGCAACTGTGGTTCATGTGTGATACAATATTATGAATGGGAGCAGCCGTGGCCTAGTGGTTAAGGTGTTGGACTCTAAATTCGAGGGTTGTGAGTTCAAGACCCACACTGGGCACGGTTCGTTTTCGAAGCTTAGGCAATTTCGTTTACCCTACTTTGCCTCAGTCTACTCAGCTGCAAATGAGTACATACACTGTTTGGAAGGTACCTGTGATGGACTAGTGTCCCGTCCAGGAGAGTCAGTATAACTGCACTCTAAGTTGCTTCGCACTACAGAAACCAGGTTTAAGCACTGGCCATATAAGCCTTCATGGCTTCCTAAGGCGCTGGGGGATGACTTTACCTTTACCTACAATATTATGAATAGCTAATACTGAAATCTGTATCTATGACAATATGATATCTAATTAGTAAAATGCCAAATATGTTGTGCGCATAAGCATAAGTACAACTGACAATTAGAAATGCAAATTTTGAAAACATAGTTTTGAATTGTTGACTTTTGTGGTGATCGTCTTGGCAGCAATGATATATAAAAACCAAACTGTATGAATTTTACAGTGTCCATCTGTTTTAATCACACTGTTAAATATAATATTTCATATTAGAAGGACATTTAGCAATTTTGTCAAGTACTGTATGGTTTTGCTGTATCATATTCAGATGCCAGTCCAAGAAAAGAGCTACAACACAAATATGTGATTTGTGGCCTTCATTGAAACCTGTACAGTGTATTTGTAGACTTGGTGTGCGCAAGTCCAGAAGACCAAGAGAGAGTAGAGCAGAATAAGAAGGAACTTGACCAATATCTCGGTGTCTATCCATATAAGAGGTATGTGCACATACTTGTGTACATAACAGATGATAACATACATCCACAACTGTGATCACTGCACATGGCTGCAGCTCCAAGCAAACCTGGAACACAGAAATCTAAACAAAATCTCTAGATAACAAAGATGGGGCGATTACACCACCAATGTAATCGATTACAGTTAACATATATTATGGTTACAATTACATGTGTAATTACTTAGAAAACGAGTGTAATCGATTACAATTACCTTTGTTTGTAAACATGATTACAATCATGATAACATTCAAGAATATAAATGACATAATGAAATAAATTTTAAAACATGGTATTATTGTCACCAATGTTATTCAACTTTCTAGAAAAATCAAACACAACAGTCACTGTACATGCGTCAGATACAAAATGAATAGAAAAGTGGGCTTGTAGTTGGGACCTGGGCAAACAACGGAAATAAGGACAATAAAATTGTGATTGCCATCATGATTACGATTACTTGGCCTTTTTGACCAATGAAAGAAATACTGTATGAGAAAGGTTTTGTGTTTATGTCCCAGTCAATGCAGCCGTGATGTGAACAGGCTTAACTTTACATGATGTTTTCGGATAAAGGTTTGCAGACAGAAGACAATGTTGACAACATATCTAAACATTTCATTGTACTCTAAACCTTGTGATTACTAACTGTTTATTATCACGTGTTCCTTAATTATAAAATACTCCATTTCAGTTACAAGAAGTGGATATCGTTGACTAACCACATTACCAGTGAGCTGATTGAACATCTGCAGCCATCAAGCGGCAAAATATGTTCCGTGATGCAGGTGCACTCAGAGCGAAGCACTACAGAGTCTCGGAGAGCGGCTGCCAAGTCAGAACATAATGATTGCGACGTTGACAGAGATGGTCTTCCTGCTGTTCATCCGATCCCAGGGAGCGAAATCCACTTCAGCCAGTTTGATATGCGACAATATCCGGAAGGCGCGACACCGCAGGAAGTAACGAAATACAGCATGGATCCAACCTTCTGTCTATCACAGCTTCTCCACACAACATTCAAGGACAATGAAATTAGGATGCTTGGCGAGATCCAATTTGCATTTATCTGCTTCCTCACAGGACAGGTCTATGATGGCTTCGAGCAGTGGAAGAAATTGGTGGCACTGCTGTGTTTGTGTGACGAGGCAATGTCCAAACACCCGGAACTCTATGAACAGTTCATCACGGTACTTCACTATCATCTAGCTGAAGTGCCAGAGGACTTTTTTGTTGACATTGTGTCGAAGGACAACTTCCTCACTACCCACCTGCAAGTGTTTTTCACCAATCTGACTGACAGCAATGCACCCGTGGGTCTGAAGAGTAAAGCTCGCCGCTTCCAACACCATCTGACGAAAAAGTTCAAGTGGGACTTTAGTTCAGAACCTGATGATTGTGCCCCCGTTGTTGTGGAGGGGGCGACCTGATGGATGTGTGGCTGTGCATGCACTACATAAAACCATAGATAATTGTATAATTCTCATTGCCTGTAACATGCATTAGGGCATTTTATCTTCTGGTTGCATCGCAATATTATTTTTGTCTTACATACACAGTATATGTCTCTTTGGGCTGATTCGGGGCCGGTTTCAAGTGTTCATATGTATGAAGGAACTTCTCGTAAGTAAATCAATTCACAAAATCTATGTAGTTATGTTCAACTGTTCTCTTCGAGTTTTCTACAATTTTGTCCTGAGTTATGCAATCTGTGTCAAACATCCAGAAATGTTTCATATTATCTCCTTCGTATGGTATGAGCGCTTCATGATACCAGCCTCAGATTTTAAGATCTGCTTGAGACAAATATTCAAATTCAGTATGTTTTTTTGCCGAAGTATTTACTGTACAACAGTGACACAAATAGAGGATTGTTGTTTATTCGGACTTGGTGCTTTAACATTGTTATCATAATACATTAGTACAACATTCCAATATAGAATAGGCACGTATATATAAAACATCGCAAGAGTAAAAATCCTCCAATCAAAGTATCTGAGCATTAAACATTGCACATTTACGATCAGACACAACATTCTGCTGTTGAGGTGACAAGCTATTTCAAACAATATCAATTACTAGCAGGTTTTATTGATCATAGTAAAATCAGTGATTTTTCTTGTTTAAATGTGTGTGGGTAGCACTGAAAAGAAATGACGATTCCAAATGATTGAAAGATAATTTCCATCATAAAACAATAATGGAATTGTGTGTGGCTGATATTTAAGGAAAAAATATGCTTGCATGACCACTGTTATAGTAAAACATTGTTACATTTTGGTTTAGTCACAATTGTGTAAATATTTCTAGATAAAAGGATCCACATAATCATGATGTATAATGATGTAGACAACATAATCATGATGTATAATGATGTAGACAACATAATCATGATGTATAATGATGTAGACAACTTATGTTGTGTCTCAGTGGCCTATGAGACATTATGTACAGTTATCACCCTCGCAGTTAACACAACAATGCTCTCATAAACGCATGTACGACTGGAAGCTATCATCTCGCTGATTAACAAGCAAAGACACTGACTAGATGTGTCAATTGTGATCCCTTAAGCATGAAATTGAATATTTCTAGTGACATGTTATTCACAAGTTTATCAAGCATGCACAAAACAATCATTGGATCAGTGAAACAAACACAATTATACATTATATGTGACGATATTATTCATATGGCAATCCAATTTAACATTATGCATTCTGAAAGTATGAATACTTCACTTCAGTCACTTGATGATCATAAAATGTTGCTGACCTTGTTACAAGATATGCAAGAGACACCAGGCCCATAGCCAAGGGGGCTTCCAACCCCAAAAATCAACATTAGATCTGAGGCATGCACACTTGGTACAAAACTTTTCCTAAATATGACCCTTTAGTGAGTCCAGGAATTGAATGAAATACACTACTTTCAACAAATACAATTATGAGGCTGCATTTAACATTCATGTTAAATTTACACTCTGCAGTTCCGTATCACAATTGTTATCTGAACACACACACAATCTGTACATGCAGCGTCAACATGGCAGGGAGGTAAGGCTGTCGATAATGTCTCGCTGTCTCCTCCATTCATCATTCCTGAAGTCTGACTTGGCGGTATGCTGTAGATGATGATTGGCTGGGAGGCGCCACCTGGATCCTGTTTGTCTTCCTAACTGAGTGCTGGAAGATTGCGTTACTGATCATAACGACCGGCGTGAAGAGTTTCAGAGGGTAGTCACTGCAAACACAAGACGTGACAAGTTCTCAAGATTTTCTGTATGGCTATTTCCATCCATATACTGCTGTAAACCCCTGCAGAGAGTTAGCTACACCATATACACGTGGCCTGCTCAGCACTTCTCACGTGCCCAACCAGGAAACAGCTTTGGCCACGGGAGTTAGAATAGGTGGGTTAGATATAGAGGCCACCACTTTTGGAATCCACGACAGGTTACACATTTACCCTCTGTGTGGGATCTTTTACTTTCCCTGGCATAGACACCAGGTAGAAGGGACCAATGGCTTTTACAGTCTCTTCTGAAAAACACAGACAAAGTGGTTATTAGCACATGTGCCAACCCATAACAGTTACGGATTTTCTTAAAATAAACGGACTTTCCTTACAGTTTTGTATGTTTTGAATAAAGCTTTTTTGTATTGCAAGATATGGTACTCATTTGCCATTGCAAATATTTTAGCTGTGAACAATCGGCTATGTCAGTCTTGCAAGATCAAGAAGCAACTGTTAAGCATGTGCAGCAAACCATGCAGTGGACGTAGATGATCATACAGGAACTTGCAAAATGGCCATCTATAATCCAAGTGTACCTATTATATATTCAATATGCACAACGTAAAAGGTTTTTATTTTATGAAGTTGTAATTCCTGAGCATATTCATTAAACTTTACATCAAAACTCAATTAAATTCTATGCTCATACTGATTGCTAATCAATGTGTGCAATGAACATATGAGTCATGGGTACTGTTCGCATTAAAATAATTTTTCTCAGATAAAAGTATATTATAATAAAATTATTATTAGTTAATTTTCTTTTACTCATCTCAGACGTGCAGAAAAGAAGTTGAAGACAATAATATTATACATGGAACTACCAGGAAGCAGAGGATTACATTAATTTCACTTACAAGGTTTCATCACTTGGTTCCGCTTCATTGCCGCTGATGATGAGCAGAGGAAACAACATGGAGAAGATGCAGCCACTGAATCACAAATGTTAGGGTTAGTTTTCTATTAACTTCTGTTTTGTTTTTCAGACTAGGATTCTTTCAAAGACTGCACAAGATTGTGTGAAGTATTTGGAACATGTGATTTAAAGTGGGGTTACAATTTCAGTGCAAACATGCATCGACCCACGACTTATGAAGTTTCGGTAATGTTTGTTGCTAACCAATTAAAATAGAAAATGTTATATATGATATGCATGTTCCTTAAAATTAATAGTAATATAGTATTCATAGCACAGTATATATAGTAGGGTTACTTCAGTGCACACCACAACTGATGTTGTTTAAATGTTTGGTTGTTAACCAACTAAAATGGAAAAAGTAGTATTTAATATGCAGGTTCCCTAGAAATGGATATTAGTATGGTACACATGGAAATAATGAATATGTGCACATTATGACAATCTAAAAGTGCTAAATAGTGGATGCTAACAACACACGTAATTAGGATTCGCCCTTAATGAACATCTTTCCCAAGTGCCAACTGTATCTAGATCTATAATTGTCATAGAGAGAGTATAATTGTCTACAGTGCAATGTTATGTGAGATGATGTGATGTACTTCCATGGATCGTAAAACGTTAATACCGGTACATAGCAGCTAACATCAACAACATCGACAACATCAACATCAACAACATCGACAACATCGACAACATCGACACTCTCAGACTGCAGAGCTGACCTTTCTTATTATAATCGACCGCGAGTGTGTATGTATGTATGTATGTATGTATGTATGTATGTATGTATGTATGTATGTATGTATGTATGTATGTATGTATGTATGTATGTATGTTATGTCTGTACTCTTCCTAGATGCTTTGCATCTTGGGGGCCAAACTTTCAGGGGTTAATCTACAACCCCACAATGTCATGCGCATATTCGGCGTTGTCCCAAGTTATATAACACAAGGGCGAGGCACCACAAGACGTTACTGTAATTGCCAGTATTATGTCGCATTCCAAAAAGACATCAAGATAATGACTGGCAGCAAGTTCCAAGGCATATATGGATATTTCTGTAATAATGTTTTTAATATTGTTATCTTGACAGTCACTTAATTATATACTACCAATTTATCCTGTCCGGAGGTGGAATTTTTTTTAGTAATTGTAAAGAACACAAGAAGTATAAAAAATAGTAACCTGGCTGCAGGTATTCGATACAACCAAACAGTATTGGAGAAGCAAGTATTGATTGCAATCACTGCCCACCTGATCACAGTTGAACTTGGCACTGATGTCAGTATAGCAAGTGGGAGACCAAATCCTACAAAGTACGGCCAGTTGCTCTCCATGTAAGACAGTCGTTTGTGGACCTCCCAACCTGAAGAACAAGACTATGTATCATAGGCTTCTTGTGAAACAAGCTACTTCAAAACACAATGTCAAAAGAGAACTGAAGCCAATGCTGAAGATACACAGCTTAAGATTACTTAAATCCTGTTTAAATCCATTGGCTTTCATCAGGCATGGATCTGTATAATTTTATCTTTATAGCACAGAGAGCAAACAAAAACATAAAGCCACATGGCATGATTAATAACAGAAACAATAGTTATATCAATCAGACAAAAAACTGTTCTATTGTATTTGTACAAAATATAAATGTTTTCAGCTGAGTAAGAATCACGGGATCACATTTAAATATATGAAATCAACCAATGGTGAAAAAGTTAATGTCTCAGAATTTACTTAAATTTTAACCAATGACTATGTGGCTATACTTGAGCTTCTACAAAAGAACTAAACATTTACATGCAAATTGTGTCTGTAATGACCTATGATGCGAACAAGTTGTAAGCGCCCAAAAGCTTGTAAAGTAATCAAGTTAGAGGTACCTAAAAACAGTCAAAATAACAGATACCATTTGGCCGCTTACCCCTTGTTCACATTATAGGGCATTACAGACACAATTTTATGTAAATACTTACTTTGTTTAGCAGAAGTACTCAAATATAGCCACTTACTATTCACGTATAGCCAATTAGTCACTGGATAAAATTTAAGTCAATTCTGAGACACAAACGTTTTTAATTTCCTGAAAATTGGTTGATTTTACATGGAATGACCCATATTATAATTGTTTGCTGCCCATTTGTTGATATATAATGATAATAAATAATAATATTAGATTGTGCATATGAACTATGTTCTGTAATGACTGCCCACTAACTCACCCATGCTGAACCACTTGTACTCGAAGGCGTAGAGAGAGTAGAGTAGGCACATATGGAGCAGAGAGATGAGTTGTCCAATCACGGTAATCGGCAGAAAATTTGCAAGCGTTCCCTGAAAACACAAAATGCATTAACCTCTGCTTGGACAAGTACCATTGATAATAAACTCTATTTTCAGCCAATTAATCTGACTTGAAAGGAATATATTCGTAAAATAATAGACCAGTAAGTTTTTAATGTGAACAATATATAAAGTGTATTAAATCGTTAATGACTCAAATAAATAACACAAACCACTCGCGTACAGCCAAGCTGTAAATTCACCCGTGGTGTGCAAATGACACATACAGAACTGTCATTAACATTCTTCCATAAACCGGGTTTAACCCCTGTTAACATCATCATCATCTAGTTAAACTCCATCGCCAATCACACATGTAATAAACCAGACTCATTAACACAAAGCCTTACTATTAAATTCAAGCACATTTTCTGATCATGTCAAATTGTCATTTCCTTGGTATCTGAGCTAAAAAATTGACCATGTGCATAAAAACATAAAGCACAGAGGCAGATTGATGGTCTAGAATTCATTTTAAGGGTCCATTCACAATTGTCGACATTTACCCATTCATACAAAGCATACTAATTCTCAGAATCCCCTCCATGAATTACGGGGGTAGTATTTCAAATGTTGATAATTTTCCACATTTCAAAACACATCAATATCACTAAAGTAAGAGAGAGCGCACGTGTAGAACATACAACAATAACCAATAGAATGTGTTTAAAAACATTTATCACCGATAATAAAATTTCCAAATGTTGGGCGGTATTACTGCATCACGCGGTGAATATGTAAATGTTGATAATTATGAATGGCCCCTAAGGGGCGAAGTTTAGAAACTGTAGATATGAATTGTAACGAGTCACAACCGACCTGTATAAGAAAGAGTGCTTGCAAGAGCAAACTGAAGAGAATATCAGCTATGATCTTCCCAAACGTTGGAAGCATTTGTGGACGGCCCCGAGTGCGACGATAGGCGGCATCAGCAATGTCCTGAGGGATGCAGCAAATGTTGACATCAAACATTATTCATTTGTCACTTGATGAAAGACACGGTACTGGGACATATTTCACAGAGAGAGGTTTGGGCGGAGCTAACCCCATACTTATATTTGTGCATGCAAACATTTTCAATATTTAATTCAGAATTGTTCCTGTCACTTGTTATTTTAGTTTATACTTTGCACCTTTGTACATTGGTGAAATTTTTCTAAATAAAATAATAAAACAAAATAATAAACTTCCATGGAGCCTACATTCTGAAGAACCTGAGCTCAGAGGCAGAAAAAAAACAGAATCATTAAGCATAATCGTGAACAGGGCCTATATATAGTTACACATGATATAGTTATATAACATATATAACTATATTTGTGTAACTATATATATTATAGATATTTGCTGCCTTCATCTGTATGTATGCATACATATATATATATTTATGCAATCAACAACGCAAGTCAAGTGTAAAGATATGAAAAGGCCAAATGAATGACATTTATTAATGGCATATTATTCCGATTAAAAGCATGCAATGAGGACCCTATAACATATGCCAAGCCTGTGGCTGAGCCTCATACAAAGCCGCCTGGACACAATGCTCCCAGAGCCCACACTTCGACATAGCAATACAGTAGCCAAAATTGGCGTTTATCGCATTTTGTCCAGAAACCCCACATACACATGCATGCATGTGAATATTTGTAAATGTATATTGTATATCAAATATATACTAATCTTTGGACCAAGGCTATGTGAACATAGCCATTAGTGCCCTGCGCGGGCCGGGCTTTGGGTCCAAGCCCAGCCCGGCCTGGAGCCCGTGCCTCTACATAATTTCGCAGGCCGGGCCTGGGCCTACATACTGCGGGCCCGGGCCGGGCCTGGGCTGAAAACAATTTAAACACATCGGGCTTGGGCCGGGTCTGGGCCTAGTTTGAGTGGGCTGGGCCGGGCCTGGGCTGGGTCTGGATATAATAATAATATTCATACAAAACACTTATTATTACTTTATTTTTTAATAAAAACTGATTATAAATTGTAATTCCAGTTAATGAATGCTTAAAATTATTTCTTTAGTATTATATAGTTGCAAATTGAGACCTTGCATGGAATCTAATGGCCCCATAAGTTCACTTGGCTGGAAGTAGCCAGCCCCAAATGTTTACTTTAGAAATATTTGCAGAGGCAATCAAGCCATGATTAACCATCAACTTATCACCCTCTGACCCTACCAGTGGACATTCAATTGTCTAGGTCTTCCCTCCAAACATTGCCCACCTGAATGACCTGCCCACTGCCAAGTGCCCACTAGGCCACTAGCCCACTACCCAACCCAGTTGGTAATTGGTATTTCTCCCAGTCCTAATTCATTCACACTTGTACTAATTCGCACATTCCTGAACCTATCTGTTTCAGACTAGTGACTGCAGGCCTGCTGGAAATGCCACTGGGTGTCAGTGCCAGTGGGTGACATTTAATTGAAATATCATATTAAATTATGTTAACTTAGTTGAGCTAATTCAATTAACAATATAAATTGGGGTTATGGCTTGCATATGGGTTAAGTCAGGGTTAGATATACAAATCTCCTACCCTAACCATAAGCCAATACATTAAAGCCAAATATAACAAATGTTATCATATTTAATAGTAATGACACTAAGAAGTTTTTCTTTATTTTTCTTCAGGATATTCTAAGTTTGAAGAAGTTGGTGGTGGTGGACTTTTAGAACTCATCCAGCACACTATGGACCTTCAGCATAAGAGTAGTAGTCCATTAAGAGCTAAGGATATTATGCCCCATCCCATATATATACACATATATGTTTTTTTATTTAATAAAACAATAAGTCTGTTGTACAGTTTATTTGTTTTTCGTCTTTGTTATAAGATTATAGATTTATCTTCTCTAAACTTAGCGGGCCGCAGGCTTGCGGACCGCGGGCTTACCCATCTTTGGCCCGCGGGTATGGGCCTGAAACTTGTGGGCCGGGCCGGGCCTGGGCCAAACATTCAGTCTGGGTCGGGCCTGGGCCTAAATTCTAGTTTGCAGGCCTGGGCCGGGCTTGAAAAATTATTGCGGGCCTGGGCCGGGCCTCTAACTGCTAATTGCGGGCCGGGCTTGGGATCAAATTCTAGGCCCACGCAGGGCACTAATAGCCATACAGAAAGCGTGCGCTGGAGTGGGTTCTCTATGGATACCTGGAGGTCACCACACAATGCCACAGGAAAGAAAACACTGTTGGGTGCAAGCGAGAAACCAGCCATGCATGTCACCACTCACCTGGAACCAAAGGCTGTTGACTAGCTTGCTTAGCAAAAACAGAGGGAGGACCCACAGAGCACTGAAGGTCCATGACAGCATCGGACCAACCCAGGACCATACCAAGTTGTGTGTTGATGAACCACCTGTAAATAGAAATACATAAAACTGCAAAATGATACTTGCATAATTATAATGTCCCTATTGATTAATAATATAGTGTAAAAAGTGCATTACTCAAAGAATTCAAATTATGCTTCTGGTAGACAGTATTAATATGTGAGTATATCATATAACATATAATGCTATTACAAAAGTTATATGTGTGAGATGTGTTGTATACATATTGATTTACTATTGGGCTGAGACAGCATAATTATATTTATTATAACATAATAAAAACATCTTACTGTATAAGAAAATAATGTGCAAGTTATGGAAGATGTTATGTAATCATATGCGGAAAAAAAATTGTAATGATTAACAAGCCATGTTCCTTACCAAATATGAGATGAATGAAGAAATGCAGACCAGGTATGATCAAGCCATTGAACAGCCAGATGCTCAACTGAAAGAAAAGTACTTCCACGTACACTGTTCACTTAACACCAATAATATAAATACTGGTTGGCACAAATATAAACTTCACATGTAGTTTATTTTATCAGCTGAAAGGTATCTTATATAATTATAACACTCTGAAATGCACAGCTATTATATCTCCAAAATATCAGTGCTTTGAAGGGGAATCGTTTTGACTTCAACTTGTATTTGGAAAGTAAAATAAATTTTTGAACTCAGAAAAGGTTGTGCTTTTTCCAATAGACCAAAACTATTATAGTTGCTTACACAGAAGAGACCACCATTCCATGCACAACAAAGCAGCATTCTCTGCATCACACGAGGCTCACTGAAACAAAATAATAACATGCTTAAAATTAGTGATAATTTTACAAATTAGGAAAAAAAATCTATATCAAAATCTTAGTCTTTCAACCAACATACAGTATATGATACATTTTGAGATTCACATTACCAAACATTGTTTATGTAAACACCATGTTGTCCTTTGTAGACTTTTCCTTCCCAAATAGTAACAAGTAACGACAATTTTATCACAAAGGTATAAGTGCATTTCACACAGACCGGACAATAGGACGAGGACAAATGGTGTGTCAATTAACAATTTAAATGACAATTAACAATTTAAATGACAACACCATAGCAGCCACAGTCAATAACAGTTTGAGTCACATTTAAAAATAAGATTTTAACATTTGTAAGTTATGGGGGGACACCAAAATATCTCCATTTTGTTGCCCAGTATTGTGGAAGTGCACATATGATATTACCCCATAAAGAATGTGTAAACATTGCCACTTGAACAATTTGTGATCACATTTGCTGGCCTACCTGTCACGTTTACGCTCTGTGTGTTTGAGATGTTCCGACCTGCGTCTTGCGAGTGCGCTCAGTGGTTCATCCTTTCTGGACGTGTTGCTGGCTGACTCGTCATGGATGTCCTGGTCAAGATGATGCACCTTCAGTGCCCCCATCACAGAGTCACGCACACCACGCGCCATTAGCAGCAGCATCAGTTTGACGCTCGTCGACATGGCTGCTTCAAATTCACAAGGCAACTGAAGTGGCAGACAAGACACCATTTAGCCAATTATATATGCTAGGGTATTTATTAAGTCAGTTCGTCATAAACAGATCGATTATTTTCCTTAAAAAAATATTTGTACACTCTGTTGGATGGTATGACTCTAATAATGATTTGCCGTCCTTGATCTTGTTGAAAGTTTTTTGTTAAAAGTATGCCACCTATAGTTTGCCACCTGTCGGTTAGTCTGCCTCTAGTGAATGCGACAACACTGACACTGTCAGTCACAAGAGTGTGAGTCAACAGACTGGGTCCCAGATGGTTCAGCCAATGATGGGTATGGCCAATGTGTAGTGACAGTTCGGCCTAGTCGTTCCAGCCCACGCAGACGGATGGTTCAGCCCACTTCACTTAAAACCAACGCTATTGAATTAAGCTACAGTCGATTCGGCCCAAGCTAGAAGCGGAATTCTAAGCAGCAGAACTCTTAGTATAAGTAATAATCTAGGTAAGTTATCGATTCAGCCCACGGCTTCATTCAATAAAAAAGGAAATTATGATTGTGCACAGAAACATATGCACATGCTCACACAATAATAACATATAATTATTACAGAGCAATATCAGTAAAATAACGGAAAGCACTTGACATAATAAAACAATGATCCAAACTGAAGTAATTAATGTCTAAAGGAAATGTCCATGAATAAATGTAATAATTTGTTGTGTTTGTATTGTATATATATATATATTTATATACTTATGCATATATATTGTGTGATATATATTGGCTTACCCATATAGTGTACGTGCATCATGATTTTATTTGTAGTAGTGATGGCAAATTATGCACTGGTAGTTGTTAAATAAATAAATAAATGTCAGAGAGAAATTCTGGCAGTTTTCAATCTATCTGGAGTTGTGTTGTTGCACTGCAGGTCCCCGATCTGCTATCTTACTTAGGAATATCGGCTAACGCGTTTCGGCACACAGAGCAGAACACGCCATCCAACAGGATTTCCCAGTTAGAATTTATAAACTGTTTCGGCCCATGGAGCCCACTAGCACTGGCTGTATACACGGATAGTTCGGCCCTTGTGAGCGAAAACAATTTACGCGATGTTGGTTGGTTATGGGCCGATACATCTGACACCCAACAGAAAACATTCAACAGTTCCACCCGATTGAACAAGACTGCTACCCAAATTAAAAAACTCCAGATGGCAAGTGAGCAAGGAAGGTATTGGCTTACCGAGTCTATAAGCCTTGAACAGAGATTTGACTCGTACCCGGATGAAGAAGACTAAATTTTGGTTTTTTAGTTAGTTAATAAAAATAACAAATAATAACAAAAATTTTAGGTATGACGTTAAACAAATGCTTTGTTCTAGGCAAACAATACGTGGGCTGCACTTACAAGTGGTGTCTCCTCGCATTGACGATGATTTTGATCAGCTGACGATCATGACTTTTTAATAAACTCAACAGAACTGGGCGATAATGCACAAAAATCAGAGGCCACAAAGAAAATGTATTTGTTCCTCCATATATGTAATTTAATAATCACTACTCTTTTGTAAGTATCCGAAATAAGTATGGATTTTTTATCAATATTCAAACCCTCTTACTAGATATAATAATCAAACGAGCAAACTAGTTTTGTTTAGATTTAAGTTTTTTAACGAAAAAGTCGACAATAAAACCGGAAATAAACATTTGTTGTTCGCGCATTGATGCTTGCGCATGCCGCATAGATCATCAACACATTTCCACTCACATTAGCAAATGATAGCTTAACCGTCTAAAAAGAATGTTAATTATAGTTTATTTTCAATATCTTGAATGCAGTTTTGTGGCATTCAATAAATAACTCCTAATTTATTTATTTGTCATTGTTAAAGTGTTGCAAGCGGACATGCCACAGGTTCTCCATTTTGATTCCACGAGGTTTAGCCTCTTTTTCGTTGCGGAGTTAGAAGCATGGTGGGTTTTGCAAAGTCTGATAAAATGTACCTTCTAATACCCAAATTGACAAATAAATCCCGATTATCTTTGGTTCATTTAACACATAACGATATATTGCGCAATGTTGGCATCTTATAATTGTGTAGCGTTTGACCAAACAGGCAAACTAGCCAGAAAACTTGTCAAGTACCTACAAATAATAAAATATGACAGATTTCGTGACCGCCCAGATTCTGAAACATTTACTAACCACGCAGACACTAAGTAGCAACACGTTAAATGCCCAGCAACACAATTCGTGAACCCTTTACTTATGAACCCGTTTTATTACGGCTTTAGGTTTATACGCCAACTGTTACCTCGTGTTTGATCTATCACAATCGTTTGCCGTATCGGTATCTATTCTAAAACTGGGCATCAAAAAAGTTTATTAAATGTGTTTTATGCACAACGGTTACATGTTCCATAGGAAATGTGCATGGTTGCTATATATACGGCATGTCCGTTAATAAAGGTGACATAGTGCAGATGTTATTAAATGTTTCAGGGTACTGGCAGTCCAAATAGCACTGCAAATTGCACCAGTGTCTGCTGTTATTGTGCGCAACAGCAACAACCGCTGGTGCAGTTTGCCGCTCTATTTGGACTGCATCACGTCCCATTGGTCATGACGAATACCATCATAATCTATTGCTTGATTTTCGTAAAGTGTCATCATGTATGTTTCATTGCAATGACGAACGCATCTTTATTACAGCCGCCCAAGCAGCAGCAGAAGGGCTCCGCCAAGGGTGGGTCCTCCAAGAAACCTGACAAGGGAACCTCAGGTGGAAAGGCCAAAAAGAAGGTACGTAATTTACTTATGGGGCGCGATGGCATACCGATTAGAAGGCCGGACTCTCAATCGAGAGAACCCATTTTCAAATCCCACTGCGGTCGCTTCGAACCTTTGGCAAGGTTGATCACTCCACGTTGCCACAGTTCGCTCAGCTGTATAAATGAGTACCTGGTAATACAGACAGTGATGGATATGTGAACGAATAGTCTTCGTGCAATTGCAGCGTGGCTGAATGCTTCCTAGAGAAGTTGAGATGGCCTTGGAAAGAACAGGTCTGACAGGGGGTGATGTGTAAAGCGCTTTGAGCGGTCCTATGGACTGGATACCGCGTATATAAGAACATACCTTTACTTATTTGTCTTGCTGTCAAATTGTTTAATGTCATACCTTTGTAGTGTATTTTGTTTGGGTGGCTGCCGTGTGGTGCACATGCACTACACGCCAGTATTTTCGTAGTCAAGTATGGAGCAATAGGCACTCTGGCTGTGCAGTGATCTAACCACAGCCAGATGTTGAGCTATGCCATGACATACTTATAAGCTATCAAAGATTTTCAGGTGAGGAGACAGTAATTTGGCAGCAAGTTCTGTGTTGTTGGATGATTTGTCTCCTAACTACAAAGTACAAACTAGTTATAGAGCTCTAGAGTAAATAAAAAAAATTGCAGTGCTGTTTTCGTTTTTGGTAGTTGCAAAACATCAATTTTAATAACGTGTACCATTTGTTTTGTGGCTTGCAGAAGTGGTCTAAGGGAAAGGTCCGTGACAAGTTGAACAACTTGGTGTTGTTTGACAAGGCCACGTATGACAAGTTGTACAAGGAGGTGCCCAACTACAAACTCATCACTCCGTCTGTTGTGTCGGAGAGGTTAAAGATCCGTGGCTCCCTTGCAAGGGCAGCTCTAATTGAACTGCACCAGAAAGGTACGTCTACTATGCCTCATGCCTTTCTCTTAGCTGTCACCTTTTTCAGCAGTTGGATGTAATGTTGTGCTGCAGTTTTCAGATTTGGATGTCCTTGCTATCACAACATAGATAAATTATTGGGTTTGGGTTGAGTAACGATGAAAGGAATGTTCACAATGTGTTTAATGCCTTTTGTTTGCGCAAATTTCCCGTATGAAATCTTGATGTGCCCATATGAGATTTGTATGTAATATTTACTGACATACAGATTGTGAAGAAAAAGCATGTTTGCTTCAATGGATTGCAGTTTCAGTGTAAAGTACATTCATATGCAGTGGTGCAAGGTAGATCAGTTGGTGTATTGTAATTTTCTGCATTCAAGCCAAGATTCATGTTTGACAAGAAATGGTCTAGTGTGTTTGAATAAACGAAACACTTATGTTAGAAGACGTAGTCACAATGAGTTTCTGGTCTAGTGTGTTTGAATAAGCGAAACACTTATTTAAGAAGACGGTAGTCACAATTGTTTTTCTTTTGATTAATGTACATTTTTGGCGTACATGTCTAAATTATTGTCTATTATAATGTAGCATCAGCTCCACGTAGTGCATGCACGGAGTGCTGGACAGGTATAATCTGGGTTCTTTGACTAATGGTAATTCCTTATTACCCATATGTTGTTCATGCTTTTATGAAATGGAATGGCTACACTTTGGAAATGATATATAAAGTCAGTATTGTTTTTCAGGTCTGATCCGTCAAGTTGTACAACACCACAGCCAGCTGATCTACACAAGGGCGACGAAAGGTCCAGATGTATAGGCCTGCTGCTACAATCTCTTCACTAATGTATGAGTCGTGCTGAATAAAATCTGTATGACAACATATATACGTGTTTGTTAAGGATTTTTTTTGCCCATCTAGTTCAACAAAAAGTGACAGTACAGTATTATACACCCTATATTTATGACCCATTCCGGTATATATCGATGGAATATGCCACACAAAACTAAACTCGATTATTTTTCCATGAAGCTGCATTCCCATGGATTACAATGGCATGATGAAACCTGTAACCGTGTTTGTAGCAGTATGCAGATGGTTGCGAAACAGTCCACTTTACCAATGGTAATTAGCTTACATGCCTGGGAAATTAAGATATTAATGACTCAAGATGTCTGAAATAGAAACAAGAATGGCTGCAGAAGTTCCTTGACAATGGATCAGAAATGTCAGACTAGACTGTTGGATCCAAGGGCCATTCACCAGAGTTGCAGTAACAATAACTTCTCTCGTATAGTTGATCTCAACACCAATGTACAAAGCTAGTGTAATTTCACTTCGGGCACCCATCATTGAAAAATCAACCATCTTTCATGCTGTAACCTTTACGCACATACACACGTCAACGTTGGTGCATGCACTCTGGGTTGTCTGTGATCGACATTTACAAAGCATACAAAAGGGGTCGTCCGACATCGTGAAAAAACTACTAATATTGCATACCATCTTTGTATTATATCCTTTGTTAAAATCCTACTGTTCTGATAAAATATCAAGAATTACAAACAGCATCTTTGGGTATGGCAGCGGATCTCATGTTTAGATGATATGCAGCCAAATTTACAATTACATTTCGACCTTCCCATTCCAACAGTTAAAACTGATGCATAAAGTAGTTTTGTACTGTTCTTTATTTTTTTTTTATACATTTGCATTGTTACATGGAAAGAATGCTCCACCATACTGTACAGCTTCATTAATGCATCACTGCATCAGGTGACACAACAACGTTGGAATGTCGGCAACCTCATAACACAAAGGATGACTTGGCTGTTTTCACTCGGCAATAACAATGGGAGGCACCCAGTCACCAGCGAGTCACTGTCAGTCTTAATTCTGGTGATTTTCGGGCAGGCCGCAACTGGCTGTTTTCACTCAGCAATAACAATGGCAGGCACCCAGTGTCCAGCGAGTCACTGCCAGTCTTAATTCTGGTGATTTTCTGGCAGGCCGCAAATAGTAGTTGTCGAGCGTAGACGACCCACGTAACACTTGAAACCTTACATTAACAAATAACCAATCATCTAGTGATACTGCCTCTGCATCGGCACTGTACAACGACAACACTAGATTATTTTACAGATAACTTTTTCTTTCCCTGCAGTTGTACGGTTTATTCCACGATGCAATTGGGATGTTCACACCGAACATATGGTCGTTAATGAATGGTTAGATGAGTTTCACCGGGAACTCTTGTTCAGCTGGGACAATTCAGTTTCTTGTAGTCGTGTTGTTGATCAGATAATACTGGATATGGTTGGGACATTGATGCCGAACTTGTTGGCGACTCGTGACTGGGCAATCGCAGCGTCAAGTAGCGAAAACAAGTGCGCCATTTCGACCTCGGTTTTTGCCAGGTTGATCGCCTTGTTGAACAGTTCAATGGCTTTGTCTAGGTTACCCCTACAAAATGAAAGTGGAACTTTAATAATAATTTTTAATATTTATTTTTTATAAAGCGTATTTTCCAATTTTAACTGAGGGTAAGTTAAAGTTTATAAAAAATCCACCCTGAATATTAGATGATTTTAACAGAGTTGTGCTTATTATGCCTATTGCACTTATTATGCTATGAATGAACAAGACAATCTGGCCTCAATTAATGCTCTGCCTATTGGCTACAAGCCTAAAAGGGAGACATTTCAATGAGTGCATATACCACACCAACCAGGGTTGAAAAAAAATCACGAACTGATTTGGGTACTTGTCTTAACAGAGAGTACATGATTTTTGCTTATATAAAGACATTAGACAATGTCCACAAGGGCTCACCCCCTGTAGTTGCATAATCTGTCTTGGAAAGGAAAGCATGCTGTGTGTCTGTGGCTGTAGCAGTGCTAATTATTGTTTGCTGAGAGGGTGGATTAGCACCTGTCCAGGGCTCTGTGTACTGAGTACTCTAAGGGTCTCCAACCTGTACAGTATTAAACAATTGTAGCCCAGACTGTTTCACTTGAGTCAACATACTGAATTAGTAACAACTAACACAAGCTCTAAGTGGACTTTAACTCAGGGCTTCTGACTCTAAGACAAGTTTTTGTGGCTTCACTGCATTCAGAAAGGTAATAGCTCAAACATACACAATGTCATAAAATATTTGACTATCAGGCTATCTGGTGACAATATAACTACACAAATGTGCGCACTTTGTGCTTTTGTATTAAAAAACATACAAAACTTTCTTGATCTCGATGCTTGTAAACAATTATTTGTGTTAAATTCATATAAATCAGCAATTAAAAAAATCTGAAGTAAAAAAAAATCATAAATCAATTATTTTGTGAAGTGATTTAAATCAAACAACCCTGACACCAACCTCTGCACTTCTATGGTGCCAAGAGTCTCATAGGCAAATTCACATTTGTCGTCTACTTCTAGGGCTTGGTTGATAAGTCGAGACGCTTCGTCAATATTCTGTTTCCATTGTAGTCTTAGCAAGCTGAAATCATGTCAATACACATTTCTTAAACACATAATGTCATGTGTGTGCATGCTCTAAATCATCATGTTTAAAATGGACACCGCATGTCCAGGATACCATAAATGGAGGGCAAACTTGGTCACACATTAGTTTAACATGCTACCATGTATTGGTGTAACAGGTTACAAACAAACAACAAATTAAGCCAAAGGGGGTTCGTGGACCAATGCCCCTCAAGGGTCACTGCATTTGTCACACAAATGAGCTTAAAATATTTACAGACTACTAACTTTTGGCTTTAAATTTCCACACGATGGCGTAACAATGCGGTTATGTGTTTGATGGTACATTTGACCATGTGTTGATGTGTCGATAAAACAAGGATGCAGTAAAATAAAAAAACAGAGGCACAAGCTACTGAATAGTTACCCTCGGTGTACGTATATGTTTCCATTATCTGCTTCCAATGTCATCGCCCTCTTGAAATTCTCATCTGCCTTTGCAAACATCTGCTGATCACACAGAGCCTGAAACAACACAGATGATATGACATACATCTCATTGGGTGAAAACAGAATTCCAGGAATTACATACATGCTAATCTTTATGATTAGGGGGTAACCGTTACAATATCGAGTGAGGCTTAAGCTAGTACAATATTTGCCAACCTATTAAGACGTACACTGGTTTGTATTACACCCGTGATTAATAAGCTTTGCTTATGGCAATCGGTCATTACTGTGAATGTGGGGGAAGAACTGTTTTTGCTGATAAATACAACTCGATGAGTTTAAACTATCAACATTTGTGTTTGCTGGCCAGCTACCTGCCTGAAAACAGTCATGAATCAATGTTGTACACAAATTTTTGTAGTGCCACCCAGTGAACCGTTATACAATAACAGCGACAAGTCAAACCAATTCTACAGTGAACAGCAGTGCCACCCAGCGAATATTGATTGAGTCAATAGAATGTAAATAGTGAATTAGAGAATATTGGACACTAAATTACAATATCAGACTTTCTGGATTATGATGACTTTACCCCAGGTTGGCGTGTCTGGCATCACCAAACAATTACACTATTGTTAAAGCGAAACAAAAGTCATGGTTTTTGGCCTATGCACCTATTACTACAACATAACCATTTGTAACTACAATTAAGAATGCCATACCAGTGGTTTACTAGGAAAACCTTGTTGAACACACATCTTGATTTCATGGGCCGCAACAAACTGCATTAGTTCTCCCTTAATACGTCAATCGTAGTCCAGGTTATCCCGATTTCACAGAAACGCACATGCGCATATCGGTCACACTAGTAAACATGCCCGCCCTCAGTCAACCAGAAAAATGACCGGAATCTCCCACTTTTAGAACACATTCATAGCCACATGCATAACCACAAAACCATGACTTTTGTTTCGCTTTACTCACACTACTGTTACCACAGTAACACATCGATTCCAAACTATTGTTCCAAATGTTCCCTGTTCACAACAAGAGACACGGAATACATACAAACTAGATCTACATCAAACAGAAATGTCCCGTTGTGCATAGCAGTGACAGTGAACCCTGTACCTGGCCATAGAGCGCGTAACCCTCCGCACAGTCAACAAACTTCTCCAGGGTGTCTTCAAAGGACTTCATAGCACTCTGTAGCTCAAGTTGACTATGTCTTGCGAAAGCCAGTCTGTATTCTGAGACAACACATGATTTCGTATTTAGCTAGACTGTGAGACTGAAAATAGGACTGTGATGATTCAGCTAAAAATAACAAACAATTATTCACAATTTCTTATTGTTTACTGTGTCAGAATTTCTTAAAACCTCGACATGCTGACCAACAGACTGAGCTGTACCTGTGTAACATTTCTGTACGTGTGCCACTGCAAAGTTAGGGCTGAGTGTGACACTCTGTTGGAAGTCCTTCAACGCTTCCTCCACCTTGTCAATGAGCAAGTGGAGCTACAACACAACACAGCTACACAACACACTTCAGTTACACAACACACTTCAGTTATTCAACACACTTCAGTTACACAACCAAGCTTGACAGCAAATGCATTTGAATGCACATTTGAGCGCTGGGCATCTAAATGCGCATTCAAATGCAGCCCTGAAAGTGTCAGTGCATTTGCATTCTACCCCCAAACATTTGATTTTCTAATGCCTAATCAAATGTAATTCAAATGGTAAAACATTGTAGGAACAACTATTATTTTAGATTCCACACCTCATGTACAGTTTTATATTAATGTATAGTATCCCCCCCGTAAGCCTCGTGGGATATTTCTGTAAAAAAAATTTACAACTGCAAACATTAGAAACAAATACGCCATCACAACATCCACACCTGTCCTCTGTGGTGGTAGATGTCTGAGTTCTCTGGATCATCCTTTATCGCACTAGCAAAGTCACTCAGTGCCTCTGCCTGTTGGCCGTTCTGCATCTTCAGGCTGCCGCGCTTTATGAGAGCATTTGAGCGTACCTGAAAATGGAACAAGAAAATATGCATTGAATTTCTGAAGCAACTTTAATACTAGATGCATGTCTAGTTGATTATCAATCTCGTCAGCAATATATGTCAGTATACACAAATGTGTGGTGTTAAAACAGTCTACATTTTTAGCAACATCTAATCGGACGAACAATAAAAATGTACACCTAACAATTAATATAATAATGATATATAATACTATTAATCACAATGTATTCCTTGACAATCATAATACTGAATAGAAATATTAAATTTTCACAGCACAATTTTAACTTTTTCTTCACTAATTACAAATTATACAAGTAACCGTCAGTAGACATAAACCATAACTGACATCACAAAGTCGCCACAGACCACACCACTGACCCGTTTGTCAGCGACTGAGATGTCGATGAGTCTGTCGAAGTCTTCGAGAGCCTTATTTCCCTCGCCACGCAATAGGTAAAAGGTCGCCCGTAGCAGCAGGGCTTCGCTCAGCTGGGTGCTGTTCGACAGTTTGATCTCGGCCGAGCAGAGACGTACGATTTGGTGGTAGCGCTTCTGTCTCAGACACTCCAGTGCCTCCTGGTATGGACTGAAGACAAGAACTTAAAAGGAGACACAGCAGCTTGATAGGATTTTTTTATTTGCACAGTTAGTGCAATTTTTTTCTGCCCAAATTGTAGGGTGGGTCTTATTGAAATATATATATATTGATTTTTTTCTGCCAGACTCGTTTCCATGGTATCAAACACCAAATACCATAATTCTTGCGAAACCATCTTCAGTAAATATTCGGTTACATGATTGGTAGAAACACACAAAACAAGTAGCTTTTATAATTTCTTTTAACTTCCCAAGAACCGCAGCAATTACTGATGTAACTTTCCAACTTTTTATTATTTTGAATGTGTTCTGCCACTTTTGTAAAGAATAAGCTGAATGCAACACCAAAACATAATCTAATTACTGAATACGGTGGACACATTTTTAGTATTTTTTTTTTAATGTGCATCCCCTTAAAGGCAACGTATGGCAATTTTCATTGGCTAACTCGTAGTGAGCTATAGGTGACATTTTTTAAAATTAAAATACCCCAATTCTCTAAAACTTATCTATCTTAAATTACACCTAAATTAACATTATACTTCATGTATTAATCTTTATTGCTGTAGTATATTATTTACCATTAGAAATTGTATAAATGGAAAGCTGAAAATGCAAGAACATTTTTTTTAGAAATGTTGTGGTAAAAACAAAGTGAAACTTGCCAGAAACACCACCGACCTTGTCTTGACATTCTTGCTGCCGTCGTCCTCCATGATCTCGTCAGCCATCTCTTTCTCCGGCGTCTCGTCCTGGTGTTTCTCTGGCTCGCTCGCCTCGCTGCTCTCGGCCGAGTCAGTCGGCTCCCCAGCCCCGATGCCTTTGTCTATAGCAATTGAGTTGAGTATGGGGTCATTGGCGAAAGCACTGAAGTAGGTAAGGATGAACTGTGGGGACGGCTCGACTGGAACACGGTTCTGAAATACATCACTGCGCTTGTAGCACGTCTACCTGTGTACACGGTTAGGTAAGCTTGTATAAATATATAAGTAAGAGGTTAGTGTCATTAGTCACTGCTACTAGTCTACTACCTAGGGTAATGCTGTAAAGACCACAAGAAAAAGGTATGTCTTTAACATCGCCGTCACATTGCCCCTTGAACATGGTAACAGAGTTCACTTCTCTGACTGCAACAGGCAGGGCATTCCACAGCGTCAGCCCAGCCAGAGAAGGAGCAGCAACTATAATGTTAAGGCGGCATCGAGGGATAGCAGTGCAACTCCATAATGCTGTCACACTTTGTGGTAGCCAGGGTTGATATCACAGACTATAATGAGACTCAAATTCAAAGCACTGCTCTCTACCCTACATTGTAAGAAAAAAAGCAAAATGATTTGGTGTGGTAGGATAATGGTTGGAACGTAATACTCTCAATCGGGGGGAAAAGATTTCCAAACTCCTTGCTGCCATTCAGAGACTGAACAAATTTGTTCACTACACATTGCCTTAATTTATCCAGCTGTATGCTCGTGACATGCATTGGCATCACACACCCGGGTGTGTATATTCTCATTGGCATGACACACACGGGTGTGTATATTCTCATTGGCATCGCACACCCGGGTGTGTATATTCTCATTGGCATGACACACCTGGGTGTGTATATTCTCACTGGCATCGCACACCCAGGTGTGTATATTCTCACTGGCATGACACACCCACGTGTGTATATTCTCATTGGCATCGCACACCCAGGTGTGTATATTCTCATTGGCATCGCACACCCGGGTGTGTATATTCTCATTGGCATGACACACCCAGGTGTGTATATTCTCACTGGCATCGCACACCCGGGTGTGTATATTCTCACTGGCATCGCACACCCAGGTGTGTATATTCTATATATCCAAGTATTAAACACCAGCTCCATAGGCCAAAATTGTCTAGAAAGGATTTAAAATAAAGCAAAGTTCCTGAATAATTCTTGAGCATTGAAAGACAACAAAAACTATCACATTTTCTTACCACAAAGTTTAAAAAAATTATTAATAGTTAATGTGTCAATGAAATTTCACTATTACAAGTTTATTTGTTGACAACAAATGAACAATTGCATATGCTTGTCACACAATATTAGAAAACAGCATACGATATTTCTCAATACTGTCAACAATTACATGGCCAAATTTTTTATTAATTAGTGGACAGCATTGAAAATATGCACAAAACATGTGTGTGATGGTTATCATTGGTAAAGTGCACTTTTGCACAGTTAGATGGACAGCTCACCTTGTAGGCTGCATCGGCTTTCGCCTTGCCAAGTTCTCTCAGTACTCGGTCAGCCATCAGCAGACTCTGCTGGTTCTGGAAGCCCTCCAATATACACACAGCCGTTACATCTGTAACACAGAACACTCCATTACACACACACAATTACATATGTAAAAAGAACATTACATTACACGTGTGTAATGCTAGGTGTACACTGCTAAACTTTTGCTGCGAATTGTGTGTTTATTTAACTTAAAATGGATCAGTCTTGCAATGTACGTTGATCTGCAAAACACAACAAAACTCGAGGAAAAAAATTTAATCGAAGCACCAAATGCTGTGTAATATGCGATGACCCAATCGCACAAATGCAGGACTCACAACAAAAGCTCAGTAATGTACGCTTAGCATTACATGTGTAAACAGCACCATAGTACACAGTTGTGACACATGTAAACAGAAAACTCAAATACGCAAACATTATATATGTAAACAGACCACTCCAGTAGATACACAACTGTCACACTTCTAGAGAATAACATTCGCACAGTTGTCACATTTGTAAACACAACATTTGCTTTAAGATACATGCAGTGCCTGACTTAGTGCGGACATAGATCCTCTGTACAATTTCTCATTGGGTCAAAGGCCACGGTATTACGACTGCTGTATGTAAGAGCAAACACCTATCAAATACAACAACTCCACAAACAGCAATCTGTGCCACACATTCCTTTACTCAATCCCTGTCAGTTTGACATACATAAACGTTTTCCAAATTAAACGTACCTTCAAGGCAACTTGTGAGGTCTCCTTGCTGCTCATACGCTTTTGCTCTACGGAATAGAGCTTTGATGTACTTGGAATTCAGATCGAGTGCCTTTGTGCAATCAGTTACCACCTGCATGTAGTTCTCCTGAAAGCGGACGTGAGATGATCCCATTTTAACAATATCTAGCAACTGATTAACAACAAATGTGCAAACTGCTTCGAGTTCAAACTAAGTTTAATAAACATGTATTTACTATATTGTGGTAAATAAGTGGAAATATGGATATATCTTTATTCTCTTCTGTTGTTGAGTGTTATATTACTTATAACTCAAATATAAGTATAATATTTGCCGAAATTGTCGTCACATAGCTATTTCTCATGCCTATTACTTTTTTGCTATGAATTCATGACTTCAAATTATGTGCTTTCATTTTGGTGTTCAAAGTCTTCAGATATTATCCGAGCAAATTTTTATTTCGTTTCCCTTCTAACTTCAACGAAAAAGTTGAAAAACCCTTCAAAATGCACCACTTTGAAGCTAGTATATAAAAACAACTACCCGATGCACTTCCTGCAGGAGGGAGCTCGTCTTGTCCACCCCACCACATTGCACATCATTGTTTACCCAGGAGAAACACTACTATGTGCTATTATGATAAGTACAAAATAAAAACACTTTTAACTGGTCTGAGAGAGAACTCCTTCGATGGGTATGAATGTAAAGTCACCGATATCTTGTGCACCTGATTTGAGCACTTACCAAGTGTTCGTAAGCTGCAGCTCTGTTCTGATAGAAGGTGGCCAAGTCTTTCTCACTCTCCAGCGGACAGATACTTATGGCTTCTGTGTAACAGTCAATAGCCTCCTTATACTTGTGACCCTTGAAGTATTTATTCCCCTTGTTCTTTGCCACCTGTGCCCTTTCCAAAGGGCCAACAGCCTGAAAATCAACAATGTTGCATGATGATGCAGCAAAATCCTCACACCATTAAAATTGCAATTACTTGTTCATCTCATTTTAGAATAAATTTGCAAAAAAGCAAATCTACCTAGAGTAGAATCCATTATGACATGCTAGTTCATTTGTATATATTTATTATTTAGTTTTGATGAAATCATCAGATAAACTGTTAAATTATATCCTATGCATATGACAATATATCTAACAATTCCATTCAGCTACGCACCAACACTTAGTAGTCGCTTACACCCCTTTCCAATTCGAATTTCGAGTAAACCTACGTGTAACCTTTATTAAATTTTTGCCAAAACTGATTAAGATTACAGAGATTTAATTCATAAACCATAATGTCACTAATTATAAGTTATAGCATGTCAACCTGTGAAAATTAATCTGATTTTTTTATAATGCAAAATATATAGTTAATTGTATGCGTGATGCACAGTTCGTACTCTTGAAGCACACACAAAGACTTAGTACTGGGAAGTTAAGGGAAACCAGTCTAGAAATTACTAGTAAAAACCTTTAGTACGACCCCAGCAACACACTCTGACCCTGCCATGGAATTGAACTCTGGTGTCAAACTGCAAGCACGTGACGTCTAACACGGGTTCGTTCACGTTTTCCGTTAAAATTAAACATAATAACCTTGGGTTAACGCCGATTTTATGAGAACAACGCTACATATCCAGTGCTTAACTGTCTTCTGATGGACATCAATGACATTTAATCACTGATACTGTCACTGATAATGGGTCAACTCAATGTCCAACAAAATCGCTAACAATCACCTGCTTCTGTTTTTGGTTTTCTGCCGATTTCTTGGCATCTTTGGACTTGCTGTCTGTCGTTCGTTGACGTGAACGGCTTCGGCTTCTGTAGTACCAAATGCCAGCAGCGCCAATGGCGATCGGAGTGCCAACAGCGATGGCTATTTGCCACTTCGACCAGCCTTCTGTCACGCCGCCGTTTCTAGCAATGTTCGCAGCCATCATTGTTATTTACCCTCTCGCAATATGCCGCTCGCCGTCGCGAGAACGCTTGCCTGTTACCGTACTGTTTGGTGTTAGGTTCGGGCGAAGCACGAAAGCGCAGCGTAACTAGTACGCAGCACAAATAAAAACTAATACACGAGCAATAAAATATAATTAAATTAGCACAAGAAACAAGAACAATAGTGTATTTGTTTGTCATGGACAGTTGACTTGAGGTAATTGTGAATTTGATTGGGGTTACGTTATCTCGTATTGCAAAATAACGTAAACAAGCGTACACGTGCTGCATACGTCACAGACGAACTGGATCTGGGTACGTACTCGGCAAAGTACTGCAAGGATATTGCGCCGAGATGACCATATGACTGGTGATGTGCTGTGCCCTATGTACATGTGCTATATGTGGTTATGTTTTCCTTCTCGGTATAATAGTCATGCAAGCATTGTGGTCCTCACAGCCATGTCTTCCGAATTAACGTTAAGACTTAAATTGTTGTTGTTTTCCAATTTTAATGTTAACTTTAAGTTGTTTGACCCATTGTATTAGTTCAGGGCTGTGCTGCAGTACTTTGTACTTTTGTACCTAAGTATACTTTTTGAGTACTTGTACATTTGCAAAATAATCAAAAGTAACTTGTATTTAAGTACATTCAAAAAAAAAAAAAGTAATTAAATTTTCAAGTACTTTTTAGTACTTTCGAATTGTGATCATGAGTCAATGAGTCAGTCAAGTCACCCACCTCCCAATCCCACTGGCCAGTGGGTCACTGGTCTTCCGTACAAATCCAGTGACAAGACAATATTGGCATTTACACCTTGATGCTGGACATCATGCATCAGTGAATTTCAATAGTAGTCCCTACTCCCAAAAAGAAACGGGTTAAGTCCACCAAAAGTACTGGTACTTGTATTTAAGTACACTTGAAATGTACTTGTACTGGACTTCAGTACCGTTCCTAAAACCATGATGTACTGGTATTTAAATACTTTGTCAATGAAACGTACTTATACTGGTACTTAAGAACATTTCAAAGTACTGCTGCCCAAACCTACATTGGTTAGGCAAAGTCTGTGTGATGTATAAAATCAAGATAGGTCCATTTTATTACTTTATGGGTCATTAATCATAAGTATGGTTACATTTGTTTTAAAGTGGCTAACGAATGCATAAAATGTACGCTGTCCCTGTTGGGAATCTGCAGCTTATATATATGATGATCAAGAAAGAAGATTCGTGTTAAACACAATTCTATGAATACAATACATAGGCGTTTTATTAGTATATGATTGTTTATGATTGTTTGTTATAATACTTCGCGGCTATGTTTATCAGCATTGGAGCCTTAGACACCATGCATTCCCCAACAGTGGAGTCACTCAGCATATCACCTCTGCAACAAGCTGGGAGGTTGAGATCCCTGCCACACACCCCTCTAGTATAAGTAAGAACGTTAGGCGAACTTCCCGAACTTGTCGTTTTACAACAATCAGCAGGAGGCACCACCATCGCAAACGACAGGCAAAACACTCTGTCCGATAGGGCGCCGTCCGATAGGGGATGCTGATTTTTATTATATTAAAACTCGATTTGATTTTTGGTTCGCCTCGTTTCAGAATAATTTCGTGAAAAATCGAACATATCTAGTATCCACAATGACTTGCTAGTTCACTTGTGCAAATGTTATGTAGTTTTGATGAAATCATCGGGAAACGATTAAATTCTTTTTTACTAGGGCCTTAATTATAGTCGAAATTTGGCAAAAATTGGCAAAAGCGGCCCCGCCTCTATGTACTACGGCATAAGGCTAATCGCCCTTTCGCACGTTGCCTGATCTAAAGATCAAATTAAGTTACCCCGATGGTTTTAACAAAAGTTGGCACTATTCCATTAAACCGACCGCACAAATTGCTAACGCTATTCACACACTATCGATTTGAACATAAACGAATCCAATTTACGATGGTCTGAAGAATTGAGGATGCAATTTTAGGACATAATGTGCATGGCATGACATTCGTAGAGTCTCGCTGAAGATCTCGCTGAAGATCAACGTGCTACATTCTCGTCATCAGTCAAACCAGCAGAAGGAATGCTTTCTAAAGTCGATTCTAGCTATAGAAGCACTGTTTTATATTACCAAAGGCTTACCCACTGGCGTTCAGCATAATAAACACTTCTCCAAATATGCTACAAAAACTCTAAGTATCCGATAAGCTTATTAACTGCCATACTTCACGCAGAAAGACTTTCACACTGTAGGCCTAAATGTTCAAAGATTCACAATACTCGTAACAGAAAAATAAGCAGTAAAACGTCCTGACAACCTAATTTGTTTAACAATAATGTCTTACATACTAGCACCCTTGGTGCAGCTAGTTGTTGTTGCTCTCCTCTTTACCCCTGTAGACTGGGGTGAGGCTGGCACCGATACCGGTCATCTTTACCCCTGTAGACCGGGGTGAGGCTGGCACCGACACCGGTAATCTTTACCCCTGTAGACCGGGGTGATGCTGGCACCGACACCGGTCGTCTTTACCCCTGTAGACCGGGGTGAGGCTGGCACCGACACCGGTCGTCTTTACCCCTGTAGACCGGGGTGAGGCTGGCACCGACACCGGTCGTCTTTACCCCTGTAGACCGGGGTGAGGCTGGCACCGACACCGGTCGTCTTTACCCCTGTAGACCGGGGTGAGGCTGGCACCGACACCGGTCCTCTTTACCCCTGTAGACCGGGGTGAGGCTGGCACCGATACCGGTCGTCGACTTTTGGTTCCCCTTCTTCTTCACCACTAGTCCCGTTTCACAGTCGTCTCCATCAATCGTCTCCATACCGCTCTATCCCTCACCTTTAATCTCCCCTCCCACTCCCGCCAAACCTCTTTTCACGCAGTCATCCCATCTCAGTCTCGGTCTTCCTCTTCCCTTTCTACCCCACCCCCTACTCTAAGCGCATCCGGATACAGTTAAATAATGTAGTGTCATTCAGAAGGCCCTTTGAACAATGTATGCCTTTTACTCAAAGTTATAATGATAATATGTATAACACGGTTACACGCCACCTATCTTTTATACAGTCATGCGCCTCTAACCACGGTCCTACATACGTTATTGTGCTGCCGGATCGCGCTGTTTTTATAGATGAACTAAGCAATGCGTTTTTGTGCTTGACATATGGAGAACATAATGCTCGATCGGTAAATATAGATTTTCAACATAAACTGAAAAGCAACTATGCCCTTTGGCAACTGCATTGAAAATTGAATAGGTCGTTGGTCGACCAACGATTCGTCTCGCTTCGCTGAATACAGCCATTGAGCGACTGTTGGTTTCACCCGCACTGTTTACTTGCTCACAACTATTGGTCACATTCGCCAACGGAGACAGTGGTTGACTGCCTCCGACATCGCAGGTAATGGGGTATGGTGCAGACACATTGTCAACAAGCCGAGGTGTTGCGAGGTCTAACTCCGTTGTGTGTCTCGTGGTCGCTACTCGACGCGTAAACATGGCGGACGTGAGCGTCATGCGGACACGACCCGGAATCAGTAGACAACTTCCCTAGAGGCAACAACTCCAGGCGCAGTTTGATGTAGCAATCCGAGCGGGGTAGAACACTCGTGTACTACAGGTAGGTGGGTGCAACCTTATATTCGTAAAAATAAATGTACCGTTCTTTTATAACGCGATATTGATCATTAGACCCTCTAACATACCATTTCAGCTGTACATTCGAAAACCCATTCGTCTTCTCCTACGCCAGCTGTCTCAGTAATAGTGCGAAAGGTATTCGTCCACACAATCCTACTATTATTTGCTGTCAACTAGTTATACAGGTAGGTGAACTACAGCAATTATAGCATTATACTTTAATAATCGAACTGCACGGGCATTGAATGTACCAACGGAGCTGAACCCCAGGAGTTTCCACGAACGTCAAGCGACCTACTACCGGTATTTACAGACACGAATCACTGTGTAAATACCTTGTATGTAAGCATACGTATGTAACACGACAAAATAGATACTGTGCAGCGGGCAATTAGCACATCATTGGATTGTTCCCTGATTACAACCCGGCGCGTGTATTTCTACTTCAGCGATGGCCGCAATGTGTATGGCTGGATGTATTCCATGTTCCGATTCTGATCGCTGATGGTCTACGAAGTGATCAGACTGGCAACGTGCAACACGAAACTGTAAAACAGCGATACTGGATTACATCGTGCTGTACACACTGGCCCCGTGTTTAAAGTAGCTTCGCGCGTGGCTGGGTTGGCTTTTGCCACTGTCACGAAGGTCTAATCAGTGACCCAGATAAGAGTTCCTCGAGGGGTATTCCTCGTCAAGAATGGCACGCTCCACTAACGCCGAAACATTAAGTCTTAGTGTATGTCAGATTCAATCCCCAGTGTGCTCGTACAGTATCAGGTGATAGATTCATACATTCGGTAATGAAAGTTGAGTACATGTGTCGGTATGAATTTGCTTTCAGTGGTTAACAACCGGTTTTACGACAATTTGCGCAATATATAATATTATGTAATTGTAACGACGTTATTCGACACCGGAACGATATATCTCTGTGCTAAGGTCCCTAGGGGTAGGAATACATTATTTCACTGTGACACTTCCTTTATGTTTAGGCTGATTGCAGTATATAGCTGTTTCCCTATTCAACAGTTTGTATCGCAACTGCACAGACTCCTGAAGCCAGCGACCAGTCAAGCGTAGTAGTACGAATACATTACTTCACAATGACATTTCCTTGATCTTTACGCTAATTACAGTAATATTGCTGTTTTATTATTAGTGTAACATACAAAAGGTGCTCAGATTTCTGAAGCCAACGACCAGCCAAGCATATCTCTGACGATATCATATGACAACAAATGGACTAAAGTCAGCCAATCGGCTGACGCAAACAATGGAATCGTGCAGTTGTTTGTTTGCCTGTTTGCTTCAAACACTGTGTTAGTTTCTACATACATTTTGGTGGCCTGATCTTTTATTGAATTGAGACTAGCCGGCCTTTCAGAAGGTCGTGTGAAGCTGTGAACGTCAAACTGTTTGGACGTCACAGCTTGATGTCTACTGCGGTTCTTTTACGTCCACAAGTAAGGAGACAGACTGACATTTAAACGCAGTTATCCGAGTCATAATAACACCACAGTAGAGCGTTAGACTCTCAACTGACAACAGTGGGCTTCTATAATGGGTTGTAAGGTTCAAGCAGTCGACACATTCTGGTTGGTTTAACTGGTCTGAACCGAGATTTGAATCTACCAGCGGCGATTCGAGACCAGGACAATATCGCCCAGCGATATGTACTGGTCGTCTCAGTAGTTTTTCTTGCCATCGGCTCTGCCGGTTCGGCACTGGGTCCCTTGCCATGCAGCAACATAACACCTTGCTTCCATTTCTTCCGATCTTGTGCCACGATCCCCACGTCTTCCCACGTCCCCCCACGTCTTCCCGCATATCCCCGTGTCCCCCACGTCTCCTTAGAGTCCCCACGTCTCCCCGTGTCCCCCATGTCTCCTCATAGTCCCCACGTCTCCCCTCAGAGTCCCCACGTCCCCCCACGTCTCCCCGTGTCCCCCATGTCTCCTCAGAGTCCCCACGTCCCCCCCCGTGCCTCGCAATACGAGTAACTCCATCTTCTCCTTGTCTCCCTCTCCGTTCTGTGCCTCGTGTTACAGGTGTCTTCCCTGTCTTCCCTGACCTGTTAAGCAATATCTAGCGTAGCGTAATATTTTAGTATATTTAATTTGTTGGCAGATTTATGACATTTTTTTACTTTTACTACAAACTATATTTAAAGTAGTGTTGGAGAATATTTTAGCATGGTTATTTTGTTAGCATTGTTTAGCATTTGTGTAGACTATTCTCAGTATAATTATTCTCTTAGCAATTTTATGGCCTGTAAAATACTACTATGTATGTAAAGCGTCTGAGAGCAATCTCGATTGATCGGGCGATATATAAGTACTTTTATTATTATTATTATTCACTAATGGAGGCCAACCTCTCAGTATTTACGTATCCGTATCTTGGCGCGACACTTATGGAGAATACGTGACCGGCATATTCAGCTGACGTCAATGCCATTGAGCTACGGAGCTAGCTATAAGTAGAGAGAAACACTTAAAGTTGAAACTATCTATTATTCACTTCCACTGCTATTTTCCACTTCGCTTCCAAAGCACACAGACGTCTTTACTTTTTGTATGATTTTATTTCACAGTTCTGCTTCATCCACACCTTTCCTTGTAACTGTCATCCATTTCATCTTTGGTAAGATCAGCTTTAATAAAAAAATCTTGCTGCCTTGTTTGTTCATCCTTTGAAATATGGTAGTTCGTGCTTTGAAATATGGTCGATTGGGAGTGCTGCATCATCAGCATACTCTCGAGATCTTGCACTCTCATATGCTGATACCGACTCCTTCTTCTGGCAGGTTCACAGCTTTCCCTTCAAGGTGTAGTCAAGTGCTCAGTTGAAAATAAATGGGAATTGAAAGCAACATTGTCACATTCATGTCTTTTTTTCAAACTATTGGAGGGAATAGTTGCGGTAAAAGAGGCAGGGAAAGACGACAAGCCACGTGGACAGGCAGCATGAAGGAGTGGATGGGACATATGAATTGTGAAGATTTGATAAGAACGGCACATTGCATATATCAGTGACGTTATACGACAGCCGACCTTCCGAGAGGAGATGGCATCACATGATGATGATGACGACGACGATGATGATGTTCTTACACTTTAACACGGACTTTGTTCTGACATACGGATTCACCTTTCTTTGATCGTGATCTTTCAATGTCTGAATTCCACAGCCACTGAACACTTTCCACAATCGTTCTTGCCACAGTGAGAAGACAGTGCTGCATAAACACATAAGTGGTTGCCCGAGTGAATTAACAATGGAAATATCTTTATTTACGTTTGTAAACAACTTAGCTGAGTTTAAAATTATACAAACAAAGTAGATACAGGGATGACACATATAAATTATGATCGTCAAACTTTCCATTTTCTGTAACGTCCATCCATCTATACTATAAAGTAGTTTTTGACTATGTCTGCCTGTATGTTCTCTTATATCTCCGGCAGTTTCGCATATATGTGGTTCACATTTTATAGGCGTGCTCGGGGGCCCGTGGGGATGGTTTGAGAACAACTTCAAAATTGCCCCGGGTGGGGATATAATGAAGGTACCCACGTGGACGTTTAGCGTAGATTACGCAACTAAGAACAATATGATTTCGTAGTTATACGTGCAATTGTTAGCAACGCTATGCGCGTTTTCTGTGTAGTGCAACGAGTAAACAGTTCTTGCAATGGCTGCCTTTTCTCTCGTACAACGTCGGGCAACTCGGCTAGTGTTAAAAATGTATTAATCAGTAAAACTGTTTTTGCTTGACATTTATACTATGGTTCCAGCGGCTGTCATTTGCCATGAAACTTCCCTATACACGGGCCTACACGCATACTTTAGGAACACTGTCAATAGCTCCGAATTGAAGTCAGATAGTGTCAGAATACCAGACCATGCTTTGGTCCATGAAGGATCTTGATCCACTGACATCCGCATTCAAAGTTCTTACGTAGACATTCAGTGTGTGTGACTCGATCGGGTCGACCCAAACGGCGCCTGTGTTGCCGGTGCTCGTCAATCATCATTTGACCCAACGTCTACTCAATTGGCTCATTTTATATGTGTCCGGTTTTACGTTTCCCCAAACGATCTTCCCCATACCCTCTTCCAACAGATACAATTTTCCTTCAGCAATCAGTTTATGAAGTGTTCTGTCAATTCTATGTTTCCATTCCCAAAGTGACATACTTTCTCGTTGTTTGTCCTTTCTGTCAAAGTATTTTTACCATTTCCTCGTCATGCCTACCTCTCCCAATGTCCGACTTGTTTGCCTTAGCTACATCCGGATGACATACAATGTCGTATTTACTCGATCTCAGCAGCCTTTTGATATCATCAAAGGTCATTCAATGTTCTTGATGACCACGTTATGCTGTTATTGCTACACGGTGGCCTCTCACTATATATATATATATATATATATATATATATATATATATATATATATATATATATATATATATATATATATATATATATATATATATATATGGACTCCTGGTATGAAGAATAAACACACTGTCATGCTAGCTGGTGCCGCCCTCCATTAGTTGAACACTAAACAAGCATTTTAGTGGGACGCACTTCCGAACGACGACACCGACACGATGCTCCTGGAACGTGCCCGATCGCATCATAACTATCACTGATTCTAACATAATAAAGGCAATCATTAAACACGTGTTTTACTAATGTAGTTACACGACACACACAACATGAATAACGTTGACATCCGTTTGGCTGCCCTCTCTTGTACTGGTGCATATAAGGAACATCGGATATTTGGGACAGTTTGACCAATGTCCAACATGTTCGATACATCGAGAGTCGTTATAACACAGAGGTAAAACGCTAGCTTATCAGTCGAGATTCGACTCTTTTTGCTGCCGCTTCGAAGCTCGGGAAATTTCGTTCACCCCACATTGTTCCACTAGTACTACACTCAGCTGTTACGTGTGAATTAGCACCACGCTAGACTCTAGCAAAAAAATTAAGAGCATATATAGGCCTAATCATACATAATAATCATACATATACCTTTAATTTCCGCCATAACCGTATCCTAGCTAGACGAATCACAAAAGAAAATGCAGCACACAATGAATTGCTTAACCATTAAATGGATGCTGCAAATTCTATCGCCTTGCGCAGATAAAAGGATGCAAACAACAACGCTAGGTTTGTTTGTTTGTCAATGTTGTACTTCGACTCGTTTGCGGCACACCGGGCGATAATCCAGCGTTGTCGTTGGTTGTAGTAAAAGTACTACAGCTCCCCAGCCTCCACATGATGCTAGCAATAATATATCTACAGCTGACACTTTTGTATACGATTTAAACGTTAAATGTCAAATTGGACACACATGGTAAAATAATAGCATGCCTGACAGTTTGATACTCCTTCACTTTCATTACACTATAATGCCTCCTTACTTCAGGAACGCGAGGGGATGGACATCATTAAACGCGGCGAGAAGAAGTCAGATGTGAAGTGGAAGCAGCAGCAGTCCGCGAAGAGCACTACTAGCACCGGAAGCACCAACTCGAGCGGTGTGCGCCCGCGCAAACGCTTCGGCGGCCCATTCAACTTCCGGTCGGGGAAACTGAATAGCAAATTGTTAACGGCCGTTCACGAGGGCGCGGTAGGGACATATCGTGTTTTCTTCTCGTCGCGCATGCCGGGCTAGTTGTTACAGTCGACCGCGTCTGTGAAACTTCATATATCTATCTAACTATAATATGGAATATCATTGGTATGGTACATTTTATTAATGCGAATAACAAACGCAGCGAATCCGTTGACAGAAATAATGCATCTGGCATACTTTTCACACAAAAAATACTTTAACTGAAAATCAACTAGCCCAATTCTCCTTTATAATAATAAATAATAAAATTAAGTCTACGGATAGCATGAATCAAATGAATTATAACGAAATTATTGTATTTGTTGAAAAACATTTCCCGTCGATTGGTGGATATGTTTGCCGCAAAAATAGATGGAACGTGGGATTGATTCACAAAAACAGGTGAGAGATGAGGTTGAGGCCCCTGCCACACCCCTAATTTACATAATACATATTAACGAACATCGAATGGTCAACACAGACAGTTCTAAATGTTGTAGGTAGTCGACAATTACAAAACAAATAAATATATCCTTTTCTAGGTGGTTGATGTGCAGGAGTGCATAGATGACGGAGTTGACCTGTCGAAACCCGGCGCTGCTGGCAACATCCTACGGCTTGCTTGCGAGAAAGGCAACTTTGAAGTGATCGAGACGCTGCTGCGAGGGGGCGCCTCGCACAGCATGCTGGCTGACGACAACAGCGACGCTATCTATGTGGCGGCGAGACGAGGAAGCCCACAGATCGTCGCTTTGCTCATAAGGTGCGGCGCCGCATTTTATGATTTTCTTCTTCGGGGTCAATCTGTGGAATTTTCTATTTCATAAATACTCTTGGTTATCTGGCGTAAAAGTAATTCGCATTTTCAACAAAATAAAATTTTCACAATTCAAATAAATCTCATTTGAGGCTAGATATATTAATTGTAGTTTTAATTCTGCACATTATTTTAGTCTAAGACTTTCCTTACTAATTTTTCACAATTCAAATAAATCTCATTTGAGGCTGGATATATTAATTGTAGTTTTACTTCTGCACATTATTTTAGTCCAAGACTTTCCTTATTAATTTGCTAAAACCTTGACTTCAAATTCCACATAAATATATATATATATATATATATATATATATATATATATATATATATATATATATATATATATATATATATATATATATATATATATATATATATATATATATATGTGTGTGTGTAAAAATATTAAGTCTGTATCAATCATACGCATAGGAAGTCCACTAGGTGGCGCCAGTAAACATATATGTGTCTTTATTCTCGAGACGCCTATGGACAAAGTTGCAATTCGTCAAAAGGCGTTTATTTAACGACATTACGTGTTTTACAAGTTGATCTCTTCATGTAGCGTTGTGATGAACATAAAATATTTTTTTCTGCTTTTCTGTGAATTTTACCTTTATAACCCGCTTTAAAAGCGGTACACTATGTAACTGTCAAAATTCCCAAAATCAGGATGGTACACGGAAAAACCAACGTCAACGTCATTGTTATTTACGACTTGTAACATAATTGCAACAGGCAATTGAGTAATGTAGCATATCTTCAACACTGATATAATATACAGAAATCACAACGCAAGCATCGGAACGCAAAAATCGGCAAAAATCTGACGTTCGAATTAATTTCTAACGCGATTGACCATGTGTTGGCATAGATACGTTCATTGGTTCATTGCTTAGCAAACAATTCGCGCGAATTACGCCCTACGTGTTACCCTTCTGTCGAAAATTTCACGAGATTTCACCTTTATATTAGTGTTTTATTATGCACCAGAGGCGCCACGGGTTATGCAGGGTAGTCTCTATTGATCAACTATCGTCTTCTGCCCATCTTGTACTGCAGCCAGGGCGCCAGAGTGAACGGGACGACACGCTTCGAGCAGCGGACACCACTACACGCCGCCACCATGCAGGGAAGTAGCGACGTCGTCACGCTGTTGCTAAGCAGCGGCGCCGACGTCAACAAGGCCGACATATACGGCGGCACGGCGCTCCACCTGGCGGCCCGCGCCGGCAACCACGCCGTCGTCGAAGCACTGGTGCTCAACGGCGCTGACGTGAACCTGGCCGACAACGAGGGTTGGACGGCGCTGCATCTGGCCGCCGAATCCGGTCAGACAGACGTTGTTCGCCTGCTGCTTGGACAACGCGCCGTTATCGACTGCCAGAACCGTTATGGCCGCACGCCGCTGCACTGGGCATGCGCCTCCAACCAGGTCGGCTCTCCGCTGGTTCCATGTCTCCACGCTAGGTTCAGTTACATAACCCACCACACACTAACGATGATGAGGCATTATCTAATATATATTTATATATTTTCTCATCCTCATTCTCAAAAGGATCACGAAAGTATAACGAGAGTACCACGAACGTAGCACGAACGTAGCACGAACGTAGCACGAACGTATCACGAAAGCATCACGAACGTATTAAGAAAATATCACGAACGTATCACGAAAATATCACAAACATAGCACCAAAATGTCACAAAAATATCCTTCACGCTTCGGCTGGTCCTGTTGTAGGCTGATGTCGTACGGCTACTTCTTCAACACGGAGCTAACTACGCCGTCGTGGATGCACACGGGAAACACCCCGACGCTTACGTCGTCAGCATGAACGTGTTGGACACGCTCAAGGCGCACACGAAGGTTTGTCGCACGTGTTTCATTAAGGTCAGCTACGAAATTGTTCTGCCGAAAAAGTTGGGGAATTTCGGACGTGCGCTGTAGGTCTTGATACTGGGACACGCCATGTAACGTTCCTTGGTCATATCAGTCAATCTCATATATAATCGTAAACTCGTAGTTACAGCGACATATTAGAACGGAATACGATGAGCCCAACATTTTCTTGTAAACGTATGGAAAACTTCCTAACTTCTAACTTCCTAAATAATATTTTGCAACAGTGCATGCAATGACAGACTGCGATTTTATGTTATGTGTATTTTTTGGTAAATCGTGCATTTTCATCCATTATTTCCGAAGACGAACGACGACCAGTCGTCAAACTACGCCGGAAGTGTTGGCCTGCTGATGCAGATCGACCGAAAGATGTTCGTCGATCGGCTGCATAGCGTCCCGGGCGGTCATGGGCCGAGGAGCCGCTCTCTCGACGACGACGCCGGTCTGCCCCGCTCCTTCGAGACTACGTACCGTGGGACCCGGGCGTCGCTGGACCTGCTACCGACGCTTGAGGAGAGCTCGGCGGACAATTCGGCGTCGCTGAAAGACGAGCCGGAGACGGTGGCGGAGGTGTTCAAGACGTTCAAGAAACTCAACGACAGCGTTAATAGAAACATCGAGCAGCTGCAGACGGCCACGCGCTCGCTCGCGCACCATGTAAGTCGTTCCTCCTGCCCATGTAGTATTTCCAACTTGGGCCAATGTTGGCCCAATGTATGCTGCTGTTCAACGTTGGCATGTCAATGTTGTCATTGGGCCAAGATTGGGATGTCAACAAAGTCAATATTGGCCCAACCCTGGCAACCCGTTGCTTGACCCAGCACTGGTCCAACACTGGCATGTTGGCCCAGCGTATGGCGTCATAAGGGTCTAGTGTTGGCACACCATCATTGGCCCAATGTTGGCATACCAGTTCTACGGCTAACGTTCTTTGCCAATATTGGCCCAAGCTAGTAGTGCTACCTGGATGCTCCGAGTGCGTTTGACTATCCTACTCATACTAATGTATAATATATGCATAAGTGCCGTCCGTCCGCCCGTCCGTCTGAATACTGCTTGGTTGATGTTTCGAGGTGTCGGGAGCTAGCGAGTCTGCCGCCTCGGAGAAGTCGACGGAGCTGCTGCGCAATGCGTTCACGCGCACGCAGCACGTGCAGCACCTGCTCGACGACTTCGGCGTCGAGTACGCCGCCATGTCTCGTCTTGTCTCGTGGTCGGTCGACGAGCTGCGACGAGACCATTGCAACAGGGACTGCGCCTCGGGTCGCTCCATTATCGCCCGCTGCTTCTTTCACGTCGTCACTCGCTTTCTGGTCAGGTGCGTATATTCACCCATCCTCGCTAGCCAGGGGTGGTAGTAGTACTACAGTATCCTTGGCAGATCGACCTGTTGAAACATAGTTCATTTGTACTTCGTCCCACAGTCTTGATTGACGTATTTATGAGAAATAGACGTCGCGTCCGCGCCCAAACTTCAACGAGCATTTCCAGGAAATGCCCTATCCGACCAGCTACGACGGGTCCACTAACAAATTAAAGTTATGTTCCCGTATGCCGCGTAAATTCCAACGATCAATCCAGTTGGTTAACACAACAACTGAAAAAAACCAGGTCGATCTGCCAGTGGTACTGATATAGATAGAGGCCCCTGGCGGCGAGGGTGCATGCACCCGACCTGTTAAGTTTCTGAAATGGCAAGGCAGTGGATTTTACGCGATACAAATTTGCGCCTTTCGCGCCGCCGAGGGTAGTATTGCTCCACTTGCTGTGAAGCAAAACGCACGAGACTCGAGAAACGGGAGATTTAACAGACCTGACATTGACCGATTGATAACTTATAATATAATATAATTATTTGTTATGTAGATATATATTATATCGTTAGTTGTCTACAAAATAAGAAATATTTTGTGCGACAAAAAACAAAGTTAGTTCTAGGGCGTGAACTTTGAAGCAAAGACAAATTAACTTTTCCAAAATACTCCCCCTTCGTAGTCTAGGTTACGGACGGATCTGCATGAGAAATTTAGCTGCGAAAGGCAGCAATTTCCACTATTACGTTTGAATGCGTGAGATCACTCGAGATGTAATTTTACGTTAGCACAAAACAGTAAGTGCTATTATAGTTACGGTATGTGTGACAATGAATATAACTATAACAACTTTTTTTAACCACCATCAGTTTCACAATAGAGAAATTATTTTGTACATTCGAAACTAAAAACTACATATTTCAAGTAGCATCTACGTAGTAGCGTATTTAGCGGGAGGCGAAATTCAGTAAACATCTTTGCGTCACTGAGTGTTTTCTCGCCGATGTCACCAGACAATCATTCGGCTGGCAGAAACTTGTCCGCCAGATGTCGCCCAACGACAAGCAGTCCGACGCCATCGTTGCGAACATTGAGGCGGGAAACTACGAGACGGGATTTCGCGCGAACGCGGCGCTGATCGAGTGGACAAAAAGGCGAGACGGATCGGCGTCATCGCTGTGTATCAAGACGCTACTGGAAATGTTGAGTTCTTGTACATTTGGCGAGACGACAGATGAAATTGTGAAAGAATTCGCGACGTTCATGATGGCGCAGATAGGCAAGAAGGAAGGTCGGTGGAGATTTATTTTTATCCTGGCCCTAATTAGGGGAATGGCACCCCACTGCGTTGTTCTGCTATGGTTAAAGTGTTCACAATTAGTAAGTAATGTACTTAAGGGTCATTCTACAGAAATCAGACAAAGTAGGCAGTAAAAAAGTTTGCAATTTTTATTATTTCTTTCTGAAAGACATAATTTATTGTTTTCTTTTGTGATTTTTTTCGGTTCCCTCTCTGTTTTTCACCAACTTGCAAGATATGACCTAGAATAACGTCAATGGTGTTACGATTGGTAAAGTGTGAAGTGTGAAATAATGAAGGGACCCTTTTATTCTATTTCACTCGTTTAAATGTTTCTAAACATCGAGACCATCAACTCGGTTTATGGTAATTGTGTTGAACAATGGTGACTAGATATGGTATGTATATATATATATATATATATATATATATATATATATATATATATATATATATATATATATATATATATATATATATATATATATATATATATATATATATATATATATATATATAATGATAACAGCTATGAGCTAATGTTGGGCATAGGGTATATCATTTATTTTCAAAAACCGCTGAATGCGAGTGACAGTTTAAAAGTAACTGGCACGCAACGCTATTTGGTGAATGTAGTCTTGTTCCAGTAAGATAAATATATAAACAAATTCATCGACAACTAAAATCATTTGCAACTGTGTTCGTAGAAGATCACCCGGATGACCAAATATTGGTACTGGTCGCCGAGAAACTCGGCACGTATTGGCAAGCGTTTTTTGAGAGTCTTGGAGTGCCGCTTGATCGACTCATCGAGGCCAGGCATGAAGTGCCGTGTGTCCCGCACCAAAGAAACCGACGCCTTATTCTCGAATGGAAGCAGAACTGCAAGCAATCAGCGATCGTCATGTTTACGATGCTGATTGGCCGGCTGATAGACACGGGTCTGGAGGAACTGTTAGCCATACTCTTTCCAATGAACACCAGTTACGCCTACCCAGTGCTGGCAGACGAATGCCCTTCTACCGTTGGTCCTGTTGAAACTAGCACCCCAGAGCTCGCGAAGAAATGCCCGTCCACCGATGGCCAGTCAGAAGCTAGCACCGCAGAACTCGGGGATAGATGCCACCCGTCCACCGATGTCGAACCGTCTGTAGCTACTCTCAATCTCCATGGAGACGATCAACGTTCCGAACACGAATGCTGACATCCGGACGTCTTCACCACTGACGCCACCACCGCCGTAAATTCACAAACAAGCGTAGGGATAGTGAACGAAAGCGTGTCTGAGGCAAAACGTGATATTAAATACCGGTTTTTAAATATTATTTTGTAGTCTTTAAAATCGAAAAAAATCGAATATTCTTGACAAAGTGTTTTTTAGATTTACGTGTTTTGTAATTTTTTTAAGCGATCGATATTACTTGTTTTAGCAAGGCAAATTAAAGACATCGCATTAGAAGAAATATTAGATGCCCGGCAAACTAGCCAGTTTTTTGGCGTTCCATTTTGGTTGTAAATAATAATTTATGATCAACGAGTGAGAAGATGAATGTGTGTTTGTTCAGATACATTGCGCTCAATTCGCAATTGTGACGGTAGGTATATAATGAAGGGGCAACCACCACTTTGCTTTATATTTTAAGACTCGATGTTATTCCCCTATTTTATACACTACATGGTCTGAAAAGTGTTTTCTAATATAATTTATTTTAATATCAAGACAAAAACTACGCTCTCATAAATATATTGTACATAAAATTATGAGCTTTGTGTTATTCTCATAATATAAATTATAATTATAATGCAAAAAAGTACGAGTTGTGTTTTAATTTAATTTTAATGAGACTTACGGTGCGTCTTGTTATGTAATCATGAAGCCCTTCATACGCGTCACTCCCACAGTCTCACTCACTCACTCACTCACTCACTCACTCACTCACTCACTCACTCACTCACTCACTCACTCACTCACTCACTCGTCTTCTTCGTTCCTACTTGAGTATAGCGCGCCACCAAACCTCCACCAACCAGCACAGTCATCAGCTCAGCTGGCTCAACTGAGTGCATTCCACGTCTTCCGAGCTAGGTTCATCTCTTCTTCCATGGTTCTTCTCCGGGTGCCCAGTCGTCTGTCTCGTTTCCTTTTTCCAAGCGGCATCCATTTCAAAAAGGTGTGTTGAAGACTACATCTGTTCATGCGGAGAACATGGTCAAGCCATGTCCACCTTCCTTGTATCACATCACCGACGCGTCACCCCACTGGACATAAAGTAAGGCTAATAAACGAGTGGATTTTTTTATGAGATTATAATATGGGCATATTCATTGGTCAAAGGGTCTCCAAAGAGCATTTTCAGTGATCAAAAGGTGTTCATTATTTGTGTGTGCGTGTGTAATAAATAAATTAGTTTTAAGTAACAACGGACAATAATATTACAATTTGCAAATGCATAAATGTTTTCTACAAATAGCATCTACCACACGCCGAGTTCTGCTCCACCTGGCGGCTGACTAGCAACTGAATTTATACTTTTCCGTCTTGAGTCTTGAGTTACTACTTTATGGGAGCGACTGAACTAGAAGGGCCTATTCTTCCAACTTGCGACTTTGCAAGTATCCATGAGCCTTGCTACTGAACAAGTACTTATACCCCTGGAGAATGAAACTAGTACTTCTCCAGCAGCACTTTCACGGCATACGTCGTCTCCTGAATGTAATCGTCCGATGCCCAGAAAACTGACTTGACGCTCATGCATGCCCTATTCGGCGGTTGAACAGTATTACACGCTCTTTCTGGCTCCTGGTACGGACAACGCATGCGTGTGAAGCTGATTAGTTTCCGCACCGTCTCGTTCATATTTCCGGGTTCAGTCGGTCGCTTCCCAGGTACCCTCCTATTCGCCAAGCGGCGCCACCGACGACTGCGGCGTTCTTCCGCCATTATTGTCAACAAATTGGAGACTGCTTCCCGCGTCTTGGCGTCGGAGCCGCCACTGTCGTCTGCGTCGCACGAGGCCGCCTCCACAACTTCACCGATTTCGTCTTCCTCCTCGGAGCAGGATTGGCATGTCTCGTCCCACTCACCGCGCCCATCGTTGTCGCCACCGTTACTCGCCTTCTCGGCAGGCCCCGTCGCACGACAATCGTCCGCGGTTGCAACCGGGCAACCGTCGCGCACTTCTTGCGATGTATAGTAGCTGTTGACGTCACTTGTAGCAGACGACTCGGCTATGTCGTACATGACACCGCCGAATTGCAACGGTATTGCGTTGTAGTTGGTACATGGGTGGGCCTCGCTGCACATGTAACCAGCATCAACGGCCTGGTGCCACTCCGCCGCCATATCCCTGTAGATGCTGGTGCTCGCCCCCGGCACGCCGGCGCGGACGGGCAGCTGCACCCGCTCCGGCTGGAAGGAGCTGTAGTCAGCGGGCTCGACGAAGGAAACCTTTTCGTGAACCACGGAAGCGCCCGGCGTTCGGTGACTGCTGAATCTGCGCGGTACGTTCAGCGAGGCCGGAATAGGCGTTCTTAGCGCAACCGTAAGTGGGGGGTTTAGCGCAGCCGGAAACAACGAACGGCTGCGGTTATTCGCGGGCCAGTGAATCATGGGGCCGGTAATAGGTGGCGCTCTTCTCATCACGTGGGTGCTCACTGGCTCTGCGCAGACGGAGACGCCGAACGGTATAGTCATCCCGTGTTGATATAGTCCTACCGGATAGACGCCGCCCCATGCCAGGGACGAAAACGTACACGATGGGGCCGAGTGTATGGCAGCCATCTTGTTCTGAATGGGAAACATGCCCGGGGGTAGACAGCACAGATTCTGATCCGGGGTCACGTGGTGGGAGCTGTTCCAATGTAACTGCTCCTCCATTGCCACGGATATAATTATCTTGAAAAGGCAAACACTCTACAAATAGAAAAAGTGTTGCTAAACCATGTGAACGTATATGTTTTATGCTGTTCTAGAGTATGTTGTTGCGTATATCAACGATATCTCCAGACAAACTTACGTTATTTTACTTTATCCGTCCGCAAATACCGGGGGTGTCGTGGGGAGATGAAGCTGACAATTAGCAACAAGCCGGAATGCCTGGAGAGGGGTGATGTCGTATGTCTTCAGTGTCTTTATGACAGTTTTTCTTGGCCTCCCTCTCGCTTTGAAGCCTACCATCCTGGTGTTGTATGCCTTGAGGGCCAGTTGGTTGGTGGCCATGCGTGTCAGATGTCCAAACCACTTCATTCTCTGTTGTATGCAGTGGTGGATTGGTGTTGTTCTGACCATTTTCCTGGTGTGCTCGTTTCTTATCATGGCTCGCCTGGTCTTGTTGACGGTCCTTCTTAGACATCTCGTCTGGCAGGTGGTGATCTTTCTTTCAAGGCTTTAGGTCAGGGTCCATGTCTGGCACTGGTATGTCAGGGTGGGGTTGAAGATGGAGTTGATGAACTTAGCTTTGGTTTCGATGGGGATGTTGGGGTGTTTCAAGAGCGGTGCAAGCTGGTAACTGACGTTGTTTGCTTTCTGGACTCTTGTTTCGACTTCTCTGTTAAATCGTCCATCTTCTGTAAATATGTTACCGAGGTACTTGAACTTGGTCACTTGCTGGAGTTGAGTGCCGTTGATGTTGAGTTTGCTGTGTGTTCTGCTCACCTTCATCGTCTCGGTCTGGCTGATGCTGACCTTCACGTCGTATTCGTCACAGGTGGTGTTCAGGCTATTTGTATGCTTTTGCAACTTCTTTTAATTTTCATTTGCAAGGCTTTGGTCATCGGCAAACAACATTTCATTTAAGTCATCTGGTTCTTGGTCCATGTCAATGTATACAATGGACAGCAGTGGTGATAGGACACACCCTTGTCTCACTCCAGATGTAATTTGGAACCAGTCTATCAGTCCGTTTTTGGTGTGGACTGAGCTCTTGCTTTTGGCGTAGATGGCTCTGATGTTATCCAGGAGTTGTCCTTTCACGTTGTACGTTTCGTGTACTCTCCAAAGTTTGTCTTTGCTAACCCTGTCGAAGGCCTTCTCTTTGTCTACGAAGACAAGATTCAGTTATATGTTGTACTCGATTGCCTTCTAGCTTAGTTGTCGTAGAGTAAAGATGACATTTGTGCACCCTCTTCCTATTCTGAAACCCATCTGCACGTCACTCAGCAGTGGTTCCACCTTGTACATAGTTCGTTATTCGAGGGATTTTGCATATATTTTGCCTGTGTGGCTGAGAAGCGATATTCCTCTGTATGTGCCACAATCGTTCTCTTTTTCCAGATTGGTACAACTACTGCAAGCTGCCAGTCTTCAGGGACTTTTCTCTTCTTCCAGGCCTTCTGGAATATTGTGGTAAGCCACGTGATCCCGGTTTCTCCACATGCTAATATGGCCTCAGTTGTTATTTAATCCGCTCCGGCTGCTTTGTTTCTTGGACTTGTCTTCACTGCCTTCCTAACTTCAGATTTCAGGATTGTAGGCTCTTCATGATCTGGGTGTCTTGGGGTGAACTGATTCTGGGTGTTTCTTGGGCTGGCTGGTTTTAGAAAACTTGAAGTGCTCTTGCCATCTGTGCTTGATTCTCTATTTGATGTAGTCCTACTCCAGCTTTGTTTTCACCCACACATTGTACAACTTCTTCTCTCTGGTGGATTCTTTCACTGTGTCGTACCACCAGGCTGTCTGTTTTGTCTGCCCTCTTCCTGTCTTCCCTGTGCCGCATGCTTCTTTGAGTGCGTCGACTTGAGTGTTCTTGAAGACAGACCATGTTTCTTCTGCAGTCAGTTCAGTATTGTTCACATCCTTCAGCTTCTTGGTGACTTCTATCTCCACTTCCTGCCGGATTTCTTCCTTTTTGAGTTTTTCCTCGGGTTTATCTGTTCTTTAGAAATTTTCGTCTTGGATCTTGGTGTTCTTCGACTTGGTGTTCTAGTGCATAGGATGACTGGACGATGGTCTGTGTCCAGACCTACGTTGTGTTCTAGTGCATAGGATGACTGGACGATGGTCTGTGTCCAGACCTACGTTGTGTTCTAGCGCATAGGATGACTGGACGATGGTCTGTGTCCAGACCTACGTTGTGTTCTAGCGCATAGGATGACTGGACGATGGTCTGTGTCCAGACCTACGTTGTGTTCTAGCGCATAGGATGACTGGACGATGGTCTGTGTCCAGACCTACGTTGTGTTCTAGCGCATAGGATGACTGGACGATGTTCTGTGTCCAGACCTACGTTGTGTTCTAGCGCATAGGATGACTGGACGATGGTCTGTGGCCAGGCCTGCTTTGTGTTTTAGCGCATAGGATGACTGGACGATGGTCTGTGGCCAGGCCTGCTTTGTGTTCTAGCGTACAGGATGACTGGACGATGGTCTGTGTCCAGACCTACGTTGTGTTCTAGCGCATAGGATGACTGGACGATGGTCTGTGGCCAGGCCTGCTTTGTGTTCTAGCGTACAGGATGACTGGACGATGGTCTGTGTCCAGGCCTGCGTTGGGAATGGCCTTTGCATCTATGGCGTACCTTCTGTGTTCCATCCTTGTCAAGATGAAGTCTATCTTGGGATAATGCGTTGAGATCATTTCATTTGTACCACAGTCCATACTTTGCACATATTCCAAGTAGCTGTTCCCCTTTGTAATCACAATTTGTAGTGGTATCACTGTGCTCCTTCCTTCCCGTCTGCAGTCTGTAATACCCATCACTGATACTCTCTTCTTCATGAACTATATAATTTTAGATTCTTTTTTTCTTAAGTCTACATACATTCCATGTGCCTGTTAGTTCGCTTGTTCTCTCTCGTTGTCCGTGTCCGGTCCGTTTTCCGCTTTGATCCGTCCGTCTTTCTCCTTTTAGTGTCCTGAGCAAATGTTATTCACTACCGGCTTGCTAGGCCTGTCGCAGCTTCACCAGAGCCGCCCCGTTAGCCAGGTCGTTTCAGGTTTCCCCTACTTTGGCCTGTTACCACCCCCACGGGGATAGACGAGGGATTGGACTTTGGGAGGCAAACAAATATCATTAAATCGAACGAAGGAAAACGTGAACCAGTGATGATTCCGTTCATACTCGCTAGGTGGCTTACCAAGGTTTTCCTGTTGGTTTTAACCAGAACTAATGGTTTAAACTACTGCGTTTATACTTACCACGCACCATTGTTCAAACTCCTCCTCCTACAGGCGCGCCACCTAGTGTGCATGTTAATGATGCGGCGAGTAGGTTATTTTATTAAACTGACCGTTGGTGACTCGTCCAAATAGTTGTGACTGTCGTCTCCGTATTGAATTAAACATGGGATCCCGAACTGCCTTTCTAGCGGTGTTTATTGGTCTGGACCAGCATGTTTAGGTACACTAATACATGTTTACCAAGCAAGCCCATCGGTGGTATCGAGCAAGGGTTTTTACCAAGTGGGGTAGTATTGTTGTCAAAAATCAATTAATACGAAACAGAGTACAGAGTACAAATAAAACGAATCTAACTGCAGCAAGAATATACAATTTAGATCATTGATGGCATAAGCAACATTTGTCGCCGAATATGCTTGCGTGGTAAGAAATAATCACGTATTCACATCCACTGGCGTATAAATAGCTTATAAAATATATGACTTATTACTTACAAACAGCGGTAGCAATTTTTCAACAATCTCGATTGTCGTGAGTTGCTCAGAAACTTCGACGCCTTGCTGTCAACTGCTTATGACTGGACAATTCAAACTGGAGCGGAAAAATGCACGTTGCTTAACAATCACGTTCTTTAGTAACCGCGATTTGGCGCTAAGAAATCGTGCGCGCGCTTCTTTTTCGTATCGCGTCGACAGCGTAGCAACCCTGATACACTTTGCCGCAATTTTATCTCCGTGACAATAAACACCTTCATTAGAAAATTGGTTGAAGGTTTTCTGACAAGAAATGCTGTGACAATCTACAGTAATGTGAAACTTCGAGTCCGAAAATGACGCAATATAGGAAGTACATTTGATTCCATTACAAATAAGATGTTATATTTATTTACAACAAGCAATTTAACAGCCAGCAGATGTAAACGGCTGGAGAATGATATTTGTGGCATATTACAATTGCACAAAGCACTTTAAGCACGTTTTTGTTTAATTAAGCCAGTTGAAGCCATGAAAGAAATTCACGGTCGCGCGGGCGCTGCCATTTTTACGTCAAGTGACGCAAGCGTGTTTAGGTTCGACGTTACTGTTCTCGAAGCAAGACGAAATAGTCCGACATAAGCACGAGTTAAACTTTCAAACTGGCATGATTAAGTTAAACGAGTTAAACGACCAAAATTGCCGAGTTTATCGATACTGGGAATCATAACTTGCACTTTTAGATAAAGGTGATAGTAGTGCAACCACATCCTTAAGGTTTTGTTCGATTGTTCGAACAAATGTTCGATTTTTCTGTTAATAAAAACGAAACGCGCGCACAGTCAGTTGGGAAGCCATGTGATGATTTCTAAAAATAAATTGCCGTTGAAAGGAGGGTTTGTTCGAACCCCCACCACCGGGTCTGCAGCTGTGCACAAACCTTTAACCATCCTTAACGTCAGAAGTGACTGACGTTTTACTGAAGTCCAGTGACTATGTATCATGTGATATAAGAAGTGAAAGATAATCGTCTAGACGTTCTTCAAAAATGGATTCACACACGCGGATTGTATGCCCCAAAGTCTAAGTCAAAAGCCAATGTTGTGATAACGCCGGTCTTATCATAACGCCAGTCTTGTGATAACGCCAGTCTTGTGATAACGCCAGTCTTGTAAGACACCCTGAAAACAATAGGCTTTCACCATTGGATAATGGCGGCAGCAACAGTTCTGTACTGCAATCGATCCTTCAGCACTTTGCGCGACAGGTTTCTTTCACAAATGACGAAATCGCGTAAGCACGTGGCGTCTGGAGCGTAAAACGTCATCAGCCATTAACAAACCGTCTACGTAACCACGACGTCGCATAGCGACAACCTTACACAAGTAGTGTGAGCTCTATACGTCAGCAATGCCGTACATACATTCTGAGAACCAGTATGCTCATATAAATGCAGTTGTGAGTAAATAGTTTATCGGCTTGGAAGGCATCCGCGTAGCATCCGAAGGACTGCTTCGAGGTACACGATAACGAATACCGGTGACAGCTGGTCCCCTTAATTGTGGAGTGCCGACTGTTGAGTTGAATGGGGGCAGACAGGGCGTCGTCAGCCCTGACGGCGATTTTAGTCTCCGATGGTAGAAGCCGTATGATTCAAATGTTGTCTTTGTCGAGGAACGAGTGCAAAACGTCCAGGAGTTTCATTCGACGGATTGTATCGAACGCACGTGATAAGTCAATACCCTGTATTTCGATCACGTACTTATATCGTTGGCACTTCACGGCGAGCCACCGATGTCCCTACTCCCTATACAACATCTGCTGTTGACCGTCCGCGTCGAAATTCGCATTGGGTTGACGAAAGGAAGTCGTTCACCTGGTCGGGGATCCGATGCAATGTGATGAGAGGTAACTTCGTTCGTAAAGTCGTCAGCAGCACGAGTCGTCTTATGATCTTCAGGCATAGCGGTATGCCGGGTTTCTACATTGTTATCAGTGCCCCCTGTGCAGTGTTCGAAATGACCACTGACTCCTGGGGGTCCCCTAAAAATATTGGTCACCCCCCCGAACAAATATTTTCAGGCACTATTATGGCTATTATTGCCTATTTTATATTAAAAGACTTGCTTGCTATCATAGCGACCTGTAGTTATCTTACTAACTTAGATTGAATGCACTTGTTGTAAGTCGCTCTGGATAAGAGCGTCTGCTAAATGACTAAATCGTAAATTGTGGTCTAAACCAATGTTACTGGAGTAATGGGCTTGCAGACACAGTGCTCTGTAATTCTGAGAAGTAAAATGCCAAGGTAAAATGTGTCTCAACTAGACACTCATTGGTGGCATTGCTGCAGACACCCAACATATGGCGCCCTTAACCACAGAACACACACTCATCAGTGATATGAGTGGAATGATTTAAGATGTTTTTCTTTCTCATGGGGGTCCCTCGTGCCTTATGGGGGGGGGATCCTTGGAACTGGTTTTCGAGTACAGATCCTACCCCGCGTTCCAGCCACCGTAGATCCGACCCGAGGTCCAACTTACCTTCGCAGATCCTACCCCGCGGTCCAGCCGCCGGAGATCCGACTCGCCGTCTAACCATCGGAGATCCGACCCCACGGTCCAACCATCGGTGATCCGACCCCACGGTCCAACCACCGGTGATCCGACCCCGCGGTCCAACCACCGGTGATCCGACCCCACGGTCCAACCACCGGTGATCCGACCCCACGGTCCAACCACCGGTGATCCGACCCCACGGTCCAACCACCGGTGATCCGACCTCACGGTCCAACCATCGGAGATCCGACCCCACGGTCCAACCATCGGTGATCCGACCCCACGGTCCAACCACCGGTGATCCGACCCCACGGTCCAACCACCGGTGATCCGACCCCACGGTCCAACCACCGGTGATCCGACCCCACGGTCCAACCATCGGAGATCCGACCCCACGGTCCAACCATCGGTGATCCGACCCCACGGTCCAACCACCGGTGATCCGACCCCACGGTCCAACCACCGGTGATCCGACCCCACGGTCCAACCATCGGAGATCCGACCCCGCGGTCCAACCACCGGTGATCCGACCCCGCGGTCCAACCACCGGTGATCCGACCCCGCGGTCCAACCACCGGTGATCCGACCCCACGGTCCAACCACCGGTGATCCGACCCCACGGTCCAACCACCGGTGATCCGACCCCACGGTCCAACCACCGGTGATCCGACCCCACGGTCCAACCACCGGTGATCCGACCCCGCGGTCCAGCCACCGAAGATCTTACACCCCCGCCCCGTCTAACCACCGGAGATCTTACACCCCCGCCCCGTCTAACCACCGGAGATCTTACACCCCCGCCCCGTCTAACCACCGGAGATCTTACACCCCCGCCCCGTCTAACCACCGGAGATCTTACACCCCCGCGCCGTCTACCCACCGGAGATCTTACACCCCCGCCCCGTCTAACCACCGGAGATCTTACACCCCCGCGCCGTCTAACCACCGGAGATCTTACACCCCCGCGCCGTCTAACCACCGGAGATCTTACACCCCCGCCCCGTCTAACCACCGGAGATCCGACTTCGCTCAGGAGAGCCGCTCTCGAATGTAGAGGCACCGAGGAGCCATCGGGGAGCCGCTCTCGATGTATGGTCAGAGGGGAGCCGCTCTCGGAAGTAGAGCCACCGGGGATACGCTCTCAACAGTAGGGCCACCGAGGAGCCGCTCTCGACTGCCCAGTCACCGGTGAGTTGCTATCGACGGTAAGGCAATTGAATTGCATTTCAGACCGTTTTTTTTATCGCATCAGGAAACGGCCACCCGTGACAGCTATTATGTGTAATCTTAAGAGAATAAACTCGAAACACGCACACAATCCGTTTGACCAGTCCGTGGGTGATTTGTGAAAATGTTTCAGTTCAAAAACTTTCTGTCAAAAAGGGGGGTTCGTTCGAACTGCACGAACCCCCTGCATGGGACACGTAAATCGCGCCCATGCTTGTCGTCTTTCAAATAGTGACGGCACTCGGTACATCACCACTGCCACAACTTGATTAAAAATTGGCGAAGTTTTATAAACGATTGGTTATTGGCTGGATAACGCCATTGTTGCTCAACGACTTGCGTGCGTGCGTGCGTGCGTGCGTGCGTGCGTGCGTGCGTGCGTGCGTGCGTGCGTGTCGTAGCTACTAGCAGAGCTAGTGTATACCGAGCTGCGTCACTCCGACCTGCGCTATTTTGTAAATTGACGTTCAGCGCCACCAAGTAGAGGGCAGCTACAACTTTCGTCAACGCATCCGGTAACTCGACTCCGCATGCGCCAATTCTCTAGTTATATTTCCGGGTGAGAGGGCAATCGACGTCATAAACCCATAAACCGCTGTCGACAATGCGATTGCGTTTCATCATAATTATCTGCTACACAAACTGTTCTCGAATATTATTGCTTTTACTACAAACTTCCTTAAACCTAGTAATGTAGTCTTCACAATTGACGCGGTTATACAACTGGACATCCGTTGAATCAAATTGCACGCATCGGCCATCGCCATATCATATGTTTTTTATGGCATATGGGACAGTGCCACTGGCAGTGTCAGTGAGTGACACTTGCTGATGTTGGGGATATCAATGAAAATATATATTTTGTTTTATATATTGTTATTATATTGCTGAAATTCAGTACATCGTACATATCACGTTTTGCAATTATCATCTGATGTGCCATTTCCAAAGAAATAAAACCTACCCTGTACTCAAATTTCCTAGGCAAATTTTCGGCATACCAAGGTCCAAGTAAATTATCAATATCTGTAAACTAGTTTTATTAACTTACTAGTCAACCAGAACATTATCGCCGATCTCTAGTTTCTTGTCGTATATTTTTTGCAGTCAGACTCAATTAGACTTGATCTTGAGGTCAGTGTCACTGTAATTGGAACGTCAATTCCGGAATTGGTGAAATATAAATGGTATTTTCAGTTACTTTTCAATTATTTCTTGTAACTTTTCTACTCAAATTATTTGCTACAAATATTAAATTAAATATAATATGTTTATAATTATATGTATCATGTACTCAAAGGAGTACAAACTACAAATACACATCCAAAGAAATGTTCACCAATAATTTCGGAAAATGAACTTAAATGTATATGCTTAAATGCATAGTAAATAAACAAATCGAGTTAGACATTATGGTAGCATATACTGATCCTCACGTAATCATGGGCTACTAAAGATATAGTAGATGCTGAGTTATCACCGACAGCTTATGTAATGTTTAAGAAAGAACGGGGGAGGGGAGTAATTGTATATATATATATATATATATATATATATATATATATATATATATATATATTAAATAATATACCCAAGCATATGAAATAACACTGAAGAGTGAAGGAAGCAATTTGGTGTAACATAGACATAGTTACCAATAAATCAACATTAACAATATAATAGTAATAGATCGGAGTAGTTTATATTATCGTAGTAGTCAAACATAGTCACAGGACAAGAAGAATATATAAAATTACAAGACTATAAGGGAGGTGAGCAAGGGGGAATGTGTTATAATGGGTGATTTTAATCATGGCCATATACAATGGAAATGACCATCAATTTTTACTTCTATCACAGACACAGGATTGTTTGCTTGCTCAACATGTCTTGGAACCAACCAGAGCAGAGGTTGGAATGTGTTAGATTTAATTTTGTCTTCTCAAAATTAATTAGTTGACAATGTTAAAATATACGAACCTTAGGGTTCAAGTGATCATAACCAAATCCATTTTAATATAAAAGTAAAACAGGCAATAAATATAAAAAACAATGGAGTGGGGTACCATAAGAATCAGTATCAGGCCCTACTGTTTTTAATATATACCGGTATATATATATATATATATAAATTATTTGGAAGATGACAAAGTACTGAAATTTGCAGATAACACAAAAGTAGTCAGAAAGGTTACAAATGATACAGATAAACAAAGTTTACAGGATGATCTAGATTAATTAGTTAAATGGTCAGAAAATGGCAAATGTTATTAAATTTTGGGAAGTGTAAATGCACACACATAGCAACTGTGTAAGTTGACATATTAGTAATAACGGTCTATTGATTCATGTTTGCAGATACGTATTACAACAGGGAAATTCACACGAATTTATAATGAAACGAAAAATAAAGCATGACAATATTGATTATAAGTTTTATATTTTTTTTTAAGTTGAATTTCAATGTTACACACGAAATGCAAATTTCTGAAACCTTCATTTCTTTTTTTTTCGAAATGGTTTATAAATCAGCACTACTACTTGTGTAGGACCAACATATAAAATACGTGACATGCAAAATGTGACAAGGGGGCAACACAACACTAATTTAATAATAATTGACACACCAGAGGAAACACCCTTAATCATCTCTTTAGAATGTCTGATTTGCATGTATTCAGCCTCGGATTTGCACACAGCTATGGATCAGTATAATTGACACTGCAAACTGCATGTTTGATAGTAAGTACCATAATGAGGTTTAGTACTATACTGTCCTATTTTTCAAATTATGCTGTTTTTTGTGTGCGTTTGGTGATTAAAGATAAAGTTAAATGGATCATATCTTATTTTTTATATTAACCTGGGTATATTAAATAAATATGTCATATAACTATTTGTGTTATCACAATTAACTTACCTTATTATGTTGTGTTATTACAGCGTGTACTAAAATGTCATACTGTCATGTAAACAGTCGTTATCAACTAAGAAAAAGTCTACTTAACACACATCACACACGTAACTAAAAATGTGTCATACACGATTTTATAATTTTTTAATGAAAAAAATAACCAATCACAGTCATATGAATATGCATAGTATACGTATACACATGTGCTTAATTATGATAAAGCAACTTATTAAATGCTACCACAATTTCACAGACTTTTGGCAACATTTGCTAATAACCAATTCACCCATCTGAATTTAGATTTTTGTGCGTCACACATATATTTATATATTTTTTTTAATTCATTATTGTTGAAAAAATTATTTTGTCTACCCTAACTATTCAAAAACATGTAGAACAATGCAATGATCAAAATTAAAACAGTCGGCAATACTTTGATATGGATCTGCAAAGTTTCAAAGAAAAAAATTTCTTAATGTCATACACACGGCACGTAACGCTGCCGCTGGAATCACTCTTTAAAAAAATCATATTTCGAAAAGTAATTTACCGATTTTGAAACTGTTTTCAATTTCCCATGGCCGCAGCCATATCATAAAAATATAAAACAAAATAGATCGACACCACCAATATCAACTGACAATAATAACACTATCACGGACTATCACTGACTGTGACTATGACTATGTGTGTCACTCAGTGTCCTGCGCCTGCGGGCGATGCGATGGCGATGTGTGCAATTGTTCGTTTACGTTCTTGCTTTGATTCAACGGATGTCCAGTTGTATAACCGCGTCAGTTGTGAAGACTACATTGCCAGGTTTAAGGAGTTTAGAAATAAAGCAATACTTTTCAAGAACTGTTTGTATAGCAGAAAGGATCAAACGCAATCGCATTGTCAACAGCGGTTTACGTCGACTGCCCTCTCACACGGAAATGTAACTTGAGAGTTGGCGCATGCGGAATCGAACTACCGGATGAACTGACGTAAGTTGTAGCTGCCCCCTACTTGGTGGCGCTGAACGTCAATTTACAAAATGGCTCCTCTATGTTAATTCGTAGAGTGACGCAGCTCGGTATACACTAGCTCTGCTACTAGCTACCATAGTGGCGCCACATGATGGACTAAGAACCGACCAACAGTTGAGGAAACCCGGCGCGCCACCTATTGATTGGGAAACAAAGAATCGTGACCCCGGAGCGACCCCGGTAGAGGTGGCTTTCGTAAACATTTAACAATGGCAAGGTTTAGCAGCTTAAAGGTTAGTTAATACTGTTATGTTTTGTCATTATATATTGCTCATTTGCTGTATCTCTGATTTGTGATCAAGCTTGTTAACGGAGATGTAACACATTTGTAATTTACTCAGTTGTAAGTGACTCGGATGTGTTGTAACTAAAAGGCACTGCCACCGATGATTACCCGGTAATCGTTTACTTAACTGTAGGTACGCGACAATCGGCCTACATACGCGCTAATCGCTTTGGCCGCGACGTCGATCTCCGTGCTCGTTCGTTCGCCCGGTGACCGTGTTTTTGTTGCGCGTTTGGCTGGCGTATTTTAGGAGCTCCCGGAGAACACTCATTGTGATGATGTAGTTAACATGTTCCGCTGACGCGTCGTTTTCGAAATTTTTCAATCCGATTTGTGGAAGTAAAAAAATATTTACGTCAAACTTTTTGACTGTCAAAGTCATCGACCATTTACCTGAAGGTAGCTAAATTTTTCTTTCAAACCTTTATAATTTGTATTTCCATTTACTTGTCTATGTGTGTGCCAAATCTGAGGCAAATTAAACTATTAGCACATTGTTTTCTAGAGTTAGCAAAATTTCATGTCAAACCGACAAATGGTTGATCGGGTTGAATTTCACAGCGACAATCCCCTCTGTTTGTCATCGTTTAAATGACCGTGGCCCACCATGATCATACTAAAATAATTCTTTTTGGTGTATTTAATAGTTTCTCGATGAATTTCACGAAAATAATGCCTTAGCCGATGATTGAAGATTTTGAAGGATACTATTCATGCTTAAAATTGAGCTATTCCTGGCATTTAGGTCACGTGACCTTATTCTTGCAATGTGATTGGCTGATGCTGTTGTTTACAAACACAAGGGACCATGTGCTTTTATTGCTGTATTATTTAGCACCTTCTATTTTATGAATTTAAGTTAATTTTGTGGATTGTTGATTCTGCTAAAAAAAATTATCATTACTTCATACATTTGCTTGAACTTTCTAAACATTTGTTTCTACCTTATTCATGATATTAATAGTAACCCTACCCAAGGTTTTTAGGCTGGGTAGTTATCGAGTAAAGTTTTGAAAAAATACATGAAAGACCCCTCAAAAATCAATCAAAAACTATAAAAAAAAGTCTGTGTCGTCACATATGGGACAGTGAGTCGGTCGATTATGGCAGACAGTTAATTAAGGGTGACCTAATTATACTATCTTGATATGCAGAATCTTACATGTCTTTACTTTGCATGATTTTTACTTCAGAGGTTTATTGAATTCAGGTCTGCCCTGAAACGGTTGATATTCACTAATTTAGCTAATTATTAATTAATAATAACATCAAGTTATTACCAGAAAGATAGAAAAAAGCTATAAAAAAAAACAGTGTGCTATGATCACATTTGTTATTTCTTGGTATAGATGCAATAAAAAAAATACTATAATAAAAATTGGGCGGAAATGTTGCATTCTGATATTTTCATTTATCAATGAATGCATATTGTTTATCAGTCCAAGTAATTAAGATTATTAATTGATGATTTAGTTAAATCATGAATTAAGTGAAGACTGCATCAACAATTTGTGTTTTAAAGGGGCTATCTCCCCTAAAGTTTCATTAGAATCTCTTCAGTATTAAAAAAGTTATGACACTTTGTATTCTCAAAGTGAACCATAATTGGCCCAAAAGGTCACAACTTTTCTTTTGTTTTTCTAGTAAAACAAGGCCGAAAAACGGGTGGTGCACCTAATCTTTAAAATGTCATAACTTGTCTAATATTCAACCTAGAACAAATATCTCAAAGGCATTTAAAAGTTTTTTTCAGGCTCTGTACAATGATACTCAATTGATGTATATCCATGTAGGTTGAATTTATTTGTCACATACCTATTAACTGGCCTAAATTATTAGGACTTTATGCCGTCGGTTTTTCCAGCATTTTTGTACCTGAATGCTTTCCTTACAGCATTCCGCATATGTTCCAGTAAAAAAGTTCATGTATTCTTTAAAAATATTGTTTTTTAGGCCACTTTTAATCAGTTTTACACATCAAACCAGCGGAACCGGTTGCATAATAAACATGGCGCATGTGTGATTTGCGCATTAGTCACGCCTCGGTGCCATTAGGCAAAGTCAATCGCCCTACAATGTTTTTCTATCTGGCTGTTGCTACTAGTACCAGAGACGAAGAGCGGGGCGAAAATTTTTGCCTACGGTGCCATCAGAACCACGAAGGTGATGTTTGTGTGTATTATTGGGCATACAATTACGCAACGTAAAAAAATGAAGAGAAAACATTTAGAAAATAGGCTCCAAAAATGTTTCAAACGAAGAAATTCTAGAACAAAAATTAAAACATTCTCCACAGTTTTCATATTAAACGCAACATTTGTAGAGCACATACAGTCACTTCTAACGTAATATTTTATTTAATGAAATATTTGATGTTGCAAATATTATTTGTAAGAAAATTATGTGGTCGATATTAGATGTTATGCGCATGCGCAACTACAAGGGGACATCTCATTGCATGTCATTGTTAATATAATTAAATTTAAAAGAATGCATGGGTTAAATTATCTGTCGTTTCGTGAAAAAAGATTATTGTTTTTGTAATTAAAAATGATACTGATGATATTGCATGTCATGCGCATCTTTAAAGGGACAATTCACTGCATGTCATTGTTAATATAATTAAATTAAAAAGAATGCAGGGATTAAATTATCTGTCATTTGGTGAACAAAGGTTTTCTTTCTGTGTTGTCCGTTTTCGCAGCAATATCCTGCGGAGAAATTGTGATGTAGTACCACCTTGCCAGTGATTAATGGGAAGAAGAAGATATAGCTCAGAAATAATTGTAATTGTTCATATTAAATAACATTAATTAGTTTCTCATAATACATGTGAATTAAAAGCATCCTTTCATTGCGCATACACACATTTAACAAAATATATAACATTAATTAACATTAGTAATTAATTAATCAACGTGCTACACTATTGTAACTGCTAGTGTGATTTTGACGTGTAATAAATAAAACACAACAGTTTACAGTTATTTAGCTTTCTTAAAGGGATGGAATCATCATAGAGTATTCAGTATCCTTTCCACAATAATTACGTAAAAACAGAAATGTATTATTATCATTATGGGAGTACATAACTTTTCATTATCATTACAAGCCATCATTGTCAGTTTCGTTATCATTACCATCAATGGCCAGTTATATGTAAAGAACTCCATGAACCAACTATTGTAAAAGTCGGAAAGTAACAATGGTGTTTTAAGCTGTCTGCTGGTGTAGCTCATACTGCACTGCTGCCTGGCGGGTTTTTTGATACAGATGTTAAAGACAGTAAGCTTACCACTGGTCTGGAACCCATATCAGTGAAGTGATCACCAACGAATAAATGGTTTCAATTAGAAGCCTGTCCCCATCAGGAGGCTAGTGTGAAAAGGACAGTTAGGTGGGGACTCTTGATAAGCCCATGGTGTCCTTGTCCGCTTGCCATCTGGGCATTTGCCTTGGATGGGAATCTTGTTAAATATTGTTACAAATGGAGTACGGACATAACTCCTCACGGACAAAACCCTTAGTGATCATTATTATTTTGACCTTGCAGTCATGCAACATAATTTTTCTGCATCTTATTTATTTAAAATAATTCAGTCACGTACATGTTGACACTTCATATGTATTGAATAGGAGAAATACCAACGATGTGGCTAATTTCGTATTAGATGATCTGAACACTTTTTATTATACAAAATCAGTAGACCTAGCATCACATCACAACATACATTTCTTTTGTCTGGAGATGGTAATGTAGGTATACAGACATACTTACTCCGGATATAATTCCCCCACCTAAATGGAAACTAGGACTAAAAAACCTCACATAACTACACAAGAATACAACATGCGGTATATGTAATAACCTTTATTTGCATTGTAAAAATTTAGTTACACATCTTTATTGTGGGAGGAGGGGTGAGTGCTGAGTACGAGTACACCACCTGTACCATGGCTAATCCGGCACAGGCTTTATACAATTTTCCTGTTATTGTTGTTCCGATTAACGCTTTGTATATATACCCCTATGTAGGCGCATGCAGAAATAAGGTAATTTGCTGTAGGAAATCCTTGCCCAAGTCTAAATAATAACACTATTTAGTAAGTATTTACATCGTGTGGCTTTCTTCCGCGCACCGAGGGCCTCGGTCCGAGGCAGTTGCACAAAAGAAATTGTGTAGCATTTGCACGAACTGCAGTGACGAGCGCATAACCATTGAATACACATTGAATGCACAGGATTGTGTATCCGCTGGATGTGAGCTGTGAATGTGTTATCAGTCATTCGATCAAGAAACGTGTATTCAGACAAATCGGTGATACTACAATTGCACATAGACACAGCATATACATGAAAAGCAATACATATGTGGTTTGGTTACTCACCAGTTTAGAATTATTGAAAAAACTAAATATGTATTTGGTGTACCCCAAAAATATGCATATAATTTAATTATTATTTGTAAATTATTTAAATGAACATGTTAATGTAAAGAGATTATATTAAATTGTAAATTTATATAAATTTACTTAAATTTATATAAATTGACTTAATTAAATTAAAGTACTCCTTCACTCCCTCCTTAAAGTTGCGCATGCACATGACATGCAATATCATCAGTATATTTTTTTTATTACAAAAACAACCTTTGTTCACCAAACGACAGATAATTAACCCATGCATTCTTTTCAATTTAGTTATGTTAACAATGACATGCAATGAGTTGTCCCTTTAAAGTTGCACATGCGCATGACATGCAATATCAACAGTATAATTTTTAATTACAAAAACAATAGTCTTTGTTCACCAAACAACAGATAATATGAATTAAATGAAATAAAATTTTATTATATGAGATGCCCCTTGTAAGTTGCGCATGCGCATAACATCTAATATCAACCAAATAATAAATAAAAAAAACAATATTTGCAACATCAAATATTTAATTAAATAAAAGATGAAATATTACGTTACAAGTGACTGTATGGGCTCTACAAATGTTGCATTTTATATCAAAACTGGGGAGAATATTAATTTTTTTTTATAGAATTCTTTCATTTGAAACATTTTTTGAGCTTACTTTCTCTTTTTTTATCTTTTAATGTTTTACGATGCGTAATTGTACGCGCGATACACACAAAGATCGCCTTCGCGGTTCTGATGGCACCGAGGCGTGACTAATGCACAAATCGCACACGCGCCATGTTTATCATGCAATCGGTTCTGCTGTTTTGATGTGTAAAACTGATTAAAAGTGGCCTAAAACACAATATTTTTAAAGAATATATGAACTTTTTTTAGTGGAACATATGCGGAATGATGTAAGGAAAGCATTCAGATACAAAAATGCTGTAGAAACCGTCGGCATAACCCTGTAATAATTTAGGCTAGTTAAGTAAACGAGTACCCTGGCACTACGCTGTCAGTGTCGCATAAAAGCACCTCAATTTTGCCGATTACCCACTCTGTGCCGTGGCCTGAGACGGACTGCCAGTGTCAGTGACAGTGACAGTGTCACTTATTCACTGGCACTACGCTGTCAGTGTCGCATAAAAGCACCTCAATTTCACCGTTATTAATATGTACCATTATTCAGAATGCATGCACAATGCACCCTGAACCACGGAACTTATAAATTATTAAACTTGACTGCGAGAGGAGATGTGTACATGAACCCAGAACTGTTTATTTTATTAGTATATCTTTATTAGATCCAGATATTTTAATCAGAAATCAGAAATTTTTTTGTATCTTGTATACAAACAAGATACGTGGAAGAAACGACATCACCATCGGCACATGGAACGTCAGGACATTGAGAGCTGCAGGAAAACTTAAAGAACTCACACATGAGATGGAGAGATACAGATGGAATCTGCTTGGACTCGCCGAGATGCGATGGAAAAGCTTTGGTGAAACATCGACCGAAGAGGGACACAAGGTCTACTTCAGTGGCAAGAAGGACAAATACGAACATGGCGTTGGGTTTCTTGTTCACAAAGACATCATGAACACTGTCATGGGTTGTCGCCCTATCTCCAGCAGGCTCATCACCATCCGCCTGAAGGCAACTCCCTTCAACAAGACAGTCATACAAGTTTATGCCCCAACGTCTGATTATGACGACAGTGAGGTGGAAGATTTCTATGGCCAGCTGCAAGAAGTCATAGAGGAAACGCCAAAGAAAGACAATCTTATTGTACTAGGAGACTGGAATGCAAAAGTGGGAAAGGATGCGCAGACCAACTGGCAGGAAACTTGCAGACCTTTCTGCAACGCGGAAACAAATGAGAGAGGTCACAGGCTCCTCGAATTTGCAATGTACAATGAGCAGATGCTGGCTAACACACAAAACATCTAGAAGATGGACCTTGCACAGCCCAGATGGAAAACATCACAATCAGATTGACTACATCTTGGTGAAACGGCGCTTTCACACAGGAGTGAACATTGCCAGGACATGAAGCTTTCCAGGAGCAGATATCGGAAGTGATCATGACTTGCTGATGACAACCTTCCACATTCGCTTGAAGAGGATCAGCAAACCAAAGCCAACAAGAATCAAATTTGACACCGAGAAACTTAAGGATCCTGATGTAGCAGAAGCATTCAAAGCAATGATAGGTGGGAAATTTGCACCCCTTATCATACTGGATGACGATACCGACGTGAACTTGCTGACCAACACCTTCAACAAAATAGTGACCGACACAGCCAGCGAGATCCTTGGAAAACACCGTCGGACATAGAAACCATGGGTCACAGCAGACATCCTAGGTCTCTGTGACAAAAGAAGGGAATTGAAAAGGAGAAAATGTGATCCTGAAGGTGCAGCAAAATACAGAGAAGTCAAGAAGATCAAACAAAATATGGGAAGAGCAAAAGATAACTGGATAGCAGAACAATGCTGTGAAATTGTAGACAGCTTGAGCAAGAACAACAGCAAGAAGGCTTATCAAATAGTGAAAGACCTGACATCAGTGAAGAAAGGGATAACTACCACTATCCAAGACAAATCAGGGAAATGCCTGACAGAAGAACAGCAGATCCTCAATCGATGGACAGAATACTGCTCAGAACGGTACAGCCACAACACCAACGGAGTCCCAGTAGTACTAAATTGTCCACAGACTACTGAAGAGGATGACTACCCCATTCTTCGTGAGGAAGTGGAGGCTGCAGTAAAGTCTCTGAAAAAAGGAAAGTCAGCTGGAATTGATAACATACCAGCAGAACTGGTTCAAGTTGGGGGAGAAGCCTTGATTACCACACTTACAACAATCTGCAACAAGATCTGGCAGACAGGAGAATGGCCCACCCCATGGACTCAGTCACTGATCATCACACTTCCCAAGAAAGGCAACCTACAGATGTGCCAAAATTACAGAACAATCAGCCTCATCAGACACCCGAGCAAAGTCATGTTGAAGATCCTACTCAACAGACTCAAACCTCAGGCAGAAGAGATCATCGCTGAAGAACAAGCGGGTTTTCGAGCAGGACGGAGCACCAGTGAACAGATCTTCAACCTTAAAATCCTTTGCGAGAAATACCTTCAACATCAGCAAAGCCTGTATCATGTCTTCATAGATTTCAAGAAGGCCTTTGATAAGGTATGGCATGCGACTCTATGGGCAACCATGAGGAAGTACAACATTGGCTCCAAGCTTGTCCGAACCATTGAACACCTATATGACAATGCCACCAGTGCAGTAATCTTCAACAGCAGCATAGGAGACTGGTTTCGAACAACAGTCGGAGTTCGACAAGGATGCCTACTATCACCAACGCTCTTCAACATTTTTCTGGAAAGGATCATGACTGATGCTTTAGGAAACCATTAAGGCACTGTCAGCATTGGAGGCAGGACAATCACTAACCTTCGTTTTGCTGACGACTTAGCAGGAGATGAACAAGAACTAGCCAATTTGGTGGAGCGCCTCGAGAAAACATCTACATCATAAGGCATGGAGATCAGTGCAGAAAAGACCAAACTGATGACGAACAACACACAAGGCATCAGCACAGAGATAAAATTTAATGGACAGAGACTTGAGACAGTAAAAAGCTTCAGGTACTTGGGATCAATTATCACAGATGAGGGTTCCAAACCGGAGATATTTGCCAGGATTGCACAGACAACACTCACAACAGCAGCAATAACAAGGTTGAAACCCTTATAGAACGACAGAAACATCACTGTCAGTTCGAAAATAAGGCTGATGCGCTCCCTTGTCATGTCCATCTTTCTGTACGCTTCTGAAACATGGACCCTCTCAGCAGATCTACAGAAGAGGATACAAGCCATGGAAATGAGATGCTTTCGGAAGATCTTGCGCATGTCATACAAAGACCATGTTACTAACGAAGCTGTCCGCAACAAGATCAAACAAGCCATCGGACCATATGACGACCTTCTTACAACAGTTAAGAAGCGTAAACTGAAATGGTACGGTCATGTATCACGATCATCTGGCTTTGCAAAGACTATCTTGCAAGGTACCATAAGAAGGGGGAGACGAAGAGGTAGACAGAAGAAGAGGTGGGAAGACAACATCAAAGAGTGGACAGGAATGGAGTTCACTGACTCCCAGAGGGCTGTCGAGAACAGGGAAACGTGGAGAGAGCTGGTTAGAAAGTCATCAATGGTGCCCCAACGATCCTTACGGGTTATGGGAAAGTGAAGTGAAGTGATACAGACAAAAGACTCACATGTTTGTGTTTTCTTTAAATAAATGTTATTAAAATGACATAACGTTTTTATTTGTATATATATATATATATTAAAATCATTTCTTCAGAATTTGCAAGCACATTAATTAGGGTCGTAAATATACCTAATACAGACATGTATTATTAATAGTAACTCAGTTAATAAGCCAGTATTGGCTAATTAGTGCGTGAAGTCAACTGACCAACACATTTTGATAAAAAGCCATAACTTTCATGATTATGAAGATATTTGTATACATTTTTTTCATGGTTTACAAACACAGTTAGACCGGGTCATAAATATACATCACTCAGTCATTTCATAACTCAACTGGTGCAATTACTAAGTCAATATTGGTTAATTAATGTGCAAACTCAACATGGCCTTTTGATAAAAGACCATAACGTCCATTATTATAAAAATATTTGTATAATTTGTTCATGGTTTCAAAACACATTAAGTAAAGTCATAAATATACATGTCATTTGTTATTAATAGTAACTCAATTAATAAATCAACACTGGCTAATTAAGTCAACAGATCAACACATTTCAATAAAAAGGCATATCTACCATGATTTAATTAATAATTGCCAGCAAGATCTATCACCCAACAGCCATCTTTTAAAGTAAAGCGATCTTGTTCTGATGTTAGATATGTGATGTGATATAAAACACCTAGAGATCGAATACAGAGAGCCTACAGACAGGACATCTTGTCACATCTCAGTATTGTTGTATGCAAGAGATTTTGTGATGACACGATCAGTTGACACTAAAGTAAACAGTTGTTTTGCCTCCAAAATAAAGTATAAACTGTTATCTAAGTATTAGTTTTTCATAAAATGTGCACTTACTATCGACGATACACCCATCAGTTAATTTGAATCTATGTAAGTGATTAAGTATGAAAAATGTTTAATTGAAAGAAAATAGTTCTGATGGAAAATGTAATAGTAATAGTAATAGCTTGAAATGTAATAGTAATAATAATATATTACATCGCCTTCAGTATGTAATAGTAATAGAAAGGAAACTAAGTAATAGTATTAATCATAATTACCTCTCAAGAAACTTGAAGTTTGTTCTGGATATTTCGACTGCATCTCACAGTCTTCTTCAGCAGACTGAAGTTACGGATGTTTCTTGAAGTTTCTTGAGAGGTAATTATGATTAATATTAATAACCAAGAAACCGGATCATCTATCCATTCAAGGATAAGTAATAGTAATCTATTACATTGCAATGTAATAGACCCCAGGCCTGTTACTAATAATCATTAATAAAAGTTGTTTGTAAAAATAAATATAAAACAGATTTTATTGGTTTTGTAATCAATTCAAATCATTTCATAGAAATGTAAATAAGTCATGACTTTGGTTAAATCGATCTCACTGTCCAACTCCAAGAATAAAAATTTCACAAACTTGGGAAGCTCAAAAACACCTCAGTGCAGACCTAAAAGAAGTGTTGAACATGTGGATGGAGTGCTGTTGATCTACTATCTGCTATCTTACAATAGAAATACACTTATGTTGTCTAATCGATGTATTTCACCTTAATTTTGGTGCAATTTTAATAAAAAAAACAGACAACCATTAAAAGGAACTTAATCATCAACCATGAAAAGGAACTTAATCATCAACCATGAAAAGTCACGAAAAAGAGTGGAAACAGCCAACAATACAGGATGTAAAACAAAAGGAGACCCCGGGTGCCGGGAATCGGCGAGGCTAATCTGACACCATTTTTGGGCACACGGCACAAGCCACTCAGTGAATTTTCTTGAAGTGCCTACATGTTGTGCGTAAAAATACATTTAATAATTTCAAAGCTTGAATTCACATATTTAACTTGCTTTCAGCTCAACTTGTTCAGAGCAAGATAAATATACGAATTCAAGCATCAAAACATGATTAAATGTGTTTTTACAAACAATATGGTTAATAATTTACAATAGAATATGCATTGTGCATGGGTACTATACATATTGCATGCTAATAATAGCGACATTTTGGTGGGTCCAGATTCTAGAAAAGTACTGCAATTCTTGCTGGAAGTTGAACACCTGTTGTATATCTTGCAACATAAAAACTTAAAAGGGATCACCAAAGTCAGGCAAAGACCTCCCCTGACGTAAATGCATTGATCAGATTACAGCTTGGGCAAACCATACTTGAGGCAGGCCCTCAAGACATCAAAAGTACAAAACTGTCTGCATAACCTTTTATGCGCTTTTAGAATACTCTATCATGGCATCACCACAGCAAAGCCTTCAATACCATCCAATGAAATATACAAGACTAAGCAACTTTTAGAATACTCTATCATGGCATCACCACAGCAAAGCCTTCAATACCATCCAATGAAAGATACAAGACTAAGCAACTTTTAGAATACTCTATCATGGCATCACCACAGCAAAGCCTTCAATACCATCCAATGAAAGATACAAGACTAAACAACTTTTAGAATACTCTATCATGGCATCACCACAGCAAAGCCTTCAATACCATCCAATGAAAGATACAAGACTAAACAACTTTTAGAATACTCTATCATGGCATCACCACAGCAAAGCCTTCAATACCATCCAATGAAAGATACAAGACTAAACAACTTTTAGAATACTCTATCATGGCATCACCACAGCAAAGCCTTCAATACCATCCAATGAAAGATACAAGACTAAACAACTTTTAGAATACTCTATCATGGCATCACCACAGCAAAGCCTTCAATACCATCCAATGAAAGATACAAGACTAAACTTTTAGAATACTCTATCATGGCATCACCACAGCAAAGCCTTCAATACCATCCAATGAAAGATACAAGACTAAACAACTTTTAGAATACTCTATCATGGCATCACCACAGCAAAGCCTTCAATACCATCCAATGAAAGATACAAGACTAAACAACTTTTAGAATACTCTATCATGGCATCACCACATCAAAGCCTTCAATACCATCCAATGAAAGATACAAGACTAAACAACTTTTAGAATACTCTATCATGGCATCACCACAGCAAAGCCTTCAATACCATCCAATGAAAGATACAAGACTAAACTTTTAGAATACTCTATCATGGCATCACCACAGCAAAGCCTTCAATACCATCCAATGAAAGATACAAGACTAAACAACTTTTAGAATACTCTATCATGGCATCACCACAGCAAAGCCTTCAATACCATCCAATGAAAGATACAAGACTAAACTTTTAGAATACTCTATCATGGCATCACCACAGCAAAGCCTTCAATACCATCCAATGAAAGATACAAGACTAAACAACTTTTAGAATACTCTATCATGGCATCACCACAGCAAAGCCTTCAATACCATCCAATGAAAGATACAAGACTAAACAACTTTTAGAATACTCTATCATGGCATCACCACAGCAAAGCCTTCAATACCATCCAATGAAAGATACAAGACTAAACAACTTTTAGAATACTCTATCATGGCATCACCACAGCAAAGCCTTCAATACCATCCAATGAAAGATACAAGACTAAACTTTTAGAATACTCTATCATGGCATCACCACAGCAAAGCCTTCAATACCATCCAATGAAAGATACAAGACTAAACAACTTTTAGAATACTCTATCATGGCATCACCACAGCAAAGCCTTCAATACCATCCAATGAAAGATACAAGACTAAACTTTTAGAATACTCTATCATGGCATCACCACAGCAAAGCCTTCAATACCATCCAATGAAAGATACAAGACTAAACAACTTTTAGAATACTCTATCATGGCATCACCACAGCAAAGCCTTCAATACCATCCAATGAAAGATACAAGACTAAACAACTTTTAGAATACTCTATCATGGCATCACCACAGCAAAGCCTTCAATACCATCCAATGAAAGATACAAGACTAAACAACTTTTAGAATACTCTATCATGGCATCACCACAGCAAAGCCTTCAATACCATCCAATGAAAGATACAAGACTAAACTTTTAGAATACTCTATCATGGCATCACCACAGCAAAGCCTTCAATACCATCCAATGAAAGATACAAGACTAAACAACTTTTAGAATACTCTATCATGGCATCACCACAGCAAAGCCTTCAATACCATCCAATGAAAGATACAAGACTAAACTTTTAGAATACTCTATCATGGCATCACCACAGCAAAGCCTTCAATACCATCCAATGAAAGATACAAGACTAAACTTTTAGAATACTCTATCATGGCATCACCACAGCAAAGCCTTCAATACCATCCAATGAAAGATACAAGACTAAACAACTTTTAGAATACTCTATCATGGCATCACCACAGCAAAGCCTTCAATACCATCCAATGAAAGATACAAGACTAAACTTTTAGAATACTCTATCATGGCATCACCACAGCAAAGCCTTCAATACCATCCAATGAAAGATACAAGACTAAACTTAGAATACTCTATCATGGCATCACCACAGCAAAGCCTTCAATACCATCCAATGAAAGATACAAGACTAAACAACTTTTAGAATACTCTATCATGGCATCACCACAGCAAAGCCTTCAATACCATCCAATGAAAGATACAAGACTAAACTTTTAGAATACTCTATCATGGCATCACCACAGCAAAGCCTTCAATACCATCCAATGAAAGATACAAGACTAAACAACTTTTAGAATACTCTATCATGGCATCACCACAGCAAAGCCTTCAATACCATCCAATGAAAGATACAAGACTAAACTTTTAGAATACTCTATCATGGCATCACCACAGCAAAGCCTTCAATACCATCCAATGAAAGATACAAGACTAAACAACTTTTAGAATACTCTATCATGGCATCACCACAGCAAAGCCTTCAATACCATCCAATGAAAGATACAAGACTAAACAACTTTTAGAATACTCTATCATGGCATCACCACATCAAAGCCTTCAATACCATCCAATGAAAGATACAAGACTAAACAACTTTTAGAATACTCTATCATGGCATCACCACAGCAAAGCCTTCAATACCATCCAATGAAAGATACAAGACTAAACTTTTAGAATACTCTATCATGGCATCACCACAGCAAAGCCTTCAATACCATCCAATGAAAGATACAAGACTAAACAACTTTTAGAATACTCTATCATGGCATCACCACAGCAAAGCCTTCAATACCATCCAATGAAAGATACAAGACTAAACTTTTAGAATACTCTATCATGGCATCACCACAGCAAAGCCTTCAATACCATCCAATGAAAGATACAAGACTAAACAACTTTTAGAATACTCTATCATGGCATCACCACAGCAAAGCCTTCAATACCATCCAATGAAAGATACAAGACTAAACAACTTTTAGAATACTCTATCATGGCATCACCACAGCAAAGCCTTCAATACCATCCAATGAAAGATACAAGACTAAACAACTTTTAGAATACTCTATCATGGCATCACCACAGCAAAGCCTTCAATACCATCCAATGAAAGATACAAGACTAAACTTTTAGAATACTCTATCATGGCATCACCACAGCAAAGCCTTCAATACCATCCAATGAAAGATACAAGACTAAACAACTTTTAGAATACTCTATCATGGCATCACCACAGCAAAGCCTTCAATACCATCCAATGAAAGATACAAGACTAAACTTTTAGAATACTCTATCATGGCATCACCACAGCAAAGCCTTCAATACCATCCAATGAAAGATACAAGACTAAACAACTTTTAGAATACTCTATCATGGCATCACCACAGCAAAGCCTTCAATACCATCCAATGAAAGATACAAGACTAAACAACTTTTAGAATACTCTATCATGGCATCACCACAGCAAAGCCTTCAATACCATCCAATGAAAGATACAAGACTAAACAACTTTTAGAATACTCTATCATGGCATCACCACAGCAAAGCCTTCAATACCATCCAATGAAAGATACAAGACTAAACTTTTAGAATACTCTATCATGGCATCACCACAGCAAAGCCTTCAATACCATCCAATGAAAGATACAAGACTAAACAACTTTTAGAATACTCTATCATGGCATCACCACAGCAAAGCCTTCAATACCATCCAATGAAAGATACAAGACTAAACTTTTAGAATACTCTATCATGGCATCACCACAGCAAAGCCTTCAATACCATCCAATGAAAGATACAAGACTAAACTTTTAGAATACTCTATCATGGCATCACCACAGCAAAGCCTTCAATACCATCCAATGAAAGATACAAGACTAAACAACTTTTAGAATACTCTATCATGGCATCACCACAGCAAAGCCTTCAATACCATCCAATGAAAGATACAAGACTAAACTTTTAGAATACTCTATCATGGCATCACCACAGCAAAGCCTTCAATACCATCCAATGAAAGATACAAGACTAAACTTAGAATACTCTATCATGGCATCACCACAGCAAAGCCTTCAATACCATCCAATGAAAGATACAAGACTAAACAACTTTTAGAATACTCTATCATGGCATCACCACAGCAAAGCCTTCAATACCATCCAATGAAAGATACAAGACTAAACTTTTAGAATACTCTATCATGGCATCACCACAGCAAAGCCTTCAATACCATCCAATGAAAGATACAAGACTAAACAACTTTTAGAATACTCTATCATGGCATCACCACAGCAAAGCCTTCAATACCATCCAATGAAAGATACAAGACTAAACAACTCAATATCCAGCTTCACAGAACCACAAATATTTTTTTAGCTCTACCATGCTGCTGTTTTGTGAGAAAAATCAAAGAAATTGTGTTTATGATTCATCTACAAAGGAAATCGATTGCGACTGATGATCAGTTTTATTCTGGATACATTACTAATGATTACTGCAAAAAATAATTTGATGGAAATATGAATCTTACAATGACAGTAATTTTTGCAACGATGCAATCCACTGTGGCCACAATCGTATGGGCCAGAGTGACAAAGTAAACTTCCAGGGCAAACGTGTGGTGTTGCGACAAGTACCGTCAGTGCTGTTTGCCGCCCTGAAAGCACCCCAGTCTGAGACAAGTCATATATCTTTACAGATAGGTTAACCATTTAGACCCATTGAATTGCAAATATTATCAGTTTTTGCAGATTTTTCTGACAGCTGCTGACTTGGTAACTGATGCAGAATAGTCACAGTGATATAGAAGGACATTTTGACATGTACATACCTTTTCTACTACTCAAAGAAGTGACTAATTATTGTAGTAAACAATTTTATTTTTAGCATTCGTATTTTTAAGTTTCTTACATGTTATTGTTGGTTTCTAATGTAAAGCAACTGTCATGCATCTGTGATCTGTCTGTGTTTTAGTTGTCAGCAGTACCACACAGGTCACGAGGTCAATTCTATTCCAGAATTGGAATTGACCCTGAATTATAATTCCAGAATTGGATTTGGAATAGATTTTCAAAAGTCAGTCGGAATTTGAATTTTTTTATTTGAATACATTTTTTATTGGAATTGATTTTATTGGAATTTGAATTAATTTTTTTGTGACATCTAGCATGGTGTGTGTAACTGTGCATGGTCTCCGTGCAGAGGCGCAACGTCTCCGAAAGACTTACTTCTCAAAGCTCATTGCCAAGCTACAAACAAGCAGTGAAAAGAGCCTGGCTCCATGTGAGGATGTGGACAGTTTCAGGCCATCACACCTAATCCTCGATTCAAGCTTGACTAGTGTGAAGGTGATGACAAAATCTTTTCTGTGAGAGAACTTCTCAGCACACATGTCGCCAGAGCTATTCCAACAGCTACACCACAGGTTGCCACCCTCTTGATGCCTCCTCTAAAACGAAGCAGACTGACCTGCTTCGTGGCCAATTGGACCACACCTTCATAAACTGAGACATCAACTGAAACAACTGACTACTTATCATAGCTATCACTCCCTGAGGATGCAAAGCCCTTGGAGTTCTGGAGGGACAATAGGATTAGATATCTCATCTTGCAATGAAGTGTCTCTCAATACCTCATCAGCACCTGCAGAACACTTGTTCAGAGTAGCCAGGAAGGTGTTTAGACCCGAGAGGTGTTGTCTGACTGACTCAAGATTTGAGGAACTAATGATGGTTCAATGCAATGGCGACTTGCACAAATGAGTCAATGAACTTGAGTGAAGTTGAATGAATGGTCATTTTAAATGAATTTTTGAATCATCTCGAATTGATTTTTTCCAGGTGGAATTGGAGAAATATTTTTTTTTGGAATTGATTTTCCCCAGGTGGAATTGGAATAGATTTCTTTTATTGAGTGGAATTGGAATTGACAAAATATAATTGACCCCAACTCTGGTACCGCCACACCACACATATAGTATCAACTCTACAAGAAAGTAGAGTTGAAAAAGTTGTTTCTTAATAACTATTTGTCATCAAATATTTGTATATATCACTGAACCATTTGGCTTTTTAAGAAATTGGAAACTTGGTGTGAACTAACTTGCATCATACTCCTTTGTCAATCTTTTGTTTGTCCTTGCTTCTCATAAAATATGATTATGACTTTGCCCTCGTCTGCACGGTGCACTTTGTATTTAATACAGATAACATTGCAGGGGACAGGTTACATTATCTCATTCGCAGTTCAAATGCATGTTGTGGGATGGCTATGAATACTACATGGCATGTACTGAGGGGTCAGTTACATTGTAATTGGAATTGAAACGCCAGTTCCAATATTGGAATTGGTGTTTGTTTTTAAAGTAATTGGAATTGCTGAAAATGTAATTGGTATTTTCAATCATGTAACTTTTTAACTCAAATTATTCGCTACAAATGTACCAAGATATGCAGAAATTAAATAAAGCTGCTCTAAAATAGATGATATTTTTGTTGTTGAGTATGTCTATGGTTGACATACTTTTATTTCGATATGGAATTGATCATTGGAATTGGTATTTTTGGAATTGATATTTTTTATGTGGAATTGGCGTGTAGTTGGAATTGGTGTGTAGTAGGAATTGGTGTGTAGTTGGAATTGGTGTGTAGTAGGAATTGGTGTGTAGTAGGAATTGGTGTGTAGTTGGAATTGATATAATGTAATTGACCCCAAGTCTGGTACCGAGGCAGACATATAGTAATAATGTTCAGATATTACTAGTAAATTTTTGTGCATAAATATGTCACGTAAACTTGTGTGTTCGCAGGTGGTGAGCAGGTGTTTGCGGCAACTACCCCGGGTGGGGTTGCGACCCCTGTCTACATCAGCTGACGCTGTGTCCGAGTCAGCACTGGGCGGGTATTCATTCGGTATGTTGTCAACTAGAGTTTCCAAATGCCATAAAGTCCAAACATACTGTAGGTTTTGGAGATCTTAGAAGCTGCTAATATACAATACTTCTCTAAAGGTCAGTTAAAATCCTCAAGAACCCGAACTTAGTGACACGTCATAGCCATAACCTTGATAAGGTTGAAAAATCTCGTGAACCAAGCATGACATGTTTGTGAAAATGTTGGATCATGTCTAATATATGTTTTTCCTTATAGTTCCCTTTAGGCTTTTTCGAGGGGTGAGGCCAACTAATTCTTGTACTGTTGCACTGTCATAGTTGTTCTTTTCCACAGCTCTCTGTCACAGCTTTTCCCTCCACTTTTTATCCTCCGTCTTTCCTACATCCCTCTTAATGCAGTCTTCTCATTCTAATTGTGGTCTTTCCCACAGCCTTGCTGTTTCCCCACCTCTGCTCTCTGGTAGGCAGCCCGCCTCCATCAGCACCAAGTGACCTGTCCACGTCTTCCAGCTCCTTATTATTCTCTCCGTTAAACTGAACTGGATTCCTAACCTCCTCCCTCATGTTTCCTCCTTCTGTCCATCCTCTTTGCTTCTGTAATTCTCCAAACCCGGTCGTTCTCACAAACTTGCCGTTCTGACGGCCTCTGGCCATGTGTCATATTAGTCTACTGTCACGTATTACTGTCATGTTTTCCCAGAACTCTCAGATGAACAGAAGGAGATGCAACTGCTGGCGCGAAAATTTGCCCGAGAAGAGATCATTCCCGTCGCGGCTCACCACGACCAGACTGGAGAGGTGAGGTCAAAGGTCAAGGTAGCAAGGCTGTATGCAGGAGAGCTGTTAATTACTGAGCTGAACACGTACAAAGCGCAACAATGCTGGACATGCGAAACGTTTGGTTTTTACTGCAAACTTGTAGGATATGTTTAGATAAATCTTGTTCTTGATTTCATAGCTTATTGTATGGTATTTCCCAGCACCAGGCCCTTAGCCAGAAATAAAATTTTGCCAGTCTTGAACATTCTTAAACACGCGAACGGCTTCCATCATCCATGGAAGCCGTTCGCGTCTACGACAGCCATTATTGGCCCAGTTGATTTGTATTCACTGGCATGCCAACGCTGGTTGATATATCAGCCATTATTGGCCCATTCGAGTCATACTAGCTGTGCAGCGAGGTTGGTATTATCACCTGCCTCACCTCACCTCACCTATCCTCTTCGGGCCCAGTGGCCCATAAGGCCGAAGTGAATCTCCTCCATCTTGTTCTGTCAGCTGCTACACGTCTGGCTTCGTTCCAGCTATTCCACCCCAGTATACGCCTTTCATTTTCAATAGTTGATCGCCACGTTGTCTTTGGTCGCCCAACCTTTCTTCTACCTTCAGGCGTCCAGGTCAGTGCAGTCTCACAATTGCTGTATTATCGCCTGCACAGTGATAATAATAATAATATAAGAAAAGCCAATAAAAGAAGTAATGTTTGAAGCATCTTAACACTTTAAGTACATGCATGCAAATACGTTTAATATAAACAAGTATGATTACAATCACACTCAAATCAAATGCATGACATTAAATGTAAAGCAATACAACTAATAAAAAATAAAAGATACAGCACTCAGTAATACAATTGGTGTTGAAAGTAATACATTGATACATTACTTCTTTGATAAAACAGCAATCATTCAGATTCAGTAATGTCTATTTGGACAAAACACAATATGAATATACTAGACGGAGCACAGCCTATTCGTTCGTGGTTTGCCTACCGTTTGAGTTTTCTTTCAGCAACCAGGAAACTGCTGCCGATAATAGGGCCTACAGGCCAATTATGTATGTTCAGGGACAATCACAGGAACGTTGCTTTTATTCATGTTTACAAAAAAGGCACCGATTGTCGTGAATTTTGACGTTGACATATCGCATCTTTTCACTCACTGTGGCAGGTGCCATTCCGAACTCGCCCCATGACATCTGGGTCACAGGGTTGTTTCTTCAAATGAGAGCGCCAATGGATAAGCACTGAGAAAGGCTGAAGGCTATAGAAACACATTTCCCGACCAATGAAATTCATGATTACAATAAACAGAGATCAGCCGCAGTATCATTATTTTCCAACGACGTCAAGGTTAAAAATATATAGTCCTGTAGATCGGTGGTATTCGCTATTCAGCCGCTGACAACATTCATAGAATCATGACCGTGTGCGCTAAGAATCACCAAGACAATTCAAACAATTTTATTATAAAAATCTCATCTTGTAAAAACAAAAACCTGTTTTTTATTTTATCTGTCATACATTTGCCCGTCTACAAGACGGGCAGACGGGTCACTGGCTAAGGGCCTGCCCAGCACAAAAAAACGTCTGCCGGCAAGGTTTTGTCTAAATGTCTTGGTCAAAGTTGCACACAGAAAAAGAAACATTTTGAAATGCTTATAAGAACATTGTTAGGTGCATGTAGGATTAATGTCTATGTACATAGCTGCTCAACATTCCAGGATTTGTGTGGTAAGTGTGTGTGGTCATGGTGTGTGGTCATGGTGTGGTAATTGTATGTGGTCATGGTGTGGTAATTGTGTGTGGTAATTGTGTGTGGTCATGGTGTGGTAATTGTATGTGGTCATGGTGTGTGGTCATGGTGTTTGGCAATGGTGTTTGGCAATGGTGTGGTCATGGTGTGTGGTACTTGTATGTGGTCATGGTGTGGTAATTTTGTGTGGTCATGGTGTGTGGTAATTGTGTGTGTTCATGGTGTGTGGTAACAGTGTGTGATCATGGTGTTTGGTAATGGTTTATGGTCATGTTGTGTGGTTATGGTATGTGGTAAATTAGTAATGGTGTTTGGTAATGGTGTATGGTTGTGGTGTTTGGTAATAGTGTTTGGTAATGGTGTATGATAATGGTGTGTGGTAATGGTGTGTGGTAAATTGGTAATGGTGTTTGTTAATGGTGTGTGGTTATGGTGTTTGTTAATGGTATGTGGTAATAGTGTGTGACCATGGTGTGGTAATGGTGTGTGGTCATGGTGTGTGGTAATAGTGTGTGACCATGGTGTGTGGTCATGGTGTTGTAGTATCCGTGGGACATCCTGAAGAAAGTTTGGGGACTAGGCCTTATGAACACTCACATTTCAGAAGAATATGGTCAGTGTTTTACTTATTTAAAGCCTTCCACTAGTTATTACTATGTGTTATTACCTGTGTTCATGCATACATAATGTTGTAGTATTTATTCACATAATAATATAGTACAGCCACATAAGTTGTTAATAAATAACAATTTAACTAAACACAAAATAATCCTATTGTCTTCCAGTATCTTGTCACATGTTGCTGTCATATAAGATGAACTGTCATTGACAGGGTCAAGTTTAATAAGTCCAGTTACTCCACAAAGCCATCAGACCTCGTCCAGCATCTCCATAGCAAAACCTTCAATACCATCCACACCAGCAAGAACTGTTATAAATTCTCCTAATTTCCCTGGACAATAAAATATTGGAACTTGCCAGACATAAACAGAAGAAGATAAGAAGTAAAAAGAAGATAAGAGTCAAAAAGATTTAGGGAAGTTTGATGAAATAGCTATGTATAATGCATGGGAACACAACTAGAAATGTTATTTCATGTTGTTGAACATTTTAAATACTGCATTGTCCCCATTAGCGATTGAAGAATATTATAACAAATATAAAAGATGTGGGTATATAAAGCAAGGGATGGTTGGTTCACGTGTATGGTATTATTTCTCATTATAGTAGAGAATTATCTATGCGTACATGATGTGTAACATTGTCTATGTTTACTACTACAGGTGGATTAGGCCTGGGTATCTTTGATGCGTGTATGATCACAGAGGAGCTGGCGTATGGCTGCACGGGGATACAGACAGCTATAGAAGCGAACTCACTTGGGGTAACATGTCAGATCTTGTAAATCTACCTTTACATCAAATCTTGTACAAGTCATTTAGTTAATCTTCCTTTACATGAAATCTTGTACAAGTTGTTTAGTTAAGGCTGCTTCCACAATTAATTTAGTGCATCGCAAATCAGGTTCATTTATGTTCAGATCTGTAGTGCGCAAATAATGTTTCGCCAAATTTTGACTGGATCTGATAAAAAATTATTTAATAGTTTGTCCACTGATTTCATAGAAGTAAATAATATGATTGCACAAGCAAGCTAGCATGTTGTAACGTATACTATGTTGTTATGTTTGATTTTTCGTTAAATGATTCTAAAACAGACAGGCAAAATAAATTTGTTTGGGAAGCAGCTTTAATCTTCCTTTAATATTTGGAAGAATTTCAGAATGTGTATCGCCAAGGTAGTCGATATCATAACTTTATTGTTAGATTTTATCATGTACTTTCTCAATTATTTATTTTATGGAGCTACGCTTATTGCCTTTGACCTTTTTGGAGAAGACTAGTAATTTATCACCCATCTGAATGCATGGGGCTTAAGCACCCATACTATTTACAAGTGATCTGAGATGTTCCCTAGAGACTGTTAGTTTTAGGAGATGTTCCCTTGTGAAAACCTCGTGTTCTCTTTGCAGCAAATGCCAGTGATGCTGGCTGGCAACGATGCTCAGAAGAAGAAATACCTTGGACGCATGACCGAGGAGCCCCTTATGTGTGTGAGTATGGTGCACCTGTGATCAGTCGTTTCTGTATACCCTGGTGTACATCCCAGACACTACATGTTATTTTTACATCAGATAAACTACTTTTGCCGATATGCATGAATTGCAATCACATATAATATATATAAGTTCAAAGTATCGTGGACATGTAATATTGTGTTAGTGACAGATATTCCGTTCATTTGTGATTTTAAACTTCAGTTTTGTGATGCTTACTTGATAACAACGGTCAAATCTGAATGTTCATACCATAATCGCTAAATTGGTGGAATAAAAAATCCAGAAATCTCCTAAATTTAACTGAAACTGTATTGAAAATACACATTCATTGTCATTATCACAAGCGTTGTCTGCATTAATCTTGATTCAGTGTTGTGTGTTTCTCTAGGCCTACTGCGTAACCGAGCCTGGGGCAGGGTCAGATGTAGCTGGTCTGAAGACAAAAGCAGTGAAGAAAGGAGATGAATACGTGCTCAACGGGCAGAAGATGTGGATTACGAATGGTGGAGTAGCAAACTGGTACTTTGTGTTGGCTCGCACTGACCCGGACCCAAAAACGCCTGCAAGCAAAGCCTTCACTGGGTTCATAGTCGACGCGGACAGCCCAGGCGTTGTTAAAGGCAGGAAGGTGGGTGTTTGTGACCACATATTAAAAATTTGTGGTCAGATCTGACAGGTGGCAGCACTTTTATTTTGTGCTCATAATTTTCTAAGCCAATGAAACAAACACTGCCATGGTGGGCCGGCTGTGTGGTCTACAGACGGTTCATAGAGCTTATTAAAAGGGTCGATTAATGCCGATGTACGTTGTATTTATTTCTAAATGTTACACACTGTCAAATGTAAAATATGTGTGTACAGTGATGAAATACAAATTGACCATAATCTGACTATAATGAACGGTCCCCACTAAGATTGCTGCAAATCAAAAATAACCTGGAAATGAGCAGCAAAACAGTGTACAGTTGATGAAGAAGTTGATGAAGAAGAACTTGATGAAGAAGAAGTTGATGCTGAAAATGGCAATAGTTTATTGGCTAAATATAACTAGTCCTTCACTAAAGTTAAGGTGGGCGGGACACGTGGAAAGAATGGAAGAGGAGCAGATGGTGCAGAGAGCAGATGTGAGTTGAGGGTAGAAGGAGAAGAAGACCGAGATTTAGATGTGACGACTACGTGAAGAAAGATTTGGTGGGAGTGAGAGCGAGGAATGGCAGAGTGGAGATAGGCGGTGGAGACGGCAGGGAAATGGGTTCAATGACAGAAGAAGGGAAAAAACAACCAGTATTGGTGCTATTCCGAGCAGCCTCACCACGGACTTCAGGGATAAAGAGGAGAGCAAGAACATGATTCAGGACACATCTCCTGTGCCACTTGACTTGACTGTTTCCTCGATACTTTAGTCATGTCTGTGTCCACCAATGGCTGTTTATTGTAGAGTGCATTCTAGAGGATACAGGTGTAATGTGTTCAACTGTGTATATTATTGCAGGAGTGGAACATGGGACAGCGTGCGTCTGACACTAGGGGCATCACGTTTGAGGATGTTGTTGTGCCAAAAGAGGTAAAACATTTCTTTGCAATCTAAATTTGACTTACTTGACTTGACTTAAATGAATACGCCGTATTGACCCCTCCAGGAGGTTGCACCCCTCACTGTCCTCTGGGAGGTCACACCCCTCGCTGTCCTCTGGGAGGTCACACCCCTCGCTGTCCTCTGGGAGGTTACACCCCTCGCTCTCCTCTGGGAGGTCACACCCCTCCATCCTGCTCTCTTCATTGCACACCCCTCTTCAGGCAATGATGGAAGCCCAATATCATTTGAAAACTTCCATGAAGACTTGGTTTGCAAGGTTTTCTCTCAACATATGGCAAACATACCCAAACTACCAGGGTATTCTTTATCTAATGACATTCTAAATTTAGCTCCTCATATATATATATATATATGTATGTATTGTTGTTCCACACTAATCAAATTACAATAATTATGGATCCTGCTGATTAATAAAGGGGCTGTATGCTAATTAGGGCTTAATAGGTGAATACGGTATGTATAACAGTTGTTCCTAATTTGCAAGTTCCACCATAATGTCTGATATTCTGACAATCAGTTGTTTTGCACTTCAGAACGTCCTGACGAGTGAAGGATTTGGGTTCAAGATCGCCATGGGTGCATTCGACAAAACTCGGCCTCCGGTACAGCCTCTGTGTATATCTTTACAAAAATAAATATATTTATTTGTGCTGGTATACGGATGGATGAGTACCATTGATAAGTGGGGTGCGGTAGCCTAGCGGTTAGAACGTTGGGCTCTTGAGAGAACCCGGGTTTGAATCCTCGAGTTGCTGTTTCGAAGCTTTGGCAATTTCTTTCATCCCACGTTGCCACAGTTCACTCAGCTGTATATATGAGTACCTGACTACAGACAGAGGTGGATATCTGAACTAATAGTCTTCATGCAGTAATTACAGCATGGCTGAATGCTTCCCAAAGAAGATGAGATAGCATTCGAATAAACAGGTCTGCCAGGGGGTAAAGTGTACCTTTATGAACGTACATTTATGCAATCAACAACGCAACACAGATATGGAGATATGAAAAGGCCAAATGAATGACATTTATTGTGGGGATTAAGTGTAAGCCTACTTTTAAAGAAATTTAAAGCAAAGAAATGTGGGCTCCACAACCCAACGCAGACTGACTACGCCCGATGCGAGCCTCCTGTTCGTCGGGTTCAATAGAGCCCACCTTTCAACACATAAAGCAGTAGCAGTATTCCTAGAACAAAAAAAGAAGCAATGGCATTACTATTGTCATGAACGCTGCTGCAGTGGCAGCAATTACACATTTTTACACGAATAAAGGCACAGTTATGTGCACAAAAAAGAAACTGCATACCATACATTGTTACAAAATACATATATGAGACACATTATTACACATTATTATTGTTTCATTGAAAATTACAAAACTAATAAGAAATTGTTATTTTTTTGTGACAACAGAACAACTGAAGACAAACTACAGAATTTCCCAGTTTGCATCATTTATGCTTAAATTCTGTGTTTCTCCACCAGGTGGCTGCAGGGGCTGTGGGGCTGGCACAGCGGGCACTTGATGAAGCAACGAAGTATGCCCTGGAAAGGAAGACATTTGGCAAGTTCATCTACGAGGTTAGTCCATTCCCGACCTGCAGTGTTTCTGTCAAATACAAATATGTATGAAATGGTTAAAATACAAATATAAGTAATGTCGAAAAGTACTTCACATATATATGTGTGAAAATCGCCAAATACAAATACATTGAAAATGGATTTAAATGCGTTTGTTTTGGGGGCAATGTCTGCTTCAGTGATGCTGGTGATACATGATCTGACTGTGTTGACACGTGATATGACAATGTTGATGCATGATCTGACTGTGTTGACACGTGATATGACCATGTTGATGCATGATCTGATGTTGTTGACATATAATCTGATAGTGTTGACACATGATCTGATGTTGACACATAATCTGATGCTGTCGACACATGATCTCATACTGTTGACACATGATTTGAATGTATTGACACATGATCTGATGCTATTCACACATGATCTGATGCTGTTCACACATGATCTGATGCTGTTCACACATGATCTGATGCTGTTCACACATGCCACCCTTGTGTTACATTACAGCACCAGGCGATATCGTTCATGTTGGCTGACATGGCCATTGGCATTGAGTCGGCGCGTCTTGCCACCCAGAAATCAGCGTGGGAAGTGGATCAGGGTCGTCGCAACACCTACTTCGCCTCCATCGCCAAGGCCCTCTCAGCCGACGTTGCAAACAAATGCGCCACAGACTGCGTACAGGTGAGCAAGATAATTATGTGTTCCTCTTTAGCTGCTAATTTACTGCACAATGCTTACAATCTGTTGGATTCCAGTTTCTATAATTAGCAACCAGGAATGTATTTCTATTAATTGATACTGGTCTTGGCATGTTGCAATACTAATTCATTTCGTTCATGTGATTGTTACGGCTGCATCAACTACAACTAATCGCAGTATTTTTTCATATCACAGACTACCTGCAAAAACTGTCCAAAGTGGTTTCTCATGCAAGTTGAAAATCAAGACTTAATTATAATAAAACCTGCCTACATAATCAAAGGAATATTCGTAACATTTAAAAATCCTAAATAAACTCTTGGAATAAACAGTTGGCAGATGCTTTGTTTTTAATGTAAGGAATTTTCGTTGTGATTTGTCTGGTTTGGAATGAAGGAACAATTTTCTTTTAGTACTTTGTTAAGACCTGAACTAAAACTTTATTTCAGATTTTTGGAGGAAATGGGTTTAACAGTGAATACCCAGCCGAGAAACTGATGCGTGATGCAAAGATATACCATGTAAGTTTTAATTTACCATGTATGTTTTAATTTACCATGTAAGTTTTAAAATACCAAAGATGTAACCACGGTCATGTCTTGTAAAATATTACAATAAAAGGATTTATTCAGCCCAGATATTATATTCTAAGTATAATTTACAATATACTACAACAATTTGTCACCATCACTACTAATCTTTATACAGTTCCACTGGCTGTCCACTCTTGTATATCGTGCTCTATCTACACAACAACCACCCTACTTGGCTAATCTCCTGCATCTTTCAAATATCCCTAGGCAGCTCAGATCATCCATTTTTCATCTTATTGTTCCTAAAGCTAAACATGACTTGGGCAAACTTGCTTTCTCCATCACTGCCCCTAGGGTCTGGAATGAACTCTCAACCACTTTGAAATCATCTGAAACTATAGCTACCTTCCAAACAAGTCAAGACATTTATCCCAAGCAAATTGCATTTCTGCCATAAATCTTCGGTTCATGATTATGCTTAGCAATTCTGGTTTGTTGTGCCTCTGAGCTCATGTTCCTGAGGATATAGGCGCTGTACAAGTTTATTATTATTGCTAACTATTACAATTGAATGAGGTCATGAATGAATTCCAGAAGTTCCCAGAAGTTTGGCAGGTTCTGTAATGTTAAGACCAACTGTTTCAGATTTACGAAGGTACCGCGCAGATCCAGCGTATGATCATCGCTCGAGAGCTGATCACAAATGCCCAACAGATGGCAGCATGAACCTTCACAGGTGGCACCACATGGTTTCAGGGCTGGTAACCAACTCAGGGATTTGTCGCTCATCATTCTAAAGTGTGCACTATAATGTCACTGAAATGACTAACGATTGTGTTCTGCATGATGATTACGAATTATTTATTCACATGTAACTAACTGTTCCTTGTTAGAGTAACCCGGTTGATGGACAGATAGGTTTGTTTTGGCAGAATTTTTCACCGTTATTACTATTTGGAAGAATTTCTGTGCTTTCGAGAGAATGTTCTCCAGTCGTGATAATAGTGCTGGTGCTGCACTGTTGTCTATTAGAATAGCCTGGTTGATAGTCGATTTTACAGATAGATTCATTGTTTCAGGAGGATTTCACCGTCTGTATTTGGGAAGATTTCTCAGCATGTTTTCGTGAGAATGTTCTCAGTTGATTGATCTGTTGCCGGCTTGTGACTGTTTATCATCAGCTGTTTGGTGAAATGTAGATGGTATACTTCAGATACTTAGAGGCAGCTGCTCATAAACGCATCTCCCAAAGTCTGTGCAATCATGTTAAACAGTTCTCTGGAACCAAGACTGTGAAATAAGTTGATGTAATTTGGTTGTGCAACCAAATATGTATAATTGGTTTGTGTAATCAAGTCTGTAATAAATATGTGTGAAAGTTTATGTAATACATTTGTGTAACAAAGTTTGTGTAATAAAATGTGTGCATCCAATTTTTATAATAAGTCTGTGTAACCAAATCTGTGCTGCCAAGTATGTAATAAGTATGTGTAAGTCGGTAAGTACATACTAATTATACAAAGAAGGGAACAGAGCACTGAATGCAATGACAACGTGTATGATTAAACAAATGATAAATACTGTTTTCTTATAAATGTATTTAATCGACAGCACGCAGCTGTTAAACAATACTGCTGAGTCATCATGTCTGACAGCCAAATGGTGCTATTTGCCCTATTTAAAAACATTAATGTCATATTAATTATTCCTTGAGTACTCAACCAATACCAATATATCTCAATACTGGTGTACTTCAGCTATATCTACTTCTTGCGGGGTGGGGTCCACGTCACTTGGTAGCTTCTTCCACTTCAGCTATAATGATTTAAAAATTGTGACATCTCAGTGATTTCGTTGGGTGTCCCTTTCTTTATTTTGCAGGTTTGTGTCGGTAAAGTAAGAAAGTAACATGGCATCATTTGTCTATCAGAATACACATTTACACACAAATATACACACATATCCTTCAGAAATCATACAGTGTATGTCCATTAACATGTTGCAATTGTTTTATATATATAAACACATGTATACATATATAAACGCACACATGTATACATATATAAACACACACACATGTATACATATATAAAACAATTCCAACATGTATGTGTGTATATATACATAATTATACACATACATAAACAGAACAATTATTCTACACAAATGTATTTGGTGGGGTGGTCACGTGTCGGTGACCGGTGGCGAATTGGCCCCACCTTTGTAGTTATTCCAGTTAGAGCTAGTGTATTTTTAAGCAGGTAGTTGTATTCATAGACTGCGTGATAGCATGTAGGGCATTATGCTATTTGGTTTAAGGGTCTTCTATGACAATAGTAATGCCATTGTTTCTTTTATTTGTTCGAGGAATACTGCTACTGCTTTGTGTTGAAATGTGGGCTCTATTGAACCCAACGTCCAGGAGGCTCGCATTGGGCGTAGCCAGCCTGGCGTTGGGTTGTGGAGCCCACATTTCTTTGTTTTACATTTCTTTGAAAGTGGGCTTACCCTTAATCCCCACAATAAGCGTAATTCATTTGGCCTTTTCATATCTCTATATCTGTGTTGTGTTGTTGATTGCATAAACATATTACCAGACATACTGTAAGGTCTGCATATGCATTTAGTATAATACTGCATTTCTAACTGAACAGATCATGATAAAATTGCCGAATTTAATTAGTTCACTTTGTGAGCAACTAATGTGCAGGTCTCGTATTGTAGAGAACGGCTGATTAATAAGTGGACTCCCCAGTAGTTTAATATTAATACTACAAATGGCACATATCTCCAGGTCTGCTGGTTGCCGTAGTGGTCGGTCACAACTGCCAACGTTTTTACAATAGTAGTACCGTAACAGTTCACCGCATGGCACTGCATGACGCAGAGTTGGATGCAACCAACATTTAAACAATTAGTACACAGGACTTGACACTCCCAGCTTTATACGAATAAGTATATGTTGGCAATTATGAGTGGCCCCTTAGCATTTGGTATAAACATGCTCTGGACAGAATGCAGACAACTTGACTGTTCTCCATTAAGGCAAATCATTAGACATCCTCATTATATATGTCGTCACAACCAGTAGAAGTACAGACATCTGCTAATCGTTTTACATCAACGATTTTCATTGGTGAACTCATATGGAGCTAGTCGGGGTTTCGTATATTTAAAATGACGTGCCAACCCTGAGTGGTGCACACCTGTAAGACTGGTAACAGAAATCTGTAAGACCTGCAAATGAACCCATATTACTATCTGTGTTCACTGGTTTGGTGTGCACGCTAAAAAGGAGTTTGCCATGCAAAGTGGGAATGTTTACTCCAAAATAGTTACAAGAATCGATTTTTTACATGTTTTCAATTGGTGATCTGCATGACACTTGAACAACATGGGCTAAATCCCATCATACAAATAAGCCGGTAAAAACCGCACAAAACCGGAATGAATGTCCCCTATGCCAGTAAGACCATCGAATTTAAGAAAATCTATAAGACTTACTGGGGAACCATAAGAGTTGACACATACGGACGCAGTGTTTCACAGCAAACATTGTCAGCAGATATATGATCTGAGGTAGCTTCAGACATAATAATATGAACACAGTTTTAGCACAATATGCCACTTTTTGGTCATTTTTGCTCACTGGCTGTCTCCTAGTTTCAACCATTTACACCATACAAATGACCTACTACAAAAAATAAAACGTGTGAAAGATTATATAACATCACCTATACTTATTACAATTACATTGCAGGTAATTATGATCCTATATATTTGCTATGATTCTTCACAGTACAATATGCTATGTTCATATCCTGAAAGTATCAATCACTGGAGAGAGGCCTTGCTATCATATCTCCAACTTCAAATGTCCAGAAATGTTGCAATGTCGAAACATTGTGCGTCATAAAATTATATACATCCACCTTAATATCAAGTGTGTTAAATAAATTAACTAACATCCAGTTATCGTGTATATTCAAACTAACATTCAGTTATCTCGTTCACAGCATTTACATAGACATGATTCTATAGAACTAGATCACCACTGGCACTGTAAAAGGCATACCCACACATTTTAATGCTGCAACATCTTAATATGGCCCACACATCCGAAGTCCAAACCGGCACAGTTTCTGGACACCATGAAGGTCATTGGTGCCTCACGTCATGTAATCAGAACAAGTCACATGACTGTGTCTCGATATGCTGAGAAGCATCCTAAGCATGACTACTATCACCACTGCTCGTTTCCCCGTGGATACTAAGCAGCCTCTGGTGTTCACATGGAGGGCGTTCGTCCAGCTTTTTTTGTCGTCGCGTCTTCACGAGGAACGGTCCTGCCACCTGGTGTTCCAAGGAAGAACTGCATCGGTTTTTGTCTGTTGCTATGGTAAGTTGACTTTCTGCTGGCTTGGAACACGCCTCAGTTAAATTCGAAGCTTTTCCTGTAACAGATTCCTTGTATTACTATAGTCTGGTAAACACAGTACAATTCAAAACATTTGATTATTTGTTTCTTTGATGGAAAACAGGATTCAATGACCACTGCATGACAGGCCTACAACTAAGCGATGTTTCAATTAACAATATATTCTATTTTATAGGTTTAATATATTGCATTACCAAATACGATATGGATTAAACAATGCATCAAATTTTTTTGCACATGAAATGATAACTGTTTTTATTTCAATGGTTTGTTATTTAGTGAACTGATCATGTAATAATTATGATTCAATTGAATGGTAATGCAAAATGAAAAGCAAGATATCACAAATATCCAGTTTCCAGTTATAGATGCAGACATTAAATTTTCTTTTTATTTAAATGCTGAATAACACAGCTGTGTGATATTATTTATTATAATTATTATGTAACAATACATCTTAATAAATATGCAAGATTTTTTTAGTTATTAATTCGTAATAATTAATCTTAGTAGATATCTATATGTACCATAACATTATATTTTTAGCACTCCAATGCATAGTGGAGTTATAATCACATATATATATATATATATATATATATATATATATATATATATATATATATATATATATATAATAAGGTTAAACATATGATCTTCATATTATAATAAACGACACATTCTATATTGACACGAAACATGAAAATCCTCTACGTCATTCAGTGTAGGTTGCACACAAAAATCACCCCATACATCTGGGAAACAACTAAGGATATAAGAACACATGAAATGAACAAAGGCTGTCCGACAGGTGGCACATGACACATGTAGCTTAATATTTAAATTCATCAACTGATTGTTTAGCTACAAGTGTTGAACATTAATGAACATTGTGATACATCACCATAACTATATGTTAGAAGCAGCACGAGATCATATACATTGTAATACATCACCATAACTATATGAAATGTGAATGTTACAAATGTTAGAAGCAGCACATGATCATATACATTGTAATACATCACCATAACTAAATGAAATGTGAATGTTACAAATGTTAGAAGCAGCACGAGATCATATACATTGTGGTTAGAACTATATGCCAACTAGCGATTAAAACACATTAGCGGATAGCTGCTGTTTTTGGCCATTTTATCTGTGTTATCAGCATTTTAATCAATAATGATATTTTCTAGTAATAACATTAGTATGTCATTACATATATGCAGGATAAAAGATTGTCTGTAATTTATCGGCTGGAAGAAAGTATTTATAAATGCTGCCAAATAAATATTTTATTGCAAATATATTGGAGAAATCGGTGCCACCTGCCTGCCTACAATAGGCATATCCCTCTTTTATTTTAACTGTTTCATAGATGAGATGGCAAATCAGAGAAATAACAGTACATCAATGTTAGTAAATGACGAAGAGTTACATGTACACTGACTACACTCACTAGTAACCCACTACAACGTACAATGGTATCACCACCGAGACCTTAGGAAGGAAATATTAATACATTAGCCGTCACCTAGAACTACATCCCAGATGAAAACACATGAAACGATATATATTTTTATCGCAATTGTTGCTAAGTAACAGTGTTGCTAAGCAACACAGTTGCTGCAACTTCATCGAACAGGTGCTTTCATTGCCGTTACCACAATCAATCAAAAACTAGACGCTTGCTCTGTCGAGTAGTACGGTCTTGTATCTTAACTAGCATTTGGCTGTTGGTAGATTTATACCAATCAGTTCATCCCCTCATGCATTGCATTTAATATGTTTATATTGTACTGTAAATAAACTAACAATGTTGCCAACTAGAGAGGGTTAAATGTACCCAATGTCTGCATTGGTGTGTTATCAATATAATAACGTTATGCATTATGAACATTTTCGGCCAATATTTCATATAGAACATACCTAGTTATGCCGTGTTGAATTTTGAGTAAATCTACTCACTCATTCTTTTTAATGTTAGCAACCCCTGACCAGTCTCAAAATAATAAAATATAGATTCCAAATGAACATATCTCAGAAAAAATAAACTATTACTAGACATGGTAGAACGTCATACTTTCGGTCAAGGGGCCCAGGGTCAAACCACTTGCTGACATTTCAAACGGAAGAGACACTAAAAGCCAGGCAAAGTAAAAGTTCCCACACAGGGAAATGGAAAAAACCTGCCATGGATTCAGTGCTCCTCACAGAACTGGTGATCTCGATCTCTAAACTCACTTCTAATTCCCAGTTTAGCTGTGATCAGCTGTTTAGGGAGTATCTCACCAAACACGTTGACATAGCCACTCGACAGAGCCACGTTGAGTAAAATAAAGCAGTATCGGCTGTAAACACAACACAGGCTTGCACACGAATAACTAGCTTGCTATAGGACGCACGACAAGGTAGACTTGCACCATCGGCGACGATCAGCAGCCGCTAGACGTCTGTGCCAGCCATATCATCCATGGTAACAGTTCGGGAGACTGTAGGAATTTCCCTGTGATGAGGGTGATGGGGGATGTGAACGTGGGATTTAAGGATGAAGACAGTTCCATCAATCAGCGTAGTCCACGTATGATGGCTACAATCAATTAACGCAAATACACGACAACCTTTTCGGACAATATTACAACCACCTTATAGTGATGGTCTCCCGACCAACACGGTGCTTTTTTCATTTTAATATGTATACTTTACCGTGTTAACTATTAACATGCATTCGATGACAATGTTGTATGCTTTTGGTCGAATAAACATATCCTAATCTTAATTGTAATTCTTAAATCATATCTAATCAACTGTTTAAATGGGTCAAACATATAATAATGCCAACTGTTTAACACCACTTTTTAGTTGTTCCACACTAGCCCAATTACAATAATTATGGATCCTGCTGATAAAAAATGGGTTGTACACTAATTAGGGTGTGTACACTTAATAGGTCAAATAAGGTAGTGTAATTGACCCCAAGTCTGCCCCCTGCCCCCTGCACCATAGCAAGGCAATGCATCCCAACAAAGCAAGGCAATGCCCCACAAAGCAAGGCAGTGAAGTGTTACGTAATGTTTGCTTGGCCATATATATGAATAACAACAGCAAGAAATAAGGACCAACATTAACGTTTGTCCACACATTTCACCCAAATGTGCTACAGTAAACACGACACAGTGAACATGTGGCAACTGTCAACATGTTTCCAAAGCTTCAACCCTTTCCACCACACACATGTTGCACCGTACTGTACTGGAGAACACTACACGATGGTCACATCAACAAAACCACCCTGCCTTAAATATGTACAATATTAATATAGGCACAGATAATCAAAAAAATTGCTGCAGCGATTATAATGTAAAATGGCTCGCTTTTAAATATGTAACAATTTCTGCCACAAAATGCATTGTATAAAGAAGACTTTTCATAATGTTATCGCTGCACAAATCAGGCTAGGGTTTAAATGCAAATGCATTTGAACATGTCCTCATTTGCATTTCAATGCAGTGCTGTCATATACTCCGCATTTACATTTGAATTAAAATCATTTGCATTTGCATGTACTGATTCGCATTTGACCCCTAGCCTGACATAAACATATTTTGTTCCAGTAAGTGTTGGCTTATGATGTGGAAGTGCTTAAATAAACAGTCTTGAAATACAACACCCAAACACCCCAAAGTTTCCCTGCAGTTCAGCGCATTAAAATTATTTTATCAACAGGTGGCGCCACACACATTGATGCAATATCAACCAATCACCAGCATTCGAATATCTATATTCCGAATTGCCAGCTGATCTAGCATTTGTAAAATTTGGCCACACAGCAGTCAGCAGCATTTTATTTCAAATATTATTTCTACCACATCATGGAACAGGGATAAACATAGGCCGATACCAAGATTGTCGCAGTGATATTCAACATTTCCAACAATAAACACTTTAATCATATCTGCACCACCCTGAAGAGAGCTTTATTCTTATGCACTGAACTGTTGTACGTTTCTTTGTATTTCTAAAACGCAAGCCTGTAAAAGCATACAGAATACAAAGCAAACAGAAGTCACAGGAAACACCAAAACGAGGCATGTAGAGAAACAACTACTTGTGTATTTTGAAGTATACTGTAAATGGTACGGCTTCGCAAAGGCAGACGGAAGCGGGCTGTTGAAAAGAACCAGATTATCTGTACCCCACACAACACCCTATACACGCTGTACACTCAGACATACCCTCTGTATCAACCGAACCTGTGTTGCCAAACTTCTGTGTACTAAACTTCCTGTGTCCTCTGGCAGAAAAATCACATACACATCTAAACAGTGATGAACATCCTTGCGTATCGCCTGTAGAAACAATGTCGTTAGGCCAGACTTTTTATATTTTATGTTTTACAGACAGATTTTTCCAGAAAGCATTATCAGGAATGGGAATAAAAATAAAATATCAGGAAATCATAGTGTCACATGATTATAAGGGTTTCCATTGCACTGATCTAGTGAAAAAACGGTGTCCCAAGAAGGCAAACTTGTTAAACACACATTTGGGTGGTCATCCTACTAAAACAAGAACCATCTTCAAAAAAGACTGCATTGAAAATGTAAACATAATTTTATTTAACTCTATACAAAATCAGTACAGCTTCAATTCAAGATTCTTCCCTTCTTTTATTTCTGGCCTATCTGTTCTATCTGATATCTATCATGACATTTCTTTCTGGCCTATCTGTTCTATCTGATATCTATCATGACATTTCTTTCTGGCCTATCTGTTCTATCTGATATCTATCATGACATTTCTTTCTGGCCTATCTGTTCTATCTGATATCTATCATGACATTTCTTTCTGGCCTACCTGTTCTATCTGATATCTATCATGACATTTCTTTCTGGCCTACCTGTTCTATCTGATATCTATCAGGACATTTCTTTCTGGCCTACCTGTTCTATCTGATATCTATCATGACATTTCTTTCTGGCCTACCTGTTCTATCTGATATCTATCATGACATTTCTTTCTGGCCTACCTGTTCTATCTGATATCTATCATGACATTTCTTTCTGGCCTACCTGTTCTATCTGATATCTATCATGACATTTCTTTCTGGCCTACCTGTTCTATCTGATATCTATCATGACATTTCTTTCTGGCCTATCTGTTCTATCTGATATCTATCATGACATTTCTTTCTGGCCTATCTGTTCTATCTGATATCTATCATGACATTTCTTTCTGGCCTATCTATCTATCTGATATCTATCATGACATTTCTGGGAAGGTGTCAAAAATTAGGGAAAGGTTTTTTGTTTTTTCAAAGGATGAAAAAGTGGTCTCGTGATCTAGAAGGGGGATGTTTTTGTGGAAAAGGGGTATAGAAATTAACTGTAAATTCTGGAATTGCTGTTTGGTTCAAACCTCGTACAGCAGCAGAGTCACCGTGAGTTTTTCTTTTATTAACAGTAAAAACATTTTATTTTTGGTTTAACATGTGAAGTTGATCAATCATGGCATAGGTGGAAATACAAATTTCAATTTTATTTTTATTCTATATCGAGGAAATTCATGTTGGCGGGCCCGTAAAACATAAAATAAAGAAGGCTGGCCTTACATATCCCAAGCAAGCAGTTGTATCGTTCATGCGCAGTTAAAACAATTCCAATAACATTTTTTAAAGTTTCCCGCACAGATTTAGTTTGAATGGCAGTGGTTGATATGACTGAAACAGCTGGAAATATATTTAAAACTGCAGGAAATATATTCGAAAAAGCAGGATATATATTTTAAAAAGTGGAAAATATATTCAAAACAGGTAGAAATATATTCAAAACACCTAGAAAGATATCCAAAACAGCTGGCAATATATTTGAAACAGTTGGAAAGATATTAAAAAAAGCTGGAAATATATTCAAAAATGTTGAAAATATATTCAAAACAGGTGGAAATATATTGCACCGGTAACATAAACTCTGTTCACGAAAGTTTTCTGTACATTACATTTTGGTAATTAAACTTTCGGAGCTTTGACATTTATTGCACTGTTCCCAAATACAACCTTCTTCCAAAGCGTAAAGGATGTTTAATTTTCAATGGTTGTGTCAGTGTTTTTGGAACCACCAAAAATTAAACATTCATTGTTGCCCGTGCAATGATTTTACTTAACAAGGGAACTTACTCTGACGTCACTGGATTGTCGAGGTTGTCCTCGCTGGAAAATTTCCTGTAGAAAGAATGTCATTAGGCTACTGACTACAAGAAATGCATCGTTATGTTGATCACCAAAAACAGACAAGACGTTGTCTTGTTTATTTGCTGTCAGAAACTCGATACAAGTTTGTCACATAGGCTTAGTTGAATTGTCCGTAGTCGACTGACCAAAACTGCTGGAAATATATTGCACCAATGACAAATGTTTTGCTTGTGTAAGTTTTAGAATCAGAAAATGTTTATTTGGTCCATTTATATTGACATTTCAACATATATTCCAATTATAAAAACATATAAACAAAACCAATAAAATACATTGCAATCACTGAAACAATAAGTTAATAATGTTAATGAATATAAAGTAATTATTAAGGTTAAAATTATAATTCTAAATTTATATATAGTATAGGAGACTTCTATTAAGACAAATCTTGTATGATTGTAGATTGCATTATGGGAATTTATCGGAGTTTTGATGTTTATTGCCCTGTTTCCATTTATAAGATTCGAGATGTGTCTATTCGACCCAAAACATAAACATCATTTACCATGTGGGAAAATCATACACTGTTGCAATAATTAACAAATATTGGATCAAGTAGACACAAAAATAACACAAATTATATGTAACTAAAATAAAATACTGCTTAATCGTTTCTATGTGTCTGGGAGACCCTTATTAAAATTGTGATCGGTGTCATAGGAGCTACCCAGGCTTAGTTTGCATCGTCCTCCCTAAATCTAAAAACGTTAAAAGTTCCCTCCTCAATTGATTTAGCCCACAGCAAATCAGGTAGGTTCATTGATATTAAAATTTGAAGTGTGCAAATAGTTTAAGTAACATGTACAGTCAGTTTAATTAATGAGTCAGCACTTCTGTCAAAATCATCAAAATAACTGACACTGATCAGGTAAGTTGCAAAAATGTGTCTTGTCATAGTGTTATTATAGACCCAGTCCCATTATTGACTTTTATCGCAGAATTATGACTGGAATCAGTAAACAATAATTTTATAATTTGTCCAATGATTTCACCAAAAACTAAATATAAAATTTATACAAATGACCGATCATGTCATAGCAGATATTAGATAGGTCTGATTTTTCATGAAACGAGTCTTAAATGAGACGAGCAAAAAAATTTTATTGAGGAGGCGTTTTCAAGTGTTTTTACCTTTAATTATACCTTTGTTGTTGGCACTATGAATTGACAAAATATGTGGGATAACTTACTGGGACTGTACGAGTTTCTCGCGGTCATCCTTGCCGTGTCTATTAGATACGCCATCTTCCTTGTCCATCATATCCTCCAGTAGTGTCTGATCATTTGCCTGTATCGGTGCAATCGAGATATCTCGGACCGCTCGGAACTGACCGCAGTTGTTCAAGTGCTCATTCTCCAGTCGGAAGAAGTTCCATATAAACCTCCTTAGAGGGTAAAGCAAAACTAATACAATATTAGCAATATTTGTAGAGAACAGTCATGTGAGTGAGGTAACGTGTGTTTGTTACTACATGCATGGGACACGGCTGACATTTGTTAAATGGCAGGCAACCAGATAATCAGTTCAAAACACATCCAAAGAGCAAATTTAGCTTTGCACAGTCAGATGTATCGAAGTCTCGCAGGGTCCAATCAGCACGCATTGGTCAAGATGGTGGAACATGCACATATAGCTTATACTGTATGCCGTGATTTTATGACAAAAATGATAAGACACTGTACCTGCGTTAATGACAGGGTTTTTAATCTATCAAATAGTACCAAGTAATAATTATGGCTACATGGCATAATCAACTGACCTGAGAACCTCACACGATGCGAGGACGGACATGAGGACTTCATTCTTCATCATGCCTGCCTCACCCACCGAGATTGTTATCGTCCACGCAAACCTCAGTACAAAGTTCTCCAACAGGGCAAAGTAGTAGTATGCCTGCAACCAGGGACCAGTCATTTACTGAGTGAATATGACTGACCAACAGGGACCAGTCATTCACTGAGTGAATATGAGCGAACATTTCTTAACCCTAGGAGTGACCAATGATAAATTTCCACAGTTTACACAAATCAGAGTTATTTATAAGAGTTTTTTTTCGAAAATCATAACATCGCTAATAATTATCGCACAAATGTGATTGAGGTATCATTTTGTTGCTAAAGGACTCTTTATAATAAAATTATAAAAACTACAGCACATAATCTTATCATGGGGATATTACTTTTTGAATTTCATCAAAAGAAAGAAAGCAACATTTTTATATTCACCCTGCTACTAGATAATTACTGAGTGGCTGTATGTCCCTAAACTGCCTATATCCAATTCGAACTAAAAATGTAGCCATACATATTAGCTACAAAATAAAAAAAAAATGAATAAAATATATTGAGAAGTTTTATTTTTATGATTTTTTTTCAACACCGGACTATGCCGATTCAGACAGGCCCATCGGTTCTGCATTGTTTACTGAGGTAGTGCAGGGCTGTCGAAGCCGGCAGAAACCGCGATGGCAACTTGCTGATATTTACCTCAAAAAACCCTGCAACATCATTCTGGCTGAACTAGTATAGTAACATGATTCACTAATGCTGTCATTCAATCTGCCGAAATATTGATGTGGAAACTTGAAATAATCTGGCACACAGAATGAAGTGAGAAAACAAAATGTTGGATCGGATTAAAAAATAAACAGTTCAGATGGCCCAGACAAAATGTGTTTGTAATGACGCTTGCTCATTCGCTGCATATAGTCAGCTCACTCATTCGCATGTATTCGAATAGGCCAATCATACAGCTTTTCGAAGATATAACGTTTTGCACATTTAGATACTATGAATGGAAACGTAAATTTATTCTGCAGAGCGTAGTAAAAGCAGCCAAATATGGGCACCGACTATGTAGTATGTTTTGTAAGCTAGATCGTCATTAGCTATCATCGACTGCTCATGAATAAATATGAATCAGAACGAAGTGTGATTCAGCTTTCCAATGATATCATTTGTTCCTGTGTGAGGTACTGGTGACGGAAACGAAAATTTTTCCTTTAGAGTGATACCAAAATCAGCCCAAAATCAACCGAAAGCACTGATCATGCGGGCCGAATTCGGCCCAGTGGTCGTTCTCATGGAATGATACATGTCATTTTCATGAATTTCATAGAAAGGTAAGTTAACCGATGTGCTGTATATATCAACCAACATTGCATGCTGCACTAACCTTGTACCCATACACAATCTCTTCCCGCAATAGCGTGTTTTCGCCAGCGTTCTGGTCGAGCAGTCCCCAGTCCATCTTCATGTCCCACACCGTCGTGTAACAAGTACTGATGAATGCGGCGGCCACCCACAAGTAGAAGAACGCATTGTTCTGCGTCACCTCGTCTCCGTGCTGGTCTGGGGACACACAACACCATGCTCAGTGTCAATTACACATGTAACGCTGTAACTGAGTCATGTTCTACAATTGCACAGTTGGCAGTACAGCGAGAGATACACCTAATCTGTAGTTGATTATGACTGTTGTCAATTATGACTGTAGTTGATTCTCACTAGATTACAACTACAGTTGATTACAACAACTGCAGTTGATTACAACAACTGCAGTTGATTACAATTGCAGTTCATTACAAATGTAGTTCATTACACATAGTTAATCACAACTGCAGTTAATTACACACATAGTCACTGTAGTAAATTACATATGTTGTCAATTACAACTGTAGTCAATTACATGTTGTTAATTACAACTGTAATCAATTACATACGTTGTTAATTACAACTGTAGTTATTTATAATCATGGCATCTCTCTGCTTTGATCAATTTCACAGGAAACGTGCAATGAATCTCACCCACCTTTATAGACTGTATTTAGTGTAGAGAATATGACAACAAAGAACGTTGTTGAGTATTTCCCAGCATTCACGATGTGAGGGAAGACCTTGCGCGTATCGCGGTAACGCCGCAGACATTGTGCGAAACGGAACCACGCCGGTAGGCAAGCCACGATTGGCCGAATACCATATGATACATGTCCGCATACGTCATATTGCTCTAAACAACAATGCACATCACACCATTAGATATGACGTGAGTTACAATCTACACAGGTAACCACAATAGGCAATGCTACTCATATTACGGTTACAACACAGTTATAAAGCGACATCTGACTACCCAGAGTGGCAAGACTGGAAACAGAAATATGTAAGACCCGCAAACAAGCCCATATGATTATCTACGTCAAGCCCATATGATTATCTACGTCTCGTCATGCAGACTGGAATATATTAACTGGATTTGGGTATCGCGAGACGTGGACACAGCTGACTGCACACAGCTTAGATATTCGCGAGAATTACTCTTTGGATGCATTTTGAACTTATGTTCTGTTATTTGCATGCCATTTGACAAATGTGGGCCTGTATACCATAACACAAAACACACGAAACCGTAAGGAATGCCCCCTACATCTGTAAGACGGTCAAATTTGAGAAAATCTGTAGGAATTGGCAGTGCATGGCGTAAAACTTTGATTACCTGAAAAGATTATGGTCACTGACTACAGTGACCAGTACTGACCACGTCTGGCATAATTTCAGTGGCCTAATGATGTATACAACCAGTGAACATCCGGTCAGTCTTTAACGAAGAAACGTTATTCGTTAGGAATCTGAAGTAATTTTACACAATACTATTCATAACAAGAAACTGCGTGTTTGAATGTAGCATTATTAAAACAGGTCAGAAAATTACTGCAAGACTTCAAAATATGTGCCGAGGTGATATAAAAAGACTCTTTTGTGTTTCAAGAAGTCAAGAAGGATAAAGACTAATGTTAATGATAATTTGTTGGCGACTAACGTGTCTCGTCTACATAATAATGACGTTATTAATCGTAGATAGAATGGTTAGGTTGAAAAGTCACCACCAGATGGCTTCAGTAGCATGTTTGGAACAATTAAGTTCACAGAACAATTTCAGTCCAGAGTATTGAAATTAGCGTACAGAAAATGCACAATAACATATGATTTGTCACTAAAATTACGCATAGATAAAAAAAACTTATACATGTTACAGGTTACAGGTTTGTCTTCAGGGTTTTGAAAATGGAGGTTTGGGCGTACACAATCAGCCTGGGGTTTATGGGATTATTACTGATAAATGTTACAGTTAAAGAAATTCTCTCAAAGAGGGGGGTTCATTCGGACACCCTGAACCCACCCTGAAGATGGGCATGATGCAGGCACTCACGTTTTGATCCTAACCAGTCGACTTCGACTGCATAGAAACATATGAAGAACTCGATGTCGAGTAAAACTATCGTAAGACTATTAAGTTGATCAGCCAGCCAGAAGTCCGCAAAGCCAACATGGTGAAACGGAGCTGTCACTATGCGAAACTGAAACATAACGCCACACATAAGCACATGTATATAATATTATCTACAAGTTACGTTATTTATTCTAAACATTTAGTCTCCTCTTCAATTTACACTATTAAACAACAATTTACCAATGTAGGACCCCGTGAACTACATCTTTAAAATGAACAATCACAAAAACATTTGACCACCACTGAACAACTACCACAAACTTTGACTACATGAACAACCATCACAACCTCTGATCCCATGAACAACCATCACAACCTCTGATCCCATGAACAACCACCACAACCTTTGACCCCCATGAACAACTACCACAACCTTTGACCCCCATGAACAACCACCACAACCTTTGACTACATGAACAACCATCACAACCCCTGACCCCCATGAACAACCACCACAACCTTTGACCCCCATGAACAACCACCACAACCTCTGACCCCCATTAACAACCACCACAACCTTTGACCCCCATGAACAACCACCACAACCTTTGACCCCCATGAACAACCACAACCTTTGACCCCCATAAACAACCACCACAACCTTTGAACCCCATGAACAGCCATCACAACCTTTGACCCCCATGAACAACCATCACATCAGCCATCTTTGTAGCAACAAAGTAAAAGCATACTTACCAATACCTTAAGTAGCCAGCGCCGGGCGCGGAAGTGAAGTACCCTGATGGGGTTAAAGAGGAAGAGGATACAGAAGCCAAAGAGCCAGAGGGGGTGTGAGTAGACAACGATGCCGAGGACGTTACTGAACATATAACACGACAAACTGATGCCCCAGATCACTGCGAGGAACGCGGCAAGCTGCAAACATAAGATCACGTGCACTAGCATTCAGCTACACAAGGGTGGAAAATAATCAAGTTTACATTGATACTGATCAATCACAACTACAGCTACTTCTCCACTATTTCCAATACGTAATTGTCAGAATTTGCAGCTTACGCAAATTACATAAAACAGTTTTGATATATTAACAATCTCGAAGAGCATTGAAGCACTGAAGGAATAAGAATGTTACTTGTGCAAACCTCAAGGAAATTTTGGTGGGTCAAGTGGTCCCGGGGGTCCAACTCGAATATGAGAACATGGTTGACCCCACATGACCTCCAGCCGTATGTGTTGATGCCGACGAGGAACATAGCAAGAAAGACTAGGAAGAAGCCACGGTACATGTGGAGGGCGCCCTTCCACTCTGATTCATGGTCCGTGTATACGGCTGCAACACAGAAAGAGGGTCTGTGTACTACATGGAAGGGTCCGTGTACTACATTGAAAGTTCTGTGTACTACATAGAAGGGTCCGTGTACTACATGGAAAGGTCTGTGTACTACATGGAAGGGTCTGTGTACTACATGGAAGGGTCCGGTTACATCAAGGAAGGGTCCGTGTACTACAAGGAAGGGTCTGTGTACAACATGGAAGGGTCCGCATACTACATGGAAGGGTCTGTGTACTACATTGAAAGGTCCGTGTGCTACATGGAAGGGTCTGTGAACTATAAGGAAGGGTCTGTGTAGTACATGGAAGGGTCTGTGTACTATATTGAAAGTTCCGTGTACTACATAGAAGGGTCCGTGTACTACATGGAAGGGTCCGTGTACTACATGGAAGGGTCTGTGTACTACATGGAAGGGTCCGATTACATCAAGGAAGGGTCCGTGTACTACACGGAAGGGTCCCTGTACAACATGGAAGGGTCCGTGTACTACATGGAAGGGTCAGTGTACTACATTGAAAGGTCTGTGTGCTACATGGAAGGGTCCGTGTGCTACATGGAAGGGTCTGTGTAGTACATGGAAGGGTCCGTATACTACATGGAAGGGTCCGTGTGCTACATGGAAGGGTCCGTGTGCTACATGGAAGGGTCCATGTAATACATAGAAGGGTCCGTGTACTACACTGAAATGTCCGTGCGCTACATGGCAGGGTCCATGTAGTTCATGGAAGGGTCCATGTGCAATTAATTAATTAATTAAATTTCTTGCAAAACAAAACTGTGGAAATACAATTTTTTTATTTAATTGTTAAAAATTTACAACTTAGTAATTAACAAACTATATAAATATCTGCTTACTAACCTGCTACTATGACTACTATGGCAATGACTATAAAGAGGCCCGAAAACAGCCCGACTCGAAATGTCGTCCACGGGTTTTGCTGCAAAAAAGCAGTAAAGATTGATGGCAACCAGACATTCTGAATGGCACAAAGGAACATAAAAAACATGCTTTGATTTCAATACATCAACATTTATTTTAGTGGCTGAAATATGTGTCAATGTTGAACATCATTAATGCAGTGGGTTCTGCTAAATAGAATCGTGGATACTATAATTAGCCATTTTGTCGAATCAAAATGGCTGGGAGAGAATCATTGCCTATTCCCGATGCGATAAAACGAGCTGCTTAACAGATTCACCTCTTCACAGATTGTAGAATCAGATAAACAAAAAACAATACATAGTAGCATGAAAAACAGGTGTTCTGGACCCCAAGGCTTTTGAAACAAAAAATAATACATTGTATGGGTAAACCTTAAAATATTACATAAACGGAAGTAACAATAACTGACTGCTGCCACTGCATACAGACAAGCCCTCATGAGATTAACATAATTAAGTTGCAACTTTCGTCTAGCTATGAAAACTGGTAAGTCTCCCCAGAAAGGCCACCCAACCGATGAAGAATCGTACCTTTTCCCCCAGAGGTGGCACCCGTAATCGTTTCATCGCCTTCTGTCTGTCACCCGCTTCCAGCTTGTTTGTGAAGACACCCTGTACAAGACAAGATTGTCACAGTGTTCTACTTTGGGCAGTGACAATATCAGTCATTGTTGTCACGCAATGTTCTATGTTGAGCAGTGACAACATCAGTTAATATTGTCACACATTTTTCTATGTTGGGCAGTGACAACATCAGTCACTATTGTCACACACTGTTCTATGTTGGGCATAGAATATTAGTCATTGTTGTCACAAAATGTTTTATCTTGGGAGTAACAACATCAGTCATTGTTGCCACACAATGTTCTACATTGGGCAGTGACAACATTAATCATTGTTGTCATGCAGTGTTCTACATTGGGCAGTGACAACATCAACTATTGTTGTCACACAATGTTCTATGATGGGCAGTGACGACACCAGTCATTGTTGTCACACAATATTCTACACTGGGCAGTAACAATAACGAAATGTCACAATGCTGACTACTACTAACCTCTGTCTCTTTTATGAGATGGTCCACCCGTTTGCTGTTATAGAAGGGGGCCGTCTCCACACTTGCTTCCCGCCAGTGAGCGCCTCGTTCTGTCTCCAGCAACTGGTACAATAAATGAATTTAATCATATTTAGCAGCTGTTACTTTTCACTGATCGCCCTTTACTGCTGAGTGTTTGCTTCAGCAACACTGTCATGGCTACTGCTGTCAAAAGAACATAACCAATATTAGTTGTGCTTCTAAACGAAAACATATACAATACAGGACTAGGGCTTCAGGTAAGCCTTATGTCCCATTAATCTAGGACCAAGGCCTCAAAAAATCCTCGTGTCTCAACAATGTAGGACAAGGGACTCAGACAAGCTCCTAGATGAAAACATATACAATACAGGACATGGGCTTCAGATAAGCCTTGTGTCCCATTAATGTAGGACAAGGGCCTGAGACAAGTCTTATGTCTCATAATGCAGGACAAAGGCCTGAGACAAGCCTTGTGTCCCAACAATGTAGGACAAGGGACTCATATAAGCCTTGTGTCCCATCAATGCAGGACAAGGGCCCCACACAATCCTCATGACCCATCAATGCGGGACAAGGGCCCCAAACAATCCTCATGACCCATCAATGCGGGACAAGGGCCCCAAACAATCCTCATGACCCATCAATGCAGGACAAGGGCCCCAAACAATCCTCATGACCCATCAATGCAGGACAAGGGCCCCAAACAATCCTCATGACCCATCAATGCAGGACAAGGGCCCCAAACAATCCTCATGACCCATCAATGCAGGACAAGGGCCCCAAACAATCCTCATGACCCATCAATGCAGGAAGAAAGAGGGCCTCAGACAATACCAAAATGGGACACAAAATTGTAAATTGATGGTTTTATTGAATGGTTTGAAGTTTGTTTATTTATTTATCTATTTATTTATCATTTGTAATTTTTTAAGGTTTTGTAAATACAACTATAACCAATTTTTAACTTGATAGGCCTGCAAATGCTGATGTCTTAGAAATTTTAAATTGATGGTTTTTATTTAATATCACAAATTTATTTATAATTTGTATTTTGTTTAAATTGTAAAATTTGTAAATCGATTGATGTTCTTAGAATTGCAATGACATGTTGTATGCATTTATTTATGTTTTATTTTGTTTATCTGCTGTTTTGACTTGTACATTTATCTTAAATTACATAACAGTGGCTGTAAGAGTGGATGTGATAGACTGCCCGTTGAAAATCATGGAATAAAACTTTTATCGTTATTATTACTAAGAGGAAGACAAACCAACTTTGTCATGTTTCTTTAGGATCTTCCTGAAGCCAGTGAAGTTGAGAGTCTGGTAGTTCTGCAGGAGGATCAGTCCAAGGTAGAATTCACTGAAGGCCAACTTGAGGTCGTGCAGTGTGCGCAGCCGCATGTCCTGTTCGCTCGACACTGTCCGAATTGCGATCGGGAAGCGAGTCCGTACATTAGTCTTGCGCTGGGCTTGATGTGGCTTGGCAGCCTCCAGATCGGCCTGAAGGCTCGCAAACTTCCGGTTCGCTTCTGCCAGCTTCTCTGCAAGGAACAAATGTGGAATCATGGAAATGGCTTAGAGGAAATTTTCAATGTATATATTAAGTTCTCATATTTTGCGACTATTTTTAGGAAGGATTAACCCAATAATGTTGCTGCACACCGGTCCTCAGCGAGGGTTCTCTTTTTGAGAGAATTTGCTTTAACTGTACAAATTTTCAGAAATCATCCCAGAAATCCCCAGCTAACTGTGTACGCCCGAAACCCCTTTTCAAAACCCTTAGGATGGGCTTTAATTAGTAAAGAAAATATATTATCTGCTCACTATACATAATTATGCCTAACATCAAACCTTGATGCTGAAGTGGCTGGTCTTCCATCCCTAATGAACAATGACTTTTATGAAAAACTCTGGCTCCGATCGATTGACCAATGAATTGACCAATGAATAAATAATCTTTTTCAACCTTTCATTTTTAAAGATATCATAATAAGCAGCAACTAATGGCATGCACTGATGAGGTGGATCAATTCGAAAGTTCAACTCACCAGAGAAAAATGTGTTTATCGTGAGGAGTTCTTTGTCGCAGTACTGGAAGAACATCTCATCAAAGCGAGCGAAGTAACGGTGTATCGTCTCGTGATCCGTCACTGAAACGTCACACCGTTCAAAATAAAAGGTCTCTTCTCAATTAATTTTTTTGCTCATATTGTATCAGACTCTTTTTGCGAAACATTAAACCTATCTATTATCGAGTCGACTATGACATGCTGGCTCGTTTGCATAAATGTTTTTTATTTTTGGTGAAATCATCGGACAAACTATATTATTTTTTACTGGATCCTGTCAAAACTCTATATGACAATCAAACTCAATCTTTCAATGATTTTAACAGAAGTATGTGCTCTTTTATTAAACCAGCTGTGTAAATACTTAGTATTTACTATTTACACACTACAGATTTCATATTGAACAGCAACAAACATGATATGCGACGTGCTAAATCAAATACAAATGACATAACTAAAAAAGACAACATACTTACTTTCAGGTGAGGGGGCTTCTTCAAGGGCCTCGTATAACATTTCCTTCATTGTCTGTAATAATAAACAAGAAAGTAATTCTCCAATTTTCGTTAGTTTAGTGCAAGTAATCCTCCACTATCGGCCATCTTCAATTCACTGCATCATGGATCACAGTGTCCTAGAGAACTGAGAATGGCTAGGGCACGAGTCTCTCAAAATTTCACACTTTATATGGATTTGTTTACACTTTGTTCAATGTTCAAATTAAAAGTAATTTATCTCACATTTATATTCTGATCAGACTCGGTGTAAATTACATTATGTCAACTCCAATTACAAATACCAATTTCACCTCAAAAATACCAATTCCATATCGAAATAAAAGTATGTGAATAGAGCAACCATGGACATACTCAATGCCCAAAAATAACATCTACTGTAGAGCAGCTTTATTTAATTTCTGTATATTATGGTACATAATGGCAAAAAACTATGATACACACATATTTTATTGTTTATTTGTAGTGAATAATTTGAGTTAAAAAGTTACATGATGTAATTGAAAAAGTCATTGAAAAGTAACTGAAAATACCAATTACATTTTCACCAATTTCAATCAGTTTTAAAAACAACACACCAATTTAAATTTCTGAATAGAAATGCCAATTCCAATGTAATTGACCCCAAGTCAGGTTGTGATGCTGTGTGAAAAAAATCAGGTATTCTGGCAACATAGTAACTGGAGAAATCACAATCTCGTCAGACACCATTTCGTCATTGGTTCTGGCCAACCCCCAAGGTGTCACGACCCCTTGTTACAGCACAACAATACAACATGTTTACCCCCTTTGCTGATGACTGTTACACCTGACACTATTTGAAGAATGACTTCACTAAGAATAATAAAAAAACAGATCTGGTTGGTTTATTACATATTATGATGCCTTTGAACAGTACAGCAGTGAGTAACTATAAAGCTACCTCTGTAATAAAAAATTTTTTGCGTTTACTTAAATAATAATAAACTTTGGTTCAGCCGACCTGAAAAGCTGCAAAAAATAGTAACAGTTGGAAGGTGTGGCTCGCCTCTCAACAAGTCCACAATATTTAGTCACAAGACATTTGGTCACACATCATTTGGTCACGAGACATTAAGGTTGTTTTTGCAAGTCATCTAATCTGACGATCAAAGTAAATTCTTTTGATGATTTGAACTCTTTTCTTGATTGCGCGGTGTTCACCTGTACACTGTCACTCACAGTGATGATAGCATCTGTGTTGCTTGAAACTTGGACTTAACTCTGGAGAAAACCCCTCAGACATCACCCCATCGGACAAAACACCCTCTGGACATAACCCCCTCGGACAAAACACCCTCTGGACATAACCCCCTCGGACAAAACACCCTCTGGACATAACCCACTCGGACAAAACACCCTCTGGACATAACCCCATCAGACAAAACACCCTCTGGACATAACCCCCTCGGACAAAACACCCTCTGGACATAACCCCATCGGACAAAACACCCTCTGGACATAACCCCCTCGGACAAAACACCCTCTGGACATAACCCCCTCGGACAAAACACCCTCTGGACATAACCCCCTCGGACAAAACACCCTCTGGACATAACCCCCTCGGACAAAACACCCTCTGGACATAACCCCCTCGTACAAAACACCAAGGTCAAGTGCAGTATATTCAGGTCTAAAACCATATTGATGTCCAGAGGTTTTGTCCGTATTTATATCAACGTGAGTGGGGTATGTCAAGAGAGGCTTTTTTCTGGAGGGGGTTATGTCCAGCTAACATGTTATTCACAAACAACTGATCTCAGGAATTACCTACCAATGTCACTGTTTGAAATGACCAGTGAGGCCACCTCTGAGATGGCCTTAAAAACACAATTTTAATAAACATTTTACATTTTAACAATTAGAAACTTTTTGTCACAATTGTGAATTTTAACTTGGCATTAAACCCTTTTAGTTGTGGACTTTTATATTACATATGGTGCTTATCCAAGACAATTTAATTTTTTCTGTAAACACCTTGAGCAATTTTTTATTATATTTGGTGCCATATACTGGTAATTGGTGTAATTGTATTATTACAATTATTACTTATATTTTGCTTACTGTGAAAACAAGTTTGGTTAATTTATTTATTTTATTAGCATAAACTTTTCTCTGGAGTCTGCACTAAACATGCATATGCGCACACAGACATGAACACACACGCAAGCATAAACACACATATGAGCACACACATATAAACACACATGCGAGCACAAACACACATATAATATATACAATTTATACCATTAAAAGTTTAAAACTGGCAAAAATGTGTTTTACATGTTTTTTTCCTGTATAAACTGGCAGAAATTAAACAAATATGGAAAAATGCTGACAATACTGACAAAAGGCCATAAGGATAATATAGTAATAGTATTCAATCATTAAAAAACAATGTGCAACATATTTTTCAACAGTTTATTGTGCCACCACATCAATCAGATTGAGTGAAGTAGGGGTTTACCGGCAAAAACTGTTTTTGCCAGGATGATCAGCAAAAACAGGTAAAAATGTGTTGTTACTATTATGATGGTTTTTACCACATGGTCTGACTGACAGATGCACGAACGCACGCACGCACGCACGCACACACACACACACACAGGCAACACACATACATGCACATGCACGCACACACATCACACACAAACGCACAAACATGCACGGACGCGCACACATGCATGCTCAAACACACATACACACATGCACATGTACACGCACACACACAATGCAAATAATTATTTTTATTGAATATTGTGAAGAACTGAACACTGATGATAAAATTCTACAGAGAACGTGTTTGACCTGGTGTCTACTTGAAATGCCTTCTTCTAAGAGTGTGTGCTGCTAGTGGACACTTGATATTATGAGAGCCTGCTTCTGGCCAGCTACATGAGTGACAGACTCTACCTTTGTCCAGTGTCAAACCGGTACAGAGTGCCCTGATAGTAGCGGCTGCCCGCCGGCTATTTCGCTGACTACTCAAGCGGGAAAGGCCATCAGTTATGTCAGAATATCTTCTTTGTTGTATATATATATATCTGTAGTATCAAATGACCAAACTCCTGAATTAAGATATTCAGACCTGTTTACCTGGTCTATTCTGGTACATCCTGACACTAATCAAAGCTGACCATACCTTTCTGAGTGAGTGATCTATTGACATATCGTTACGGGAATGTGCATTTATGATGACGAACAAGTACTCAAACTTCACAAATAAAGCAAAAACACAAAAGCAGATCAGATCAGCAAAAAGCAGGTCTGAAAACGACAATGAGTGCAAATTACTTGTTGTTGATGCATTAAAATGTCAACCTTCGGCATGTGTAGTCCTGAGCCGGTAGAAAGATTACAATCTTCTCCACAGGATTGTGCTTCTTTGTGTGGAAAGATAACCATATCTGGATAAATACCCTACAATTAAGTTGGGCCAAGTTGGCATTCTGTGAAATCAACACAAGTTCTGCCATGACTTCAACTGACCTGTCAATCACTCGAGTGTGCAGTCAACACTGACATGTCAGATACTTTGGACCCAGTTTTCTTGACATTGTGCTCATTTTAAAGGCATGAAGCCTGATTGTTTTTACCATAAAACAATGTCATACAGTATTAATTATATCTATTCTGATATCTCAACTGCCCAAGTGTGGTTTAATGAATCACAATTTGTTTGTACAATATATGGTTAATTTGAATGTTTCCACTTGAATGTCACATGTTTACATCGCCTGCTGAATGACAAGGTCAATATATTGATTAATAGATAATGGTCAAATAATATTTATAAATAAATATAAATAAATGGTTCATTAAATACGTCTGGGTGGGCCAGATACAGAAATACTAAGGAACATCAGCAATGAAGAGAAAGGGTGAGACATGGGTCACTGGGGTAAAACAGGTGTTTCGCATTCTGGGGATTTATATGAAGAATCTACTAAAACCAGAATGGAGTAGACAGGATTGTGCACGGAGGGAGATGGAGGTGTATGGAACAACAGAAGATGAACTAGAGAATGCAGCAAGGAACATGGACGTTGGGAAGGTTGCTGGGATTGTTGGACTGTCACTGGAATGGGAGGTAAAACTGTGTTAATTAATTGTAAATGAAGCTACTGAAATCTCAGCATCATCTAAAGGCATTTTGTTGAAGATTTCATTTATAATAACAATAGGTACATTTGTATAGGGCCGTATATCTGGACAAAGTCCATTCACAGGCGCATAAAATACATAGGTGTTAAAATTAATGATTTAAATATATAAAAATAAATTAGTTAAACTTTACGTATATATGCATAGTAAAGGTATGCAAATGTAAGATTAATTAGCTAATAATAAATAATAATAATTAAGTTAAGACATGACGCATAAATGAATGAAGGTAAATAACACAAAATTATCTGTGATCTCAACATGATGAAGCCTCCTTCAAGTTCAGGTCACTGCACATACCGTTGGGTCTTATTCAACTTGGCATAGCTTATTTAAGATTGTCACCACTGGGTGAGACTGCTGGAGATTTGTAATGCAACATGCACTCATAGCATCATTTGTTTAACATATACACACTTATGCTATAATAAAACCTTTGTTTATTATCTATTTTGTTTGGAGAACAAATACTTTGTATCCATTCCACAGAAAAGTAAACCCATTTCTAAACCCAGCAAAACCAATTTTCTAAACCAAGTAAGCCTGTTTCTAAACCAGGTAAGCTTATTTTGTAGAGGAATTTCCCATATTATGTCAGGTCATAAACCATAATAAATATGTGGTTGAGAAGGCTAATCTTTATGAACAGCCATACTGTCAATAAGCCTGAGCACCCACAGAAGTAAAGGGTTAATATATTCTTGTAAGGTGCAACACATAACGCAAACACAGAGCCCATCAATGGAAAGTTGAGAATTGACACCATGAGTGAATGTAAATATACAATAAATACTCCTATTTCATGCACAATATTGCCTCAATAAATCATAATTATGGTCGAAGCAGATTCTGTTTCATATTTGCACAGAAGCTAGGCTAAGCATCTTGTTTTCACAAATCTTCCATGTGTCACTTGATCCAAGAGAAATATTCTCCCCTATGATCTTCTCGTGTCTTAACCTCCTGTACAACCCACTTGCACCTTTTTACGCTTGCCAAAGACATGTGGCAGTAAAACAGTCAAAATTATAACACATAATCAGCTCAATTGGAAGAAACATATTTTCTTTAAACTAAATATTTTCCCCAGGTAGTTGCAATAAACTGAGTTACCAAATAGGCACAGTACAAAATGTCACAATTAATGACATGAAGCAGTTGGGCTTAATGTCCCATATGATTAATACATGGAGGGGATTTCAGGATGTCAGTCAGAATCTAGTCCTAACTGTTGTGTTGTGTTCTACAAAATTCTAAATAACATTATTGAGATCACCCTCCCTCCAGGCCTACTAACCCGCTCTCAAACCAGTGGACAATACGTAGCCCCCCAGGTGTCGTATAAATGCAATGGTCTTTTCATTTTAGCCCCGAGCCATTCACATATGGAATATGATTCCACCAAAAATTACCAACATAAAAAACCCAAAATCATTTCAAGAAGCTATTATGGAACTCCCTTTCACCACACCTCATCACCTAAACTGCCTTTAAAACACAGTACTCAGCGTAAACCTATCCATGGTGTGGGTATGGAGACTGTCTATGTGTGCATGTGGCAAGACAGCGACAGTATCCATACACATAACCAACCTATTAAAAATTTTCATTTAACATCCTATACATAAAATAAATAAAACTATCAGATAAAAACCCTTTCAGCAACATCAAAGATACTAGTCCTTTAATCGAATATACCACTCACAGCGCATGCGCACAGTCCACCACAAACTCCTGCGTTAGCCCAAGTTTGGGCTGTTTGGAGTATAACCACTTGAGACTTGAGATAGAATGTTTTCATTCTTGTCCTACTCCATTGTATTTTATTTTACACTTTGTATGTATACTGGAGGCCATTCATGAGGGGTTTACTGCATTCAGGTTTTAATATTGTCAAGTGCTAAATGGACACACAGGCGAATATGGCTCTGGGATTCAAAGAATGACACGCATGATTCCGTGAGAGATGGCCATGGCCACGCTGAGGTGGAAAGGGTGGTCTAGAAGTGAGGGTGGTCAAAGGCATGTATGAAGAAACAAAAGGTAGAGTAGTGTGTGGACCGGGAATATCGACGGAATTCATGGTGAATGTCGGCCTGAGACGAGAGTGCTCTAGTCTAAGCCCACTGTTGTTCATCACAGTAATGGAGGCCATCAGTAGGAAAACGAGTACGAGGGACATTCTCCGCAAGTTACCATACACAGATGACCTGGCGGTAGTAGCGGGTGGTGAGCGATTGGTGCAGCAGAAGGAGTTGTTAATAATAATAAATTATAATAATAATTAATTATAATAATAAATTTCTTATATAGTGCCCCATCCAAATAATTGTTCTGGGACACTGTACAATCCGGTATACTTTTTTTAATAAAATCATACACATTTACATTACCAATGTTCATAAATCTACAATTATTGCTAGTAAATGCAATAAAATATAATTGTCTATGTAAAATAGTTAAAATTAATAAAAACATTGGTAAAAAGATAACCAGTAAATGCATAATAGGTAAATAGATAAATACATCAATAGATAAATAAATAAAAAGAATAGTTAATATAATTATAATAAAAATAATTTTATAAAATTAGAAAAAGGTGTTTTTAGAGCCATCTTGAACTGCCCAACACTCGAGCATTTGTGCACTGTGACGGGCAGTTCATTCTACACAAGAGAAAGCTTGTTCTCCGATTTTAGTGCGGGAAGTTGGTTGTTTAAGGAGTAGCTTGTTGGATGAGCGTAGAGAGAAAAGTAGATAGGTATAGAGGTGAGAGTCCTGGAAGCCAGTGCAACTCCAAGAGCATGGGCATGACATGATCGCGTTTTGAGTGAATCATTATGACACAAGCACAGGCATTTTGCACTCACTGAAGTTTACCAATTAAAGTCGCTTATAGTCCATTCAGGATGCTATTGCAACAGTCAATGCACGAGATGACTAGGGCATGTACAAGTTGTTTCGTGTGCCCATGGCTTAAATAACGACGAATGCGTCCGATGCTGTGCAGGTGGTAGTATGCAGCCCGAGAAACGTTTGTCACTTGTCGTTCGAGAGACATGGTTCAGTCAAAGATTGCTCCCATGTTTCTGGCGTGCGTTGTTGGCGATGTGCGAGCGATGCCGACTTTTACATAATCAGGACGAACTGGTTTGCTGACTTCGCATGAATGACGAGTAACTCTGTCTTGTCATCGTTGAGTTTCAGCATGTTGAGCTTCATCCAATGACAAATACTGGTGATGCAGAGTTCCATCTTTCGCACGTCATGCAGCATCAAACAGGCTGAATTTTTGAAACAGCTGGGTGTCATCAGCATATAGATGGTAAGCTATGCCATGGTGTTTAAAGATGCTTAATCAATTCAATTGTTTTGCTAGTCTCATCTCAAATTAAGTTTGTGAAACACCAAACCTACCTAATATCCACTGCAACATGCTAGCTCGTTTGTGCAATTATTTATGTAGTTTCTGTGAAATCATCAGACAAACTATTCAATTAGTTAATGCCTGTTCAAGCATTTACTGAAGTGAAAATCAAAATGCTGAAAAATCACGATTTTGTTCCTTGGTGAAATTTCGTAACTTTGTCATACGATCGGTGAGAGGATGGAGATCATGCCCATGATCAGCATTGACCCACACAGTGTTTACCATTTTGGATATCCACTATTTTGATAATTACCAGATCTAAAGAATAAAGACAATTCTTTTGATGATTTGAACAAAAATAGGCATTTTTTTTTACTAAATCGACTGCAGATGTTACATACACTATTCACACATTATATATTTGGACACAAATGAACCGGACTTGCGATAGGCTAAATCAGTTGAGGAAGCAGTTTTAAAGAGCTATGCGAGAGGAGTCATACATATCATAAACAGTAGTGGCCCGAGAACAGACCCCTGTGGGATGCCGCAAGTCTTAACAAAATTTAACAAGACTTAACAAGATTTGCCATCCAAGCCAAAGGCCCAGATGGCAAGTGGACAAGGAAGCCATTGGCTTATCGAGAGTCCAACAATGTTCATCTACTTATAACCCGCCCTCCTGAGATATGTGTCAACCTTGTTTTTAAACATATTCACGCTGCTAGCAGTTACACAATTTGTAGACAATTTGTTCCAATCAGTCGATGATGTTTGGACAGTTTACCAGCAATTGAGCCCATGTATTGTCTGTATTGTAGATAGGCATTGTCTGCTTACACAGATGGGGATACTGAGTGTGTTTAGGAGAATGTTATGGTCGATTGTGTCGAATGCTGCACTTAGATCAAGTAGCAGTACCACACCTTGGCGTCTGTCAATACATGGATTACATAGTCGTGCACATGCAAGAGTGCTGTTTCAGTGCTACAGTTCTCTACGCTGTAGGCTGATTGTAACTGCATGTGCAAGTTGTTTTTGTGCATATGTGCAGTCAACTGGTTTGCCACAATCCTCTCAACTTGCTTTGATAAAAAGCACAAGGTAGAAATAGGTCGATAGCTTGTATGGGTTTCACTGTCAAGGTATGCTTTTTTCAAGATGGGTGTGATGATAGCAGCTTTCATTTCGTCAGGCATTTCTTCCAGCAGACACTTGTTGTTGATGGTCACGATAGTTGTTGTCAACACATTAGAGTACTTTTTTACCAGCTTTGAAGGCACGGGCTCAAGCTCGCAAGTCTTCGATGATGACTTGCTTAGTAGGTGCAGTCTCGTCTAGTGTGATTGGCTCGAAAGTAGTGAAATGACATTCTGTGGCAGAATATGTGCTCACAGGTTCGGTACTCATAGTATAGGGGTGTGGCTCCTGAAAACATTGGGGTATAACAGAGTAGATGAAATGGGTTAAAGTGAGCTGGACACGTGGAAAGAATGGTTCAAGGGAAACGGTTAACGAAGAGAGCGGATGCGTTTAGAGTGGAGGGTAGAAGGAGAAGAGGAAGACTGCATGAAGAGAGATTTGATGGGAGTGGGAAACCCGAGAGCGAGGGATGGAGGGGAGTAGAAATGAGTGGTGGAGATGCCAGTGAAATGGGATCAATAATGGAAAGCAAATAAAAATTGACAGCTAATATCGATGCCAAGCTCATCCCAGACTTCAGGGGTATAGAGAAGAGCAACGACTAATTATTCACATTTCAATGCCCTTATAATTAAACTGTCAAAATGTGCAGGTTATGATAGATAATCTTATCATACTTAGTTGGCTACCATCCAACCTAGTTCTCTCCGTTCTCTCTATATGTCAACAGATTAAACACTTTCTTATGGTCAGTCTAACTTAAATACCGATCAAAGTGAATAACTTCTAATAGTCATGTGGTCACTAGGTTAATTCTGTTGAGACTGATTGAACTGCAGTAATACACAATAAAGATTAGTCAGGTTGACAATATTATTAATCTGCTAATGGGCTTAATCCAATCTAAAGCTATATGTTGCTATAAAGTGCTACTAATACCACTAATTATGCTTCATGAACAATAGCCTCATAAACAGGTAAGCCAAGGATATATGTACACTTAGGCAAATATATGTACACTTAGGCAAATATTACTGACACATACAATAACATTTTTATTGGCAATTCAGTAGTGAAACCTTCATATTTTAATAACAGTCTCAAACATCAATTATTGCATTCATAAATTGGGTTATCTATATTTGTGACCCCCAAAGTCATCCTTTTAACTAGCAATGATAATTACTACCCTTGGTGGATCACAAACATGGAATTGAACTTTACCCGGTGTCAGGGTTGTTTGATTTAAATCATTTGATTTAAATCATGATTTAAATCACTCCAAAAAAATCATTGATTTATGATTTTTTTGATTTTTTTGACTTCCGTTTTTTTTAATCGCTGATTTATATGAATTTAACACAAATAATTGTTTACAAGCATCGAGATCAACAAAGTTTTGTATGTTTTTTAATACAAAACACAAAGTGCGCACACTTGTGTAGCTGTATTGACACCAGATAGTCTGATAGTCAAATATTTTATGGCATTGTGTATGTTTGAGCTATTCCCTTTCTGAATGCAGTGAAGCCACACAAACTTGTCTTCCAGAGGAAGTATCTTTTCAACTCAGAAGCCCTGAGTTAAAATCCACCAATATGTTGATTCAGTTGTTTAATACTGTACCAGTTTGTATTCTGGTTAGATACCCTTAGAATACATCCACCCTATAGGCAAACAATAATTACCACTGCTACAGCCACAGACACACAGCATGCTTTCCTTTCCAAGACAAATTATGCAACTACAGGGGGTGAGGCCTTGTGGACATTGTCTAATGTCTTTATATAAGCAAAAATCATGTACCCTCTGTTAAGACAAGAACACAAATCGATTCAAATAGAACATGTTTGAAAGAGTTGACAAATTTAAACATCTATATAAATATCTATATACCAGATTTAAAAAAAATCAAATAAATAAAAAAAAAAAAAATCTGATTTAAATAAAAAATCCGATTTTTTTAATTTTTTTAAATAAAAATCATGATTTTTTTCAACCTTGCCCGGTGTGATATAACATTTTAACCCCTTCTGAACCCTCACCACGGGTGAATATTTTGTATAAAATAAACACACGGCCAGGTGACACGGGTGTAGATTTTATAAACATTTTTATTCATCTGCCATTCTCGCTAAAAAGTAATTTGCAAATGGAATGGCAAGCTATATAGTAATATACATCACTGGCATGTTCCATATTGCATCACAAAAATTACAGCTTTTCTTTTAATCAACCACAGTGAGCGTCTAAGATATGGATGGCAGCAATCTTCAAAACTAATAGAAAAAAATCCAGAAGTAGTAAATTACAATAACAAAAAAGAAACTAGTTTCTTGTCCAGACTTTATTTTTAAATGAGCCCTCTTCCTTTAAAAGAAGTCCGAAAATAAAACTGCAATTAGCGTTACCAGTATTGGAATAGTATTGTGGAATAGTGTAATAGCCATGAAAACAGTCCCAAACCATAATTGTTGGGTGGTGCTATCTTGAAGCCTTGGAGGTAGTTGATACAAAATGCTGTATCTGTATGCTGCTCTAATTGACGATTCTTGATGTTAGGTCGATAAATAAGTAAGATTACCCAATACAGCTTACAAAAACATGCTTATTTCTATTACTACAGTAACACAAGTAGCCCTGCTGAATTGTTGTAGGAATCCTATAAATTAATATCACCCCATCACTCTGCAGGTATAGGGTGTATACTCGGAAATAAAGCTTCATCCAGTTTATAATGACACAAAGACATTGTCTCAGAAACAAATCCACATAATACAACATAATAGAAAAGTATCTGAATTAATGACACTGGTTTTCCTTTAGTACTTAAAAACTATTGATTGCACTAGCTACTACAAAATTTGGGAAATGCTCCATAGAAAGTTTGATAGAATTGGATGAATTAGTGATTAGAATATGGATTAATGGAACACATGTTGTTGCATACTAATAATAATAAAGCGTATTTCACTTTACAGCCATAGACGCTGAATAGTGCACATAAGCATAGTAAATATAAATATATATTTTTTAAATATAAAAGATAAATACAATAAATTTGTCAAGCATTAAAATGCATATAAATAAACATAGATATATATTAAATGAAGAGTTAATTAAATTGCATATAAATAAGTAAATAAAATGAGGATATCTGGTCATTAAAGTAAAATGTTAACGTTATACAATAAATTCATGGTTAGATCTACTGCCTAAGATCTACTTACTAACTTCTCCAGACTATCAAGACAGCTCATAACTAATCAGTAACAAAAACTTAGAAATATCCTATGGAGTCTGGACACTGACAGTCTGTGACAACCACAAAATGGACACTGACACAGCCTAGTGCTCTTAAACAGAATCGTGCAAGAAGTGAAATACTTTCGCTTGTTTTGGTTTATTTTTTCTAACTTGTTATTCTGTGGCTTCTGATATTACCATACCGCAGAAAGTAACTGATAGCATCCTCATCACTGGAGACCATGAAACACAACAGGTGGTCACCTTGTCACATGGATACTGAATGTCAACTTGGACATGCTGTATACTGACTCAACTTGCACCCCTCCCCTCTAGCTTTCTCCTCTAGTGCTCCCCTCTAGCCCCTACAGCCTGTGCCTCTGACCTATTGCCCCATAAATAGGTAGGTTATCTTCTATCACTGGATTTATGTAGTATCATGGAATCAGACTATCTCTAGAGTCCAGGCTCACCCCAGACAATTCCATATATACTTCAACATTAGCCCACTTAAACCAATACTTCAATGTGTTCTTGATTTATCACGTACTGTTTTAGGTATGCACATAATTACCACTAAGCTTCTAGCCACATTTATATCTGGCTAAGTTAGGCTAACAGGGTTCTAAGCTTAAATGGAAGAAGAAGCCTCTGTCACTAGCAATGCAGGTGTATCGCATCTTTCAAACACCAACTGGCAGAAATAAATCCGACTTCCACACATTAATAACAAATACACCTTTTATTTTTTGCTTGCCAGTGTTTGGTGGTGTATGACTAGCATTTGTTGGTGAAAAGCTTTCTTATAAATGTTATGAAGCAGTGATTTATTTTATTTGAATTAAGCTAGAAAACTGGATTGAAATCATCGGACTAAAAACGGTGTAGCCTCAAATCACATTATACATGTATTCCCTGACAGATTAAGCATAAACACACCAAAATGTACATAATATATAATTTATGTATGTATGTATATATTCATGTATATATATATATATATATATATATATATATATATATATATATATATATTCATGTATATATATATATATATATATATATATATATATATATATATATATATATATATATATATATATATATATATATATATATATATATTCATGTATATATATATATATTCATGTATATATATATATATATATTCATGTATATATATATATTATGTGTGTGTCCGTGTGTGTGTGCGTGCATGCGTGTGTGCTAATGAAAATAATGATAAAATACAATATTATTTGAGTTATCCATTGTTTGCCACATTTAGAATTAAATGTATGTGCAGATACTCTGCATGGTCCCTGGACAAAATGCCGATTTGGGATAGAAAGGGTTGATGTGAATGTGTCACATATAGGTTCCTTCCTTTCTTTTTGGATTTTGAGATTAACATGCCACAGAAAGTAACTGACATCATTCTCATGACTGGAGGCTGTGAAATACACTGTCAGCCATGTGGATGCTGTTGGTCATCTTGGGCAGACTGCATCCTGACAATTTAAGAGATAATAACTTAAAGAATTAGGAGTACTTGGGGATTCCTAAGCCAGAGATAAAATGAAGGACTGCATCTATATTAGAGAGGATGTGGAAGAGGGTTATCAATATGGAAATGTTTTAAAAATGAAGGTATCAAGGATGCCATTTGATGCCCTACATGGGCCTTTTTTAATAGAAAAAATAGGAAAAGCTTTAAAAGCAGGAGAACAGTTGTGGCCCACAATGGCAAGAATTGGTTCAAAAAGAAGGTGGTTATTTAAAAAAAGAAGGAAAAGTAGCAAATTTACATGAAAACATTGGCAAAAAAGAGCAGAGAAGACTTTGCACCAATGTCACACACCAACTTGCGACTGACAGTGTTTAGGTTCCCCTCGGGCCCCTGCAGTAGGGGCCTCTGACCCAGTGCCAGGCAACCATTCATAAATCAGAAGGTTATCTAAGTATCTGGATTATGTAAGCATCATAGTATCAGACCATCTCTAAAATCATTCAGAGTATCACAAGACAGTTCTATTCCGGTGATGATTACTAACTTCAATATCAGCTCACTTAAATGAATAGTTAGTTTTTATCAGAACTGTTCGCAGACTTGTTGACTAGAGTCTAGGGGCTGACTTGAGCCGCCCATTTTCATGACTTGCGACATGATTTGGAATTCAAAGAGATGACTCAAAACTTGAAGGTCATTGACCTGACCTGCCAGTTTTTGACTTGCCAACAAGTATGGTGGCTCGAAATGTACACAAAACAAGACCATGTGTTGTGACAGGTCGCACCAAATACTATATACCTATTATGATTGGCAAAATTTTGAGGTAGGGCAGCATCTGCCTAAATTACCCGCTAAAAAATGCTACATTCAAGCCACAACAACCGTGTCAATTGGCAAACCCTGGTGACTTGGAAATTTACATTAACCTGACTTTACAAATTTCCCAACATATGACCTGACTGTTCACATTAAATTGTAAGCCTCTGCACACTGCTGATGCACTGTATCCTTCACTAGTTGACTGAGCAGCCTAGGCAACAGACCGAGCGTCTGTACTCCTGTACAAATTTTTTAAAAGTACACATATCTTTTATATTTACTTAAACCCTTAAGAAAAAAAGTATAGAATTCTATAAAAATTATATAGAAATCAACAGAGTAGAATTGTACAGAATATACTAGACTTGTGTACAGAAAACTATAGAATACTACAGATTCTACAGCTATGTCTGAAAAAAAAAACCTACAGAATATTCTATAAAAAATTCTACAGAATATTTTATAGTTCTTTTGGCTAAGGGAAATAGGGAATGGTGGTGCAGCGTTTGTTGGTGAAAAGCTTTCTTATGTTAGAAAGCTTTGCTTCATTTTATTTGAAACTAAAAAAACTGGATTGAAATCATTGTGATTAAAACTGTGAGGGCTGTGGGCTCAAACAAATCAATTGATCCACATGTGCATTCTGTTCCTGGGAACTTATAGTCAAATGCTAAGCCTAATTTAACTTCAGACATAACCAGGTAACGAATATTTAATGAAAATTGCATGTTAAATATGGTAACTAGATGCTTTGGCAGCAATACTGCTTCAGCTAACCAACGCAAACAAACTTTCTTGGTCTTGTCGACGGGACAATTTGGCCGCTTCGAATTTCAAAGTATTTGAAAAATCAAATGAATATAAAACATTAAATTTTTCAAATGCCTATATAGGCTTATTTCAAATGTGAATAATATAAAAGTAGTTCATGCATATGGTTTATAAGCGTTTTTATTTAGTAATAACGCATATGTTTTATGCTACTTATTAAATTTATGTAAATTTTATACAAGTATCCACTGTTCGCCATATGTTCATGTATGTCCCGATGCTACGCACAGGGTATCTGGGTGAAATGCCGTTTAATGCGTTATGCCTTATGCCATGGGGTAGAAAGGGTTAAATGTGGATGTCCCGAGAACTGCTCCTGGATCTAGTGTACGACTAAAATCCAGAACATAACGCTTCGCAAATTCCAACAGCAATATCAAGAAAAAACATAAAATCGATCGTATATTAAAATAAATGCACATAATCCATTCCGCCTTATTGACATTGCTTGCTATTCCATTTAATTACCGGCACAGTCGCTGATAGTGATATAACCCGGTCGGTGCACTACACTCGTTGGCGTTGCCTGGCTTTGAGTTTGATGTGAGCGGCGGCAGCCAAAAAATAATCGACAAACTTACCTCATACGCAATATACTGCTTACGCCATTCTGGCGTAATATGAGCCGACAGATGCTCGGCGAACTTCATGTCTCAATGATAAAATAATCAAGAGCAAAATAATATTGTAATACGACAGAGCGTCATCGTCATATAACTGAACGACAGAAGCGAACACCCTCCAAGAACGACGTGAGAGGGCGCCATCATGGGTTATGTTGTTATCACGTGACGCGCACCAGTATTCCCACGTGGTACGCAATAATACGTTACGGCAATCGATGGTGATTCCAATATAGTTTAATAATGCCATTAACAGTTGTAGCAACAATGAATAACGAAGAACAATAACAGCGTTTCCACTAAGGCTTAGCTACATAAGTTGTTATATATGCTGCAAGTTACATTTAGATTACTACGCATTTAATTATGATCCATGCATATTTTCTATATGAAAAATAACAATTTATTAATTTGTCCAATAAACTCTAAAGCCAATAATTTTTATTATGCAGTACTTTCCGACCCAACCGTGAAAACGGCGACTGTGGCGACAAGGCGTTGTCACGTGACACCTGACAGCTAATACCTCTTTGTAACTTTTCTAACATGCCGATGGAAGAGTGTCTACAATATATATTTGTTAAAGCTACTAATTATGTGAAATCATCTACTGATAAATTAGATTCCACCAGATTGCTTTACTTGTATGCAAGATACAAGCAGGTGAAATTATCTCTAAAGTTTCCGTTTGCCGTTATATTTATTAAATATCGTACAACGGTGGGCGATAATATAAGTAATTTATTGGTGAAATACGCCTTGTAACTGCCGACTCTAACCGCCTTCGCAAAAACTGTTGACTGTTACTGACAAATGTAATCACTCATGGGATTAATTCATGTCACTGGAAGGACTATGTATAATTATTAATCGTGTTTTGCCAATTTGGCCTTGCTTTGTTTAGTTTAGCTGGTTGCCTTGGGCTTGGATAATAATGTCAATGAATTTATACACATAATACCTCAGGTAAAATAAAAATGTACAAATAATAGTTTTAAATAAAAAAATCTTCTTACATGTTTGATTCAAACTGTGACCAAAATTGTCTCTGAAAACAAACGCCTACTTCAAGGAAACTAGCTCTAGGTCGTGAGAGAGGGAAGCTTATGTCGGAGCATGGCTTCAAGTTACCAGACCAGGATGAATTTCTATAGTGACACAAAACCAAACAATAAAAAGGAACTTTGACCAACACTAAATTAAACATATAAATGATTACCCCACCATGATCCCAAGAATGAGTTGTTTGGAGTATAAAATGAGTTGAGAACATTTGAGTGAACGGACAAGAGGATTAAAAGACAAGACAATGATTTTACCCAATCCTAATAGAAACTTATGCAGTAAATACTTATGCCGTCATATATTCTAAAAGAACATAAAAATATTGTCATGTAGCCATTATGCACACAGCTTACAATAGTACATTCTCTTTTAGGTAAATGAGGGTCCATGCAACACAAGTCGTCCAGGCTTCTTTGACTTCCGTGGAAAGCAGAAATGGTTTGTTACAATTATGATGTTGACAAAGCAGATATAGATGGTTGCTATTGCAATGTAGTTTTGTAGAATTACTTTTAATACCAAAACAAAGTTTACTCACTGTTACAACATTTCAGCATCCGCCTGTTTCCTTCTTCAGGAACTCAATTCTGGGACAACTTAGTTGTTCTGTTCACCAATTGGTCTGGTGAGCAGGCTGTCCCACACATGCCTGAGCTAGTAGCCTAGTACCCCTTCATCTCGATTCATTATCAGTGTTGTTTTCCTGATCCATAGGGCCTCCTTTGTCTATCTCAAGAATGGGCGAAACATCATAGTAGTGAGTAAAAATGTTTGGTTGTGATTAAAAGAAATGTTATATTCTATTATTCTCTCGAGTCCCAACTTTATTAATAAAATTAACAAGTTATTTCAGGTTACTGATATTCCTTGAAACATGTGCATGACATCTTTATCTGTAATTTTTGACCAGTGCTGTGGTTGTCAAGATTTTGTTCTTGACCAAAACTTATCTGCAGATGACCATTTGCTTGTCACAGTTTGATAGCACTGCTGCATATTGTGTTGTATCATGAACTAAAATATCATAATACACTGATGTGTGTTGGCCTTTATATGCACCAATTGGGAATCTGAGATGTGAAGAGGATAAGTTAAGTACACTGGTGTGTAATAAATCATTATACCCTCAGTTCAACTGCATGCTTAGTCTCGCTTATCTGACACTCGCTCGGCTTCGTGAATCCCGCCAAGAAGAAAGTCAGGCAGTAGAGGCATGGTCTCTTTGTTACCCACTGTTACTACTTCATTTTGTGTAGGCATTCCTGTGAGGCACCAACAGCCAGTCAGCATCATTATTGACATGCTACACAACATTTTGTGTAGGCATTCCTGTGAGGCACCAACAGCCAGTCAGCATCATTATTGACATGCTACACAACATTTTGTGTAGGCATTCCTGTGAGGCACCAACAGCCAGTCAGCATCATTATTGACATGCTACACAACATTTTTTTTGCCTGATTTAACTTTTCAGTTGGACAGTTGTGTAAATATACGGGGCAATCAAAGTTTAAAGTTAATTCAAATTGCATTGTATAAAGACTGTAAACTGATAAAAATTAACTCTTATTTTCTGAATTAGCCAAATGCCCGGATCACATTGTAATTAGCTAATTATGTATGCACCCAGAATCTGGGTGCATACATAACTTCTGTCACAATGAAAAGCAAACTTTGCATCCAGGTGAAGATGTGTGTGACAAACGGTGGTGCCACTGCGCGGAGCCTGGATAATCAAGGCTACTGCATTGTTTGCATGTAGATTTGACAAGAAACACAGATTATTTAATCGGATGTTTATATATATGTATACAATTATACATACCATATATGACCTATTAAACGTACATGCCCTAACTAGCGTACACCCCCTTTTTTAATCAGCAGGATCCATAATTGTAATTTGACTAGTGTGGAACAACCGAAAAGTGTCGCCATTTGGTGTTAAACGGTTGGCACCAACATTGCTAATTTTAGAAATATTTAATTTTTAGAAATATTTAATTTATTATTATTCATATTTTAGTTTTGTGAACACTACTGAACAGAGTTTTACTTTGGATTTTAGTGTATAAATAAAGTTATTATTATCACAGTTGTTCTACTCTAATCACCAAATGACACCACTAGTGTTAAGCAGATACCTTATTGTCTAGAGACACAATTTGTTTGGTGTACGCTTGCTTATAAGAACAGATTCCTTGACGTTTTTCCATGGCCCAATTTTTTTTCGAGCATAGTGTAGGCTTATTAGGTCGAATACAGTATATATATATATATATATATATACATATATATACATATATATATATATATCCTGTTGTAAACAAATTATAAGCTTTCTGTCAGTCTCAATAACATGTTCCACTGAGGCGTGTGACCATGGCTGTTTTGAAGGGATGCCTGGAAGAGCCTTGGTAACTTGAGCGAAGATGACGCCATGAAGGAATACATCGGTGAGGTAACCAGCTTCGACCCAGAATGGCAAGACAAGGTTCGCATAGTTCAGTGTAGACAATTTTTATTATAGGTCGGCTAAAATTTATGCAGTACATTTTGGCAGAATTTAGTTCTTCATCCCTTTGGGTGTATTATATACAGTTGAGCTCCATCTTATGGTCACCCTGGTAATATGACAACCTCGGTAATACGATCATCTCGCAGTCATAATAGCCCTGGGATAATTTCAGTAGTGTAGTGTACGATACAGTCGCTTCACTGTTCAGGAATATGGTCAGTAAATGCTGTGCAAAACAGCCAGATTTCTTGTGCCACCTCAAACGCAACAATACAAAGCCATCCACTGTCCTGAGACGAGTTTTTCTTCTTCGCATGGCACTCTACTCAACTGAGTGTTTATGCAACGACAAGGTGATAATGTATGATAGAAGTGAATAATTTTATGATGAACAATAAACATCAGACCGTAACAAATTATGCTGGCAGTTGCCGACTCGGTCATTAGTGGAGCCGATTGTGGTGTTGTGAATTCGGCACCTGGTTATTTGCCAAAAGGTCACCGAGCATTGTATATATGGTAGAATTCTACTGGTCAATGAGAAGTACCAATTCAGTAAAAACACAATAGAACACAGTTGAATGTATACATAATTTGTTTCTACAGAAACTGAGGGTGTTTAAAGTCGCTTCCTCGGTTGGAAATTTCACTCATCTCATTTCAGAAAAAACCTAACCATCTATGATCTAGTGTCGACTACAACATGTTAGCTCCTTTGTGCATATTTATTATTTAGTTTTGATGAAATGATCAGATGAACTATTAAATTAGTTTTGTTCCGACCGAATCGAAAAAAGAAAAAAGTGGTGAAGTAGGCCTAGTTTTGTGTTGCGAAAATGTTGGCTTAAGGTTAAATTCATTTTCGCAAGTTACCCGATCTACGATCAAAGTCAATTTGTTCGATGATTTTAGTAAAAGTACATGCACTTTTATTAAACTGAGTGCGTATTACTTAAATTATTTATGCACTACATATTTGAACATCAAAGAATTTGATTAGTGATGGGTTGAATGAATTGATGCAGCAGCTTTAAGATTGTGCTTGTTTTCAGATGGATTCTCGCAGTGTAGTGGCCAAGGCTGGCATGGGAATAGCAGTGAGCACATTATGCAACTCAGAAGAGCATTTGGCCGACAATGAGAAGACGGTGTTTGACTGGTGCGCTGAGCAAAACGTCAAAAAAGTTACTGGTTTTCTCACCGACAAAAAAGTCAACGTGAATTGTAAAAATAAAGATGTAAGTTGTAACACTGCTAAATGGCACAGAATCATGCTGAAATAAATCTGAGATAAATAGTCATCATACATTCCTATCAGGTACCATCACTTGCACAGACTATATCAGTTATATATACTAAATCACTTATACAGACAGTCATGGTATCATATATTCCTATCAGGTAGCATTATTTGCACTGACTATATCATTTATGTATATCGCTACCCCTGACATGTTTCTGGGAACTAGACACACCCACGCCCAAACTTCAAAGAGCATTCCCATGAAATACTCATCATTACCTGTCCGACCAATGGCGGTGGGTCCACTACCAGTTTTAAGTTCCCATATGCAAGCCCCCAAGATCTCGGCAACGGTCGCTATTTTTCAGCAGGTTTGTCTGCCAGGGTATTCAGAAGTATTCAGAAGCCCCTGGCGGCGAGGATGATGTGCGTCTACAATCGGGAATATCACACTAGTGGTCTTCTCACAATTGGTTCTAAATATGGGTGATTCAGGTCAAATCTCAGGTGTTCTGGCAGCTCACATGTTGACCAGTGCTAAATCAGAACTTTGGCTATCATGTTGTACAGTGTTTCTCTCATTCATGCATATTGTCTCTGTCATCAGGGTATGGCACTAATGCACTGGGCATGCGACCGAGGCACCAGGGATATGGTAGAACTGTTACTCAACCATAAAGCTGACATCAACATAAGGGTATGTTTCAAAGAATTCCTCAGCAGCAATCGAAATAACACCAAAATTCATGGTGTTCATGTGAGTGATGCAGTTTTTGTCTGCACAGTAACTGCAGCATGGCTGTATGCTTCCAGAGAAGTCGGGTTATGAATGAAGTTTCAACACAAACATCAAAGCAGAAAAGTACAATTGAGTTAGTAATGTCATATTATAAAATGTTGAAAAAAGGGCAAGAAGGAAGTGTATTACTTAAATATTTGCCCTGTTGCAATACATTGTGATAAGACATAATGATAGTATATACAGTAGCATGCATGTGTTGCAATATCGATTATACATATATACATGACTAGCATAATGAGAGTGTTTTAATATTTAGATATTTATCCTAACCTACCAACAATCAGACTGATGAAGACCAACATCATTAAAATGATGTTAAAAGTAATGTTACATTAAATTGCCTTTCCCCCACCAAGAACTGTTAAACATTTACTACATAGCTATTTAGTATGTTATCTGTTGGTGTTGGAATGAACAGGTCCGCGAGGGGGTGAAGTGTTGGAATGAACAGGTCCGCGAGGGGGTGAAGTGTTGGAATGAACAGGTCCGCGAGGGGGTGAAGTGTAAAGCAGTTTGAACAGTCCCAAGGACTGGATACCGCGTTATGTAAGAATGTAGGTTTTTTTTAACAGAAAACTTCCGTAAATGAAAGCAACAAATAGAGGGGTTCAGGGTTAAACGCAATAGATGCCAGTTCGTGCGACATTTCTGAATGTGTTTGATGTGTTTTACTATCTATCAGGTAGCCAAGCTTACTGGATGATTTTACATACAGATATAATTGTTTTTATAACGACTTACTGCAGTTAGCCGTCGACCACCAAACATAGTATGTCCAATGCTACTTTGTGTTCTGCCTACTGTTGTACTAAATACAACAACTGTGATGTGATAACTTTTGTTTCAGGATGGAGATGGGCAGACGCCACTACATTATGGTGTGTATGTGTTTGATCTAAGGAGAAATTAACATTTATGGCTGTTCTAGTTAAAACGTCATGGGAGGAGAGTTTATTTAAAACTGCTTCCTCAACTGATTTAGCCTATCGCAAATCCGGTTCATTTATGTCCAAATAGGTAGTGTGTAGTTTATGTAACATTTGCAGTCGGTTTAGTAAAAAAATGCCTATTTTTGTTCAAATCATCGAAAGAATTGTCTTTATTCTTTAGATCTGGTAATTATCAAAATAGTGGATATCCAAAATGGTAAACACTGTGTGGGTCAATGCTGATCATGGGCGTGACCTCCATCCTCTCACCGATCGTATGACAAAGTTACGAAATTTCACCAAGGAACAAAATCGTGATTTTTCAGCATTTTGATTTTCACTTCAGTAAATGCTTGAACAGGCATTAACTAATTTAATTTGTCTGATGATTTGTCTGATGATTTCACAGAAACTACATACAAAAGTTACACAAACGAGCTAGCATGTTGTAGTGGATACTAGGTAGGTTTGATTTTTTGCAAACTTAATTTGAAATGAGACTAGCAAAAAAATCAAATTGATTAAGCACCTTTAAATAATTAGGTACATGTGATCATGCCCAACAGAAAAACTTGTATTAAACTGCTGTGATGTAATAGGCAGTTTCATTCTAATACAGTGTTGAAATAATCCGCATGCTGTATTTGACCTAAATAGCATATGGTACGCTTGAAAAAAAATTGGTCCATGCAAAAATGTCAAGGAATCTGTTCTTAGAAGTATAAAATTTTTTATTCTCTAGACAATAAGGTAGCTAACACTAGTGGTGTCATTTGGTGACTAGTGTCAAACAACTGAAAAGTGATGCCAACACCACATGGTGACACTTTTCAGTTGTTCCACCCTAGTCAAATTACAATAATTATGGTTGGATATGTACGCTTAATAGGTCGAATACAGTACTTTAAATTTGGTCATTCTACACTCCCATATCTTGAAGTAGTTGTACTCAAAAAAGTTGAATAAGTTTTGGTGCTTATGCACATGCACACATGATATTAATCAAACATTTAATGGAAGGCAGACACATTTTATAAATTAGTTTTGCTGCTACTTGTCCCGGACAGGTATTGCTGTCATCCAAAGTCATGTTCTGACCAGACATATGGTCAGTTACATTATATCAATTCCAATTACACACCAACTACAAATACCAATTCCACCTCAAAAATACCAATTCCAATTGCAAAATTCTAATTATCAATTCAACATTGAAATAAAAGTGTGTGAACAGAGCAACGTTAGACATACTCAACACAAAGAATAACATCTATTTTAGAGCATTTTTATTTAATTTCTGCATATTATGGTACATACTGGATATATATATTACATTGTCCTGATTATCTGTAGCAAATAATTTGAGTTAAATAGTTACATGATGTAATTGCAAAAGTAATTGAAAATACATTTTCTCCAATTACTTTTAAAGCAGAACACCAATTCCAGAATTACAGTTTCAAATCCAATTACAATCTGACACTGACAATGTCCTGTATTCCGTATTCTTGTCATATGCACATATTCCATTATGACTCTTCGTGTATTGACAATGTTCTCCATTCCAGAAACTTGTCACGTGCACACGTTCCACAGCAATTCATCATGTACTGACAATGTTTGGTGTTCCACAGCTGTGTCATGTGGACACATTCCTGTCGTCAAGATGCTGCTGTATCATGGCATTGACACATCCCTAGTCGACAATGATGGACAGATTGCCGCAGAACTGACAGACAGCCCGGAAATGACAAGATTACTTGAGAGAAGGTGACACAGTCACAGTGATGCCATGGCGGGTATCATGTTGCACCTGTCTTCGTTGGACAGACACGTCTTGCTTGTCCATGGACTCCTCAACACCTGTGTCTGCCTGACTCAGGACGAGAGTATCATATATGAAGACAGTGTGTGTAAATGAAAATTTATGCCAAATGGTATTGCATTAGGTAAAAAAAATATGCCGAGATGCATCACCATGAGATGGAAACTGTTGAATATGCGAGATATTACAAGAGAAATTTCTACACAAAGGCCTCTGCAGCATGTTTAAAGGCAACAACAACAACTATTTATTGGCTAACTGAACCACTGTTACATTGAACATTGTAATGCTGAATTTAAGAAGTAAACATTTTGGTTGTTTAAAAATAATATAACTACAAAATGTGTTACTATCGCAATCGTTTATATTTTCGAAAGTACATGATTTAGCATTAAAAATGGCTAGTTTTACCACATGTATATACATATCTATATAGAGAGACAGAGAGAGATACCGCTTTGCTGCAATTAACGACAAACCAAGTCTTCCCACTTGAAGGTGAAATGTAAAGTTTTTCACTGGATGATTTACTGCTTTCATTATACCATTTTTTTATGATAAATATACTACAGCAATAAATATTAAAACATAAGTATAACTTTGTTAATTTAGATGTACTTAAGATTAATATACTACAGCAATAAATATTAAAACATGAAGTATAACTTTGTTAATTTAGATGTACTTAAGATAACAAAATCAGAGAATTTGGGCATTTTCATTATACAAAACCCTGACTAGCTCCATATGAGTTGACCAATGAAATTTGTTGTACTTTCCTTTAAAAAAAATTTATCATTGCTTTCTCTATAGGAAAAGATTTTTACAAGAACATGCTATAGTAAGTTAGTTTGAAATGAAAACTATTGAAACAAGAACTGTAGTTGTTTAGTATACCATCGTCAAATATGCAAAATTATAAATAAAGTGAAACTGAAAGTCTTGGTTTGTTTTCATGGTTACATGCTTATTGTAACATCTGTTGAAAAGCATGATTTACGTTAGCGTTTCTTAAGTGAAACAAAATATTTCTATCAATATTTTCATGCTCATCTTTTGGTATTCCTTTGACCACATATGAATGTATTATAAATGGCTGGTAGATTTAACCCGATCCTTCCTTGAATCTCTTGGAAGTCACTTCCGTTGAGTCTTGAAATGTGTACTCTCCTCATTTTTGCAGAGCACATCATGCTTAGGCCATGGCATAGTTAAAAATAACTACATGACAGCAATTTGTTTACAAAATGTGATGTAGTGCCATCTATTAACTAGTGTGGAACAATGAAAAGTGATGCCACCTGGTGTGAAACCTTTCTTCACAATGTTTTGAGAAACTGATTTTGCTTTGGTGTACAACAGAATTGGTTAAATTTGTCAGTTTGAAACCTCCCCATCTACTACAACATGTTGTCTTCTGTCAGTCAGCCATTTTTCTATCCAGTTGATTACGCCATCCCTGATACCATGTGCTTTTAATTTAGGTACAGGCTGTAGTAGTTTTTGATGTTGTACTTTGTCAAAGGCTTTCTGAAAATCTTAGTAGATAATATCTACTGGTGATCCTTTATCACTGCCAGATCTACATTCTATGCTAACAAAATCCACGACCAGTGGTATTCCAAGAGCCCTTTTCCGGACAGTTGGCTCCCTATTGACCATGAAACGTTTGTCAGCACTGCCTGACTATGACCACCTTGGACAATTGCTTGACAGCTTCAGCAACTATTTCACTGAAAAAACTGCAATTATCCAACATGATTTTGATGGCCAGGATAGACATGCATCTATGTGTCTGGATGAACCACAACGCACCACAACGAATGAGATCAAAATGTTGGTCAGCAAATCGGCCAGCAAATCATGCAAATTAGATTCGATTCTCATCTGTCGAAGAACAACATCTCTACCTTAGCACCAGTCATCGCCGACATAGTGAACTTATATATTACCATGGGAGTCTTTCCTTCTGCCTTTGAAAATGCTCTCGTATCTCCTCTGTTGAAGAAAGCATCACTGGACCCAAACAACCTCAAAAACTATTGTCCAGTGTTGAACTTGTCTTTTGTCACTGCGAAAATTGCTGCTGCCCACCTCTAAACATCTGATGACAACGGACTGTATGAATGTAATCTGCCTACCGCCCACACCACAGCACTGAAATAGCACTGTTGAGAGTATGCAATGACCTGCTTTGCATACTAGATCAATGAAAAGCAGCCATGCTAGTGCTACTAGATCTTTCAGCAGCGTTTGACACGATCGACCATGGAATCATGCTAACATGCGAGAGTTAGAGATCATTTAGGAACAACAGGTTTGAATCATAAATGATTTGAATCATATCTGGCTAACCAAAGTCAGAACATTCAAGTACATGGCAGAACATCAGCGGAAGATGCAGAGCCTTCCGGGGTCCCACAAGGCTCTGCTCTCAGCCTGTTGACATTCATTACTTACACTGCACCTCTTGGTGAGCCAATATACATCTACATGCTGACGACACCCAACTATACATTGCTTTCAGTCCTCACTCAGAAGAAGATACAACCCAGGCTATGAAGCGCATACAAGCCTGTGTCATTGAGATACCCGAACAAAGAAATATGATCATATCACACTTGTTCTGATTAACCTTCACTGGCTACCAATGAAACAGCACATTGAATACAAACTACTCCTGCTCAAGTGCCGCAGCCTACACAGTCGGGCTGCATGATATTTAACGGTCTTTTGACTCGCCACCAACCCGCTCGCACGCTATGCTCCAGTGATGCTCACCTAGGTATGTTCTTATATAGCGCGGTATCCAGTCCTTGGGACTGTTCAAAGTGCTTTACACTTCACCCCCTGGCAGACCTGTTCATTCCAATGCCATTTGACTTCTCTGGGAAGCATTCAGCCATGCTGCAATTACTCCGTGAAGACTATTCGTTAAAAAATCCACCTATCTGTAACCTGATACTCATACAACTGAGTGAACTGTGTGGCAATGTGGGATGAACAAAATTGCCAAAGCTTCGAAACTGCAGCAAGTGGATTTGAACCCGGGTTCTCTCAATTAAGAGCCCAACGTTCTAACTGCTATGCTACCGCGCCCCACCTACTGGAGGTCCCGTGTGGCAGGCTCTGTACTCAATCAAGGCAACCGACCTTTTTCTCACATGCAACACTGCACCTCTGGAACAATCTGCCCCTTGCCATACCTGTCGCAGACTGTCAGAACAGCTTTAAGAAACAGTTTTAGACTCTTCTTTTCAGACATGCATTTTCTCTTTAAATCTTATTTATGTGCATCTTAGACTAGTTATGCACTCATGATGCTTTGACATTTTACAAACATTTAAATTTTCAGTTTTAACAAGAAATGTTAGTATTTATTTTTTAAATTTCCTTTTATAACTTTCAGTATTATATATTTACTTATTTATTGCCAATACTATCTTTATGTTCTAAACATCTTAATATTTATTCCACTATCTCATATGCATGTTTTAGTGTTTTAGTATTGTAATGCACCTTTGAATGGCTGTAGTGGCCAGATTTATAGTGCACACAAATGCAGCTATTATTATTATTATCATCATTACTGTTTCCATTAACAGTTTGGGCAGGATTCCATCCACTCTAGGTGATTTATTATCCTTCACTGCCTTTATTTTTTACCTGCCATTTCTGGAGTTACAATTAACTGCCCTAAATAGTCTGATTCAGCCTCCTGGAATTTAGCATCAGGTATGGGCAATGAACTCATATCCTCTCTAGTAAACACTGAACTGAAGTATCCATTTATGTCTTCCACCATTAAAAAACCTGATATTATATTTTGTGCATTGTCTCCTAGTGTTCCAACCTTATTACAAACTTTTGGTTTACTCCTAACATTATGCAGAAAACCTCTTGCTGTCATTTTTATGTTATATGCTAATTTTCGCTCATGGCTTCTCTTTGGTTTTCTAATTTCAGTTGTAGATGTATTAATAATAATAATAATAATAGTATAAAATACTTCTATCGTGCTAAAATCCTCGGGAAACCCAAGCACACCAAAACAAAAGAGGTTAAGCAGTTCCTAATAGATAAGCAGTTCCAGTTGTAAACAGTTGGATTGGTACAATGAGGAGCAATGGAGGAAAGCATTGTAGTTTTCATAGTTTCTGGTACACCTATATACCTTCCACATAGTTTGCTTTTACATTATTTTCCTTTGACATGTTTCTTTCTAGACCGTTTCCTTTGTTTTCTTCAAGGGAACAAATTCATCAATGATACTCTCAATTTCATATTAAAATGTTCCTTCAATTGCTGTTTTATTCCTCAGCATGTTATTCCAATCTATCTTTGCATGGTATGTTCTCATATTTTATGTTTACCTTTGTGGAAGTGTCTCCTGTGTTTCTTTTTACTTTGTGATTTTACTTTGATATAAAAATATATTTAATTATGATTACTACTACCCAATGAATCATATATTTTTACATTGTCCATTAATTCGTTTTGTGAGGACAAAACTATATCTGATACACTCTCTCCATTGTTGGTTCTAGCACATGTTGAGTAAGGAAGCTGTCATGTATTAAAAATATAATTGTTTGGTCCTCACACCCTGTACTCTCTAGATCGAGATTTCCATTGTATGTGTCCATGGTTAAAATCTCCCATTATTGTTATTTGTTGGACCCTTGATAAGCCAATGGCTTCCTTGTCCACTTGCCATCTGGGAATTAGTTTAGATGGCAAATCTTGTTAAATCATGTTATACATTCCAATTTACTCACTTCCTTTGTAGCGTTTTTTTGTTTTGTTTTACTCTTCATTCCTCTTTCCTAATTTATGTTTGGACTTTGGTAAAACTAATCCAATTATTAATGTTGAATTTACTGTAACTATTATATTATTGCACCAAACAGCTTCTGTCACCTTTCCTCCTGTCTCCTTTCTTCCTGTCTCCTTAACTCCTGTCACCTTCCATCCTGTCACCTTCCATCCTGCCACCTTCCCTCCTGTCTCGTTTTCTCCTGTCTCCTTTCCTCCTGTCACCTTCCATCCTGTCACCTTCCCTCCTGTCTCCTTTCCTCTTGTCACTTTCCCTCCTGTCTCCTTCCCTCCTGCCTCCTTTCCTCCTGTCACCTTCCATCCTGTCACCTTCCATCCTGCCACCTTCCCTCCTGTCTCGTTTTCTCCTGTCTCCTTTCCTCCTGTCACCTTCCATCCTGTCACCTTCCCTCCTGTCTCCTTTCCTCTTGTCACCTTCCCTCCTGTCTCCTTCCCTCCTGTCTCCTTCCCTCCTGTCTCGTTTCCTCCTGTCACCTTCCATCCTGTCACCTTCCCTCCTGTCTCCTTCCATAATGTCACCTTCCTTCCTGTTTCCTTCCCTCCTGTCTCCTTCCCTCCTGTCTCCTTCCCTCCTGCCTCCTTTCCTCCTGTCACCTTCCCTCCTGTCTCCTTTCCTCCTGTCACCTTCCATTCTGTCTCGTTTCCTCCTGTCACCTTCCCTCCTGTCTCGTTTCCTCCTGTCACCTTCCATCCTGTCACCTTCCCTCCTGTCTCCTTCCATCATGTCACCTTCCTTCCTGTTTCCTTCCCTCCTGTCTCCTTCCCTCCTGTCTCCTTCCCTCCTGCCTCCTTTCCTCCTGTCACCTTCCCTCGTGTCTCGTTTCCTCCTGTCACCTTGCATTCTGTCTCCTTTCCTCCTGTCACCTTCCCTCCTGTCTCGTTTCCTCCTGTCACCTTCTATCCTGTCACCTTCCCTCCTGTCTCCTTCCATCATGTCACCTTCCTTCCTGTTTCCTTCCCTCCTGTCTCCTTCCCTCCTGTCTCCTTCCCTCCTGCCTCCTTTCCTCCTGTCACCTTCCCTCCTGTCTCCTTTCCTCCTGTCACCTTCCGTCCTGTTTCCTTCCCTCCTGTCTCCTTCCCTCCTGTCTCCTTCCCTCCTGCCTCCTTTCCTCCTGTCACCTTCCCTCCTGTCTCCTTTCCTCCTGTCACCTTCCTTCCTGTTTCCTTCCCTCCTGTCTCCTTCCCTCCTGTCTCCTTCCCTCCTGCCTCCTTTCCTCCTGTCACCTTCCCTTCTTCTCCTTTCCTCCTGTCACTTTCCATCCTGTCACCTTCCTTCCTGTTTCCTTCCCTCCTGTCTCCTTCCCTCCTGTCTCCTTCCCTCCTGCCTCCTTTCCTCCTGTCTCCTTCCCTCCTGCCTCCTTTCCTCCTGTCACCTTCCCTTCTGTCTCCTTTCCTCCTGTCACTTTCCATCATGTCACCTTCCTTCCTGTTTCCTTCCCTCCTGCCTCCTTCCCTCCTTCCTCCTTTCCTCCTGTCTCCTTCCCTCCTGCCTCCTTTCCTCCTGTCATCTTCCCTCCTGTCTCCTTTCGTCCTGTCACTTTCCATCCTGTCACCTTCCTTCCTGTTTCCTTCCCTCCTGCCTCCTTCCCTCCTGTCTTCTTCCCTCCTGCCTCCTTTCATCCTGTCACCTTCCCTCCTGTCTCCTTTCCTCCTGTCACTTTCCATCCTGTCTCCTTTCCTCCTGTCTCCTTCCCTCCTGCCTCCTTTCCTCCTGTCTCCTTCCCTTCTGCCTCCTTTCCTCCTGTCACCTTCCCTTCTGTCTCCTTTCCTCCTGTCACCTTTCCTCCTGTCTCCTTCCCTCCTGCCTCCTTCCCTCCTGTCTCCTTTCCTCCTGTCTCCTTCCCTCCTGCCTCCTTTCCTCCTGTCTCCTTCCCTCCTGCCTCCTTCCCTCCTGCCTCCTTCCCTCCTGCCTCCTTCCCTCCTGTCTCCTTCCATCCTGCCTCCTTTCCTCCTGTCTCCTTCCCTCCTGCCTCCTTTCCTCCTGTCTCCTTCCCTCCTGTCTACTACCCTCCTGCCTCTTTCCCTCCTGTCTCCTTTCCTCCTTCCCTCCTGTCTCCTTTCCTCCTGTCACTTTCCATCCTGTCACCTTCCTTCCTGTTTCCTTCCCTCCTGTCTCCTTCCCTCATGCCTCCTTTCCTCCTGTCACCTTCCCTCCTGTCTCCTTTCCTCCTGTCACTTTCCATCCTGTCACCTTCCCTCCTGTCTCCTTCCCTCCTACCTCCTTTCCTCTTGTCTCCTTCCCTCCTGCCTCCTTCCCTCCTGCCTCCTTTCCTCCTGTCACCTTCCCTCCTGTCTAGTTTCCTCCTGTCACCTTCCATCCTGTCACCTTCCCTCCTATTTCCTTCCATCATGTCACCTTCCCTCCTGTCTCCTTCCCTCCTGCCTCCTTTCCTCCTGTCACCTTCCCTCCTGTCTTGTTTCCTCCTGTAACCTTCCATCATGTCACCTTCCCTCCTGTCTCCTTCCATCATGTCACCTTCCCTCCTGTCTCCTTCCATCATGTCACCTTCCCTCCTGTTTCCTTCCCTCCTGTCTCCTTTCCTCTTGTCACCTTCCCTCTGGCCTCCTTTCCTCCTGTTACCTTCCCTCCTGTCTACTTTCCTCCTATCACCTTCCATCCCATCACCTTCCCTCCTGTCTCCTTCCATCATGTCACCTTCCCTCCTGTCTCCTTCCCTCCTGTCACCTTCCCTCCTGTCTTCTTTCCTCCTGTCACCTTCCCTCCTGTCTCCTTCCATCATGTCACCTTTCCTCCTCTCAGGGTCCTTCCAGGCATTTTCAGGGCAATGTCGCTACATTTTTTGTCCTTGCTGTGAAATGCTTTATTTAGTATGTCACGGACTGCACCTAAACTGTGGATTTGCCTACCTGAAGACGTGCACAGTAGCAACGATGTCAGTGTTTTTAAAAGTAAATTGAAGACTCACTATTTTAGCATAGCATATAACTGAGTTATTAATTTTAGTCATTTAAATAGCTTTTCTTTTTATAATCATTTGTATTATTGCATTTGTTTTTATAGTTTTCACATTTTCACTATACCATTTAATTTGCTGTACAGCACTATAGAATACCACCGTATAGATATGGTGCTGTAGAAATTAATAAAGATTTATATTTACATATGTCCAAGTCTCAGTTTTTGCTGCAATTTTTTTTATTTTCTATACTCTATATAGTTTGGTCTCTGTTTTCTTAAGAAATGACTTTATATTTGTTGTTCTGTACAATGTGGTACTGGTTCATATCAATGAGAATGTCCTTAGACTCAATCTACACAAATAAAGAAGATCCTCGTTTATCTGCACATTTTGTTTCCCAAGGGTTGTGGTTGGATTAATGAAACATGCAGATTGGTGAAAGGATTAATGAAGCAATTTACACTCTGTCAAGATTTGTTCACAAAAACAGATTAATAAAAAAACAGTTATCCAAGAACAGACTAACTAGACTCCTCTGTATGTTGGTGACAAAAATGGTTATGTCTGGATATCTTGTCAGTGGCCATTGATTCTTTGCTTTTGCTGGATCCAGTCAACATTTTTTTTAAAGTGCAAAAGTTGTCCAGTTCTATACATTATATGATAAAAAACCTATTCACACTTTCGCAAGTTACCCAATCTAATGATCAAAGTATTTTTTCGATGATCACAAACAAAAGTTAACTTAAACTATTCACACACTACATATGTGAAAATAAATTAACCTGATTCGCGATGAAGAGGGAGTTTGGAGTGTTTATTATAGGCCAACTACAGTCTGCATGAAAATGTTACATGCACCAGATGACATTTGAAACAGGTGTAATTTAGTGTTTCTGGCATTTAAACACAAACAGTTTTAGAATAATACTTCAACCAGTTTGTGTGCCTAGCTCTCAGCTGATGATGTTGACCACTCACGATGTTGACTGCTCTCTTCAACTGAAGGTGTTTCCTTCTAAATAAAGATCATCAACGCTGGTCATTGAACCTTCTTTGAGAGCATGTGCACTCGTTCAGACATCGCACTCTAAAACGTCTCAAGGTTCTTAAGCAAACATTCACCGTATTTTTTTCTCTATTCATATTAGGAGCACCAAGTTAAAGATTTATTTTTGCGTATTTATTTCTGTTTTCATTAGAGACATTGCTTGTGATTGGTCCACTTTTGACAAACAACAGCATGGCTTCCGGAGATGTCATCAAACTGCGGAATAATAATATCATGGTTATTTATGTACAATTGCCTATACCAAAATAACTGCATTTGTAGTAATCTAGTTATTAAGTGACACTGCATCAGGAAACCCAACTTAATTTGAAAAATTGATATTAGAGCATATTTCATAATTTTAGCTTGGTTTATTTCCTGTCAAAGTAGAATTTCAAATGGATGCAAAATCAAAACAATTTCAGGTAATTCATTTCTATATTTTATATGTTATGCAGAAATTTAGACGAAAAAATACTGAAATTTCAATGTGTAATTTTGGACTTAAACTGGGTTTTCTCATGAAGTGTCATGCATGCACGCAAGCATGCATGCACACATACACACACACACGTGAATGCACGACACTTCCCAGTCTTCCTGCTTCCCTGTTAAGGCCTGCGTTCTTCCCACTGGTAGTTTCCTTACAGGCTTAATTGTCTCGTTTATTTATTCTTGCCATTATGTTTATCTATGATTTTGCACCTAAAATGCTACTTGAAGGATCAATAAGTACTCGAGACAACGTACGAACACATTTTTCAATAAAGTTACTTAATTATAGTTATAGATTATCATAAATGTCTACAAAACACGTTGGTGTCACCTCGACAACATAATTGCGTTGGGTTACAGCATTACTGATAATGACATTACCAAAGACATTTTAAAATAATGAAAGTATGCATGGCTCAGCCTAGAAAATTAGAAATTGGAAATTATGGATTATTCACCTTATTTACAAGATGAGTGCTACGTATACATTTGTCTAACATCATAAATAAAAATTGTGTTGGTGCCTTTGTATAACTATTGAACTACACTGTGTATTGTATTCTATATCTTTGTATATTTTGTATGCAAAATATACAACTGTATGCAATACAATTATATACAATCATATATTTTGTATTTAAACATAGTATAAATTGTATATTCTGTATTTGTACAATGCATACAGCAGATCACATGGAAACTGTCGCTGTCTTGCCTCACACTTCATAGACAGACTCCACACCCACACCATGGAATAAGTTTACACTGCTGTATTTTATAGACAGTTTAGGTGGAGGCGGTGTGGTGAAAGGCAGTTTCATGATGGCTTCTTGAAACAATTTGGGGTTTTTATGTTGGTAATATTTGGTGGTATCATAATCCATATGCGAATTGCTCAGGGATAAAATGAAAAGACCATTGCATTTATACGACGCCTGAACACATGCACTCACACACGTGCATGTGCACACACACACACACACAAACACACATAATATATATATATATATATATATATATATATATATATATATATATATATATATATATATATATATACATATATATATATATATATATACATATATATATATATATACATATATATATATATATATATATATATATATATATATATATATATATATATATATATATATATATACATACATACATACATACATACATACATACATACATACATACATACATACATACATACATACATACATACATATATATATATATATAGACATATAAATATACATATTTATATATGTAATTATTATGTATATATAATAAATTATATATATATAATAAATTATATATATATATTAAATATATATATATGTATATATATATATATATATATATATATATATATACACATAATATATATATATATATATATATACATAATATATATATATATATATATATATATATATATATATATATATATATATATATATATATATATATATATATATATATATATATATATATATATATATATATATATATATGTTACATTCCCTAATTCCAAGATTCTGCCTAGCCTCAACATGCTGAGGATGCAGGCAGACCAAACACTAAAATAATAACGTGCATACAGTAAAAAAATGATCTAAAGTCTTGGATAATAAATAAGTGTCTGAATGTTACTCTTAAATGCATCCTGACTATTTAGACTAACAATGCGTTGAGGGGGGGAGTTCCAAAGTCGAATTGTTGACCAAGCGTAAGTATCAATTTATAGCAATGCACGCACTTACTGACTATAACATTTTATATTCCATGCGCCCAAATAGGAACGTTTGAAACATTAGCGTTGTGACGTTCTATCGCACACTCGACTCGTATTTCTTAACCCGATTAACGCATACGAGTGCAGAGAAGTCAGTGAAAATGACACTCGGGTTTCACGAAAAGTCACGTTCAGTGGCATTTTGGCATGTTGTATTATACATATATATATATTATAAAAATGTTTCTATATTCATCACACATCTGACACACAAGTAGGTTATTGTTTTTTTTTTTTATTAACTACTCTGATCAGACCACGCGTATTTGTTTACGTCTGCATTAAAACGCTGGACCAATATGACTCTTGACCTTTCCCGACCTACCCCAGTCCATACAGAGTCGAAATCGACTATTATTGGTAATAATCGGTTGATTAGTAGTGCATGCGCGTGATTAATGTGGGGTCTAGATAGTATATCAGCATACGTATATTGTGTTTCTTGGTCTTATTTTGTCGTGTAAAACGGATCTAGTGCGACGCATCGCGGCGTGTATATTGTTACTTATATGATCCGCACAGAACGAGGTAAAACAGGTAGGCATGTCTTGATGAATTGCCGTGACAGGTGAAGTGGATTCTTTCCCAAATCTTCCCATTCATTAACAACAACGGCAGACATCGCTGTGGCCATTCGCAACAGAGATAACATAACGAAAACCCGCGGTAAGTTACGTATTCCGCCCGTGCGTTATGCCCAGTTAACCGTATGAATGCTTGGTGACTGGCGTTGGAGATTAAACATGGCGGACAAGAGACGAGTCTCGGTGCTCTCACCAGGCAAGCAGAGTCTGACCGTCTTGGATGCGAAACATCGCATGTGTTTGTCATGCCGCCCAGTCGACATTTAGAAAACTATCAACTTTCCAGATTCATTTATTGCTATTATTAAACACATGTTATTATGATGGCTCACCAGGCTTTTAAGAGTGATAACACCATGCCGTGGTTCATGGCAATGGCCAATGCAATAGCAATGATAATGGTCGTGGCTTGCCTTGTGCCAAGTTGTTGGGGTCACTGACTATGTCAATGATCAGCCCTATTCCTGGTGATGGTAACCTCTACCGTAGGCTTTAGTAATGCACTACGTTTACGGTTTGGTGTACAATGGCGTGGAGCTAACATTGATCATTTTACATCGAACCACAACTTGGTACAAGCAGTAGAAACTGTCATATACCGGTAACAGATTTGTTTATATGAAATAAGGTTTCTTATAATGTATTATATTAATGACACTGTTGCACATCTAGCAAGCCAAATGTATAAATCCTTTACTAGGTCAGTGCTGGTCAAAGTGTACAAATTTTGATCTCAGACTTTAGTACATGTACTAAATCTGAAATTTTACTAATATCAAAAGATATCCTTTGATTGAAGTATTGGCAGACTGAAATACACTTCAAATCGTTCTTCTTTCATTATAAGGTAGGGCTCTTTATGAGCATATTTAGCCGTTGTTTAGAGTTGGTTAGGCCATGACAGTTTACACATTACACCTGTGTGGGATCTGTTAGTTCCCCTGGCATAAACACCAAGGGCAGGTTTCATGTCGCCTACTTAAACTACACAGGTACTTAGTGCTAGTCCTGCTATGCATGCGTGTAAACCAAAATCTAAATGATTATCAGACATCCAGTGTTTATTATTGTATTGAAGTTATCAGAAAGAAAAGCAGTCTGATTAATACAACTTATTCAATTAATGTACATATAGTTTTTTAATGAAATTTCAATACATTAATTATTGATTCATTATAAATTCACAGTCGTCAACACTGTAGGCAGCTAAAATGCAGTTTTCCATTAGTACACAATCCACGTTCTTATCCAAAATCTTCAGTGAACAGACTGCTTCACGGCTTGATGAATGACAGTCTGATGCGGTTTTACAACCCTTAATGAGGATTCCTGTAGATGTGTCAAGCGTTTGTGGAAGTGAACATATTGTGGTATGAGTTGAGCGAATGCAGCAGCCACTCTGTGGACTGACTGTTTTAGACACCGTTGCCTTGGTAGTTGCTAATGCCAAACAAATCGCTGACAACCACTTGAAAGTGACTATATTGTACATGCAAATAAACGCAAGGCAACAAGAATTTGGAGCGTTGCTGTGAGCGAGCCGTCTTGTGTAGAAATGAAAACGTTGTCACCGATCAAATCGACTATGATGTCTTCATGACGATGATAGGAGGCGCAGGCTAAGTAAACAACATGAAACACATAATTTCATAAGACAATCAACTTAGTGTTAAGTAAACTTTCTTAGCTGCTAAGTAGGTGACATGAAACCGGCCCCAGGTAGAAGGGACCAACGGCTTTTAGTGTCTCATTGAAAAAGATGCCTCATGTTGTAAGGAGACATATATTTGCATTAAACATTGTTTGTGTTGATTGATGTGATTAAGAACTTATTAAGTGTGGCAAACTGGCACATTAATTTAGGTATTTCATTGATTGGCCAGTTACATATTGCACAAAAAGTCCTCAACTGAATTTGTGATAAATAACTACTATCATGGTCTCGGATTATACCTAATCTAGGATTGTCTGCACGTATTCATATGTGTTACATTGTTAACATGTATCATATACTGTTCTAGGCTAGCGCTGCCAATCGCCAATTGCGCCGTAGGCGAAACGGTTTCCCATTTCGCGAAAGGAAAAAACAACTCTTCGCCAATTTGGCGAAACGCTTGTACGGCCACGTTAATGGTGCATTGTCGTGTAAACGGGGGCGAACCCGTGAATCCTAGCTGCACGCCGTGGAATTGTTTTCGCGACCCAAATCTATAATTGCCCGGCGATAAGCCAATGGTTTAATTGCTCTCGGCGAAAGTTTGCGTCCTGCGGGGCAGCTACAAAATATTATTATTATAACCTGTACAATGTGGGAGCTTCCTTCCTCGTAGTTTTTTTAGTTTGTTATCGGTTAAAATGATTCGTAAATGTACTTCGGCGGGCGATGATCGCAGAAAGAAACGACAGCCAAGTTTGATCAAGGCGGACTGGTTCGTACGTTTTGCGTGGCTTATTCACGGTAGCAAAAGTCTTTCGCTGCAAAGTTTTCGTGTATGCGAAAGCAAAGAGCGTGTTTTTCACCGGGAAGGACTGCGCCAAGTCCAAGAAGGACGACTTGGCAAAACACGAGATCGACGTTACTGCCGAAGCGCCAGATGGACTTCGTGACTGCGAACGATCACGCGAAGTTGGCGATTATCGCCTATAATTATGTGGACCGTGTTGACGCAAGCGAAGCGCTGTCTCCCGACAGTTATGAACGCTTTCATACGAGGAAGCCTTCAAGATCTGTGAAGGAGCAGCGTCCCGGATTTATTGGTTTAGAGAAACGGGTGGACACTGGGTAGTGGTGGTGGACACTTGGCCTTGGGGCAACACTTGTATGGTGACGTTCTCTGTGTTGGAGATTTGCAGTGTGATCGATTTTCTTGTTTTATATTTATAATTAAACATTGTTCTATTAATTTTATTGGTGTTGTTTTATTGTGACTATATGTTTAATATACATATATTATGTTTATATAATATGTCGTAAATTAGGCCTAGTAAAAAAGAAACTAGTTTCTCGTCCGAACTTTTTTAAAGGAAGAGGGAGGCCCTTATTATTTACTATTTATGAATTCTTTTTATGAGTTTCGAAGATGGCCGCCATGTCTTAGATGCTCATGTACGGTGGTTGATTAAAAGACAAGCTGTAGTTTTTTTTCGATGCAATATGGAACATGGCATAGATGTATATTACTATATAGCCTGCCATTCCATTATCAGATACATTACCAAACAAACAAGAAGCAAACGCAATGTTGAATGTATTTATGAATGTCTTAATTGTGTAGGTTTGGCCAAGGTTTCATTAGTTTGTATCACAGGCACACAACTGAATGGCATTTAATAAATGCCATTTATACTGATTGAGACTGGAATTATATAAGTGAGTCTGCGTAAAGACTATTGCAAGGCATCAACATTCGAATCTTATTTTAGACTCTGTAGAATGCACATACATCCCTACACCTTGTATGATGAATAACGAGTGAAATGAAAGAGTATAACAGTACTTCGTACAGCAAGTTTTGGACAAAGATTTCTTCACAGAACCAGACAAACTTTAAAAAATAATTTTTCAATTGTAAATAAAAAAGGAGGCGTAGGCAAAAACGGAAGTGGACGGGAACGAGAAACTAGTTTCTTTTTTACGTCATGTTTTGCATTTTGACGTTTTGCCATCTTAGTGTCTGCTAAAAAAATGGCTAAGCAAAATCTCATTTGGCTAAAGAAAATTTGAACCTTTAGCCAAATTGGCTAAACAGATTTTAGGCCCAGCGCTAGCCTAGCTGTTAGTTTCCATGTATAATGCACCCTAACTTTTGGCACTGACCCCTGTTTTCCCTGCTTCTGATAGTTTGTTTGAAGTGCGATTCAAGATCGGCCACTGTCATTTCATCAAAGTTTGTTTGTGTGAGGATCCTGGAATCCATCTTAGAATTGTAAACATGTCACACATATTATGGCATTGCAGTCGGCTCGTCGCACGCGATGTTATATCGCCTCATCAGTCGTGTAAACCCTACGTAACTTGCATTTTTGCTTGACCATTGTGCAACTGATTAACCTGATGCACCCTGAACACCGAAATTTCGGTGTTGTGATGTATTGTTCATATTGATCGCCATTTGGCGCCACTTGGCGCCGTTGGCTTTGGTTATGCTGTTGGTGCCCGGATGAAGACAACACATGTGCGGAAGTTTTGAGCCATTTCTCGAATCGATTCGTCAATTATTAGTATTTTGCGAATTTTTTTAAAGTGACCGATATCTTGTCAACGTTTTACGATTCATGGTTACTACTGACTGAGTCTTCCTAGAAGTGCCCCGCATTCTTCGAATAGTTCACAGTGGTGCCACACTGCAGATTAGCTACCAGTCTGATTTAGAGGCTGATTTCACCCATAGCGGCAGATCATGATTCGGGCCATGTTTGAGAACTAATAGACGTGCACCCAAGCCTTCGCACTCGTGTAGTGCGCGTTTATAGGGAATAATACGGTACCCGTGGGCGTGGCATTGATTATTCAGGTCGTTCATGTGATTCAAGAACGCCAATCACGATGCCTTGGCGCTCAGGGAGCAACACATATTTGCGCTTATTAAGCTCACGCAGTCCACGCATTTCTGCATTATTTCAATTCCATTCTGGTCTGAAACATTTTTTTTTAGCCCTATCACCATATATAATACTCACCCGGACTTTTAAGTAAAAAGTTAAGGAAAAAATGCATATTATACACGGAAACTTACGGTACTTGATATTGTGCTGTATCCTTGGATATTGCATTTGGTGCATATTGCTGAGTAAACTTCTACAATTTTGATAGATAAAACCATTGATCCGCAACATGGATATTGCACAAGACAAAGACACAAGTAGCAATGCCAATTACATCACTAATAGTTAAATTGTCAGTGTATCCAAAGATAAAGACATTTATATTAAATATGGTCCAAAACACAATTTTAACCATACAAATATAAGTTGTACATATGGAAAACTATACATGGCGGGAAAGCTCTTGGTCATACTTATCGAATGAATAGTTTATAGTCAGGGTTGGCAAGTTTCTGGCGACATGTTAAATACCACAGTAAATACCATGGTATTTATCGCTGCGTCATAAATACCTTTCTGACATCAGAAACTGTTTTTGAGACATTTTCTTTAAAAAAAATTATCATGTGTCATTTTATTTAATGTGTAGATTGTGTATTAAATCAATGTAGTAATGCATTAGTAACCTGTTACATGTCATATACAATTGCATCTTTTACTCTGTGCAGTCTATCATGTTTGCATGTTCTACCAATTTGTTACCAGATAGAAATGATAACAGATCTATGTAATTGTTGCAGCATAGTTTCACTTAGTAGCTAACTTTTAAAAGAGCAGGACAGGTGTCAATCACAATTGGGAAAGCATAAAAGAAGTTGGTTAAAGCAGGTCCAGGCAATCATTTGAAGTCCCAATGTCCACAGCTGAATTATTAAGTGAGCTACAACAAAATTTTGTAAGAGTATTCACTATGTACCCCTGTACAAAGCAATAGTTAGACCACATTTGGAATATTGTATTCAAGCATGGAGGCCATATTGTAAAAAGGACAGACAAGCTAGAAAGATTACAACGAAGAGCAACTAAAATGATTCCAGAATTGAGAGACCTTAGTTATGAAAGCCGCTTATTACAATGTGGTTTGACAACACTAGAGACCAGGCGACTAAGAGGAGACCAAATAGAAGTGTTTAAAATAGGGAACGGTTATGAGGATGTTGATAGGAATATGTTCTTCAAACTTAAAGAAGGCAGTAGAACCAGAGGACACAAAGCAGCATTAGTTAAGGAGCAGTGTAGGTTGGACATGAGAAAGTACTCTTTCTCACAGAGGGTGGTAAATGAATAGAACAAACTGCCAAATGATTGTGTTAATGCTAGTAGTGTGAATGTGTTTAAAAATAGAATTGACAGATATCTGATAAGGGCGGGCTACACATAGATGAGAAAATTGTTGGACTCTCATAAGCCAATGGCTTCCTTGTCCACTTGCCATCTGGAACTTGTTGTTCGAGATGGCAATCTTGTTAAATCTTGTTAAATTGTCTGAGCTTGCTATAATGCAACATTACTGAGTAGATATTGTCAGATTGACATAAAATGATAAATTGTGAATGCATGTAGTTTAACATTTTGTCTCTGAGCTACTCTCTTAATGAATGTAGTGTACATTTAAAGGTTGATTAAAATATATATTAATTGTATATGTACAATTACTCTTGAATTTGTTGTTCTTTTTATGCAAGAATATTTGTACACATGACTGTCATTATATAAGGACTACTGATATAAGGAACATCTACTTAAAAGGAACAACCTTGAAATCCCTATACAGCCCTGTTACAGTACTCTGTTAGCATTATATAACCATGGATATAAGGAACAACAAATATAAGGAAGTTTGACCAAGGCCCAATGTGTACCTTCTGAGTATATTGAGAGTCCACTGTATATAATTTCTCCAAACAGTCAAATGAAGTCAGTAGACATTTAATTATCACTCTTCCATTTCATAGGTTATATAATTAGCAAAATCATAAATTTATATAGCATGTATTAGGTTCTGACAGTTTCTTACATCAGAAACCCATCAGAAACTAGTTTCTGACAGTTTCTGACATTGTCATGCCAGAAATACCTTTCTGACTGTCAGAAACCCAATCCTGTTTATAGTTATATCTATGGTATAGTGCAATGATATAAAGTATTATAAACCCATCCACTCGAGCCAGCTACAGTGTTATAGACCGGGAGCTCAAAGTTTTTATTTATAAATGTAACCGATGCCAAAAGGTTTGACCCCATGAAATGAAGGGCCCATTCCCGACATTTAAAAAAAATCTGTTGCTGCCGGGTCAGGAGGTTGCCCCCCCCCCTGAAATCACCCATCAAAGGGGGCAAACAAAGTACATTTAGTTATGGGAATGACACCAAGGCTAAAAACAGTGCCAAATGTTCAATTGGGGTTCCCTGAGTATGGAATGACCAATGCAAGCAATTTTAGGTGAGTGATTTCCCCTGCCAGTAAAACCCCCAAAGGGTGCGAAAATTAGGGCATTTATCTACGAGAATGACACTGATGCTAAAAACAGTGCCTTTCTTTCCATGGGGTTCCCTGAGTACGTAATGACCAATGCCAAAAATTTTTTCCCCTGCCCGCAACCCCCAAAGGGTGAGAAAGAGTGTACTTATTTAATGGAATGACACTCACACTCACTTAATGGAATGATGTGAAGGATAAAAATGGTGTTAGCTGTTCCCATGGAATCCCTGAGTATGGAATGATCAATGCCTACATAACATTCCTGGCATTGGTGAATCCTTACTCAGGGAACCCAAATGGAAGATGTGACACTGTTATTTACCCTTGGGGCCATTCCTTTAAAAATACCCCTTTCTCACCCTTTGGGTGTTGCTGGCAGGGGGAAGCGATGACGGTCCCACAACCAGTTAATGTTTAAGTTCTGGCATGCAGGCACCGTAAATTCCAGCGAGTAATCCCATTGGTTAACACAGCAACTGAAAAACCAACATTTCAACGGGTCAAACTGCCAGAAATACTGATGTAGTCAGAAGCCCCTGATGGCAAGGATGGTATAAACCTGGAAAGTTGAAAAACCAAATTGTCCAGCTTTCCCGAGAACATGCCATATAATTGTCATATGATTTTTCCATATGTAAAATAATATGGGTATATTGCCAACAAGTCATTAAGGTAGACAGATTCACAACCAGTATAGTATTCACAGCCAGTATTCCATAGCTGCTTTTTTAGCAATTCTTGTAGACATTTTAGTAGCACAGCTGCAGGGGTTGGTGCACTGTGCAGTTCTGAATTTATTTGCCTCATCAAATTGAGCGCCATAATAGCACAGTCTGGAGAAGGGGCATGTAGCTCAGTGGTAAAGCATTACTGCTGACAGGACCCTGGTTTGACCCCTTTTATAGCCACTCACAGCTTTGTATTCTTGTTTTAATGTTCACTGTCTCAGTTTATTGTTTTTTAAGGTCTTTCAGTCAGACAAATTGAAAACCTGCTTTACTGAATAAGAAAATTGAAAAATGTAATATAAATAAAAATATCTCTTCAGCACATTGATTTGTGATATCTTGAGCTACATGAATTTGTAGTTCACCCTTAAAGTGAAACCAAAGGCATTTTTGGGGTTTTTGCATCTATAAGAGTACTTGAAAACTAACTATTTGCGACTATAATCAAGAATATCATGCAAGTGGTTAACTAAATATACCTCATCGGACACCGAAAATCTTTTTTGCATTGGCAACACCACATTTGTTCAGAATGCTACGTCAAGAGTGCTGACTAGGTTTCCCACAACTCAAACTTTAAATGCCTGATCTTAGACGTAGACGAATTTAGTCACATACTTGCCAATACGCTTGACCATGCTGTTACCTCTAAAATCAACTTATTTGACAAGATTGTCCATTCATTCATTGTTTACTAACCGCCTCGTGTTCCGATTTGACAGTTCTCTTGATCGAGTGTTTGCGTTGTGTCGAAGCCTTCGGCTGAGGTACATGCTGGAAGATTGTCGGTACTGCCTCGGGCTTTAACGTTTTCCGTCGCCGACATTTTGAAGGATCTTGACCCGTTAGTTGATGAAAATATATCGACTTCAAAACAAGACTCTTCAAAATGAGCTGAACAATTTCTAGCATATTGCCAGCTAACCAGCCTGCAATTGTAAATTGATTACTTCACTACTGTTTGTTTTTCCAGAGGAAAACGAAAAAAACTACCTAGCTGAATCATGTTTACATCCAAATGATGCACAGTACAGCTTTGTAAGAGTTTTTACTGCATGTAAATCCAATATAAAAGCAAATAATAATGTAACTGCACATTTCAACCACGTTGAAAATACACGCGATATGCACAGCCTACATCACAGCCACGTTGAGGGTTAAGGGGCTGCTCGCTGTTGATTGGTAAAAATTGCAAACACTGACGAATATGTTAGCCTCCATGAAAAATGACATTAGATCAGAATTTTTCACTTTTAGAACAGATTCCCAGTAAACCACTTGCTTGATATTCTTGATTGAAGTTGCAAATGGTTAGTTTTTTAGGCACTCTTATATGTGCAAAGGCCCAAAACAATGCCTTTGGTTTCACTTAAAAAAATCAAAAAGAATAGAACTGTTGTCTGTTTTTATAAGTGCCAATTGCAATAGTTCATTTGTTGAGTACAACTGCACTGTTTTTATAAAATGAACATTACATGTAACATTATTACTCGTTATTAAACAGGGTTTACTAATTTATAGGTGGATTAATTACAAATTATGCAATAGCAGTTGAATTCCTGTATGACATGCTGCACAGCCCATATGAGCTGAGCCATAAAAAATGTACAGCAGTATAAAAAAGGTTTGCCCAGACACTCATGAAATTGCAGTAGTGTTTGGAGCATATCTAGAGGGGGTCTGGGCCCCCCTTTTTGGCCACCAGATGGATACATTTAAAATTGAAATATATTAATTAGCTGAAAACCAGATCCTAAGTGTCACCAAATTGCACCTTTTCAAGTGCTTGTCTAAAAAAATCCCATCCACACCCATTCCACTGGTGCTTCCCTTTCATTGGCCACCAAAATGAGTATATTTTCAAATTGAAAATTTTATAGTTTGCCTCAAATCCTCGTTCTAAGTCACCATGCAACCAAAGGGGTATATTAGTTCAAATTACAATTTGATTTCATATACAACTGAAGTATAGTAATTGACTGAAAATCAGATTTTAAGTGTAACCAAATTGCACCTTTTTAAGTGTTTTTGTCTAAGAAATGTCCAAAGGATGGGAAGGCGACACCCCCTTCCCACATCCACCCCCTCAGTGATTCTCACCTTGTTTTGTGCATTCTGCACTGCATAGCCATGAAAGACCACCTTCGCCCCCTTTCATAAAAAATGGACCCGCTCCTTGTGAAGTTGTATGAGCAAACAACTGGTAAAATGAAATGCATTATCTCGAGCTGTGTTAGCGAATATGAAGACAACAGTAAGACCGACCCATGACGATCTCAGTCAACAACATTGGACGCGGCCGGTCACCACTGTTAGGCTGGCCCTTTGCCAGAAATAAAATTTTGCCAGTCTTGAACATTGTAAAAGGTGTAACCTTAAACGCGCGATGGAAGCCGCTCGTGTCCATGACAGCCATTATTGGCCCAGTTGATTTATTTTCACTGGCAAGCCAATGGTGGTTGATATAATGCCATTATTGGCCCGTTTGGTTGTTATATTGGTAAGCCAAAGCAAGTTGAGCAAATGTCAAATGACAGCCATTATTGGCCGAATTAGGTTTGTTCAAAGGCAGGCTAAGTTCAGTTTAGCCAGTATTGGCCCAACTGATTCTTACAGCTGTGCAGTGAGGTTGGCGTTATCACCTGCACAGTAATAATAATTGAAGAAGAGCCAACACATGAAGGTTCATGAAAAAGTAACTTGACACTTTATTTTAAATATATAAACATGGAAGTAATGTTTGAAGCATCTTAAGACTAAGTACATGCATGCAGATATCTTGGACTATTCAGGGACAGTAGCAGGGACGGTGCTTTTATTCATGTTTATGAAAAATGCATCGATTGTCATGAACTTTGACGCTGACATATCGCATCTTTTCACTCATTCTCGCTTGGCAGTTGCCATTTTGAACTTGCCCCACGACATCTGGGTCACGGGGTTGTTTCTTCAAATGAGAGGGCCAATGGATAGGCACTGAGAAAGGCCATAGAAATGCGTTTCCCAACCAGTGACGTACACGATTACAATAAATAGAGATCAGTCACAGTATCATTATTTTCCAACGATGTCAAGGTTAAAAATGTATAGGGGCCTAGTCTTATAGGTTGACAGTATTCGCTATTCTGCCGCCAACAACATTCGTCGAATCACGACCGCATACGCTATGAGTCGCTAAGACAGTTCAAACAATTTTATTATGAAAAAATCTCATCTTGTAAAAAGAAAAACCCGTATTTTATTTTACCTACCTAATTTTACCTGGCTAAGGGCCTGCTGTTAGCTCCTACTGTCCATTAAGTAATGTCTGATTTGCTAGATGTCATTACTCGTAGCGGTGCTCTTGGGTTACCACATCAGGCGTGACTCTGGCACACCTTGCAGCAATAGCTTGTGGTCGGATTCTGGGTCAGTTTTTTCCGACATCCAATTTGACTACGAATGTATTTTCTCCGAAGTGTTTATGGAAAATACATTTTGCTGGAAAATACATTTTGCAAATCTGCTGGTGTAGCATACATGTGGAGAATACATTTAGGAAGTCAGCCGAGTCATATGCCTAGCCCATCAAAGGGCGTGCCTGATGTGAGGGAGATGTTTTGTCTTTCAACATCTTATCTGGGCAGGTGATTTTGGTGTTATATATAGAAATTAAGTGATCTTTTTGACGGGATTTTAGCACTAAATTAGCTAATTAATGGGTTGTAGCATTGACAAGCTCTACTCACTACTACAGACAGGCATTTTAAAGATGTATATCAGTTCAGTGTTGTGCCTTCCACAACATCTGTAATGCTGTATCAGCAATGGATGCATGAAATTAATTAAATTTACATAGATGCTTAGAAATAAGTATTGTGTAAATGATAACATGGTAACAGTTGTTGAATTACAATTATTTCGTGTGTATATTATGATGAATTCTTGTAGAACGAGACATCCAATTCATCTGAATAATTATCTATAGCTGTTAGCACATCTATTCTAATGACACAAATATAGTTACTAGGTTTACACTTCATAGTAATAAAAACATTATGACTTTTTTGTGAACACTTTTTAGTTACTGTAATTTGTATTAACATGGAAAATGATGCAAAATGTTATTCTTATAAAACTTTTAATTTTAATAAATTTTATTGGCGCTGAGAGACTGGGAAATTGGTAACTTGTTTCAGCCCACAAATACAAAACATCTGTGTAGCTAGCTTCGTCCTTCCTATATGTCAGTGATCAGGCATGTCATCCAGGTGTTGACAATCTGTGCAGTTTGCTGTAGAATGGCTTCAGTGCTCACTGATCTTGTTATATATTTTTAATCTTGTAAACAATACTAGCAACACCCCCATCCGTTAACAGTATTTTCACTAGTATTGCTTGAAACCACTCCTGTCACTGCTAGGCAGTGCTAACAGCTAACATTAATATCCAATTAAAAATGATGGGAAACAGAATTAATCCATGAAATGAGCCGTCACTGTTGAACCGATCAAATGACTTCACTGCAAAATTGACGATGAATGAAATGTTTCTATAACTGTCAAACTTCACCAACAACATTGTGTTCTATTCCTGGTTCACATTTCTGGCTCATTGCAAGCTCATGGCTTGGTGGTAATTTTGGAATATCTGACTATAGATACTAAGATAGCCGCATTATTTATTGCATTGGGAAATACCCCACCATACTGGACTACTGTCTATGATGCAATGTTTTGAATGTAATGTATGCGTAACAAAGTCTGGTTGATACTTGAGCAGAGAGACCGACACTACCACTGCTCATGTAGATGACAAAAAGTGAGACAGGCCGCGGTGGTTATTCCTAGAGTTTAGCAAAGTAATAAAAGGTAACGTTTAATTTTTGGTATTAAAGTCCATGTGAAAAAAAATGTATTTTGGGCAGTGCTTATAAGCGTGTGACGATTCCACACTAAGAGAACTATTGTATGGGACTGGTGTATTTCCTGTTGAATTTCCTCATTACTCTCTACATACAAATTGAAATGTAAAAGAGACATGCCGATGCCTTGGTTGTTTTGTTGGTGTTACCTGGAGTTGCAGTTGTCTTGGCCTGTTGGGATTGCCTTTCGATCAAATCTTAATATGGCTAAATCACTCGTAATGAGTGATTAATAGGCCACGGGCAACTAATTATAGCCAGCTTAAATATGACGTCAACACAGAAATGTTGATTGTGCTTACAGACTTGGGGTCAGTTACATTGAAGTTGAAACTACAACTCCAGAATTGTTGTTTTTAAAAGTAATTGGAATTGGTGAAAATTTTATTGGCATTTTCAGTTACATCATGTAACTTTTTAATTCAAATTATTTGCTACAGATAATCAATAAACTATGATATGTTGTATATATATGTGTATATATATATATATATATATATATATATATATATATATATATATAACCACAGACATACTCTATTCCCAAAACTAATGTGTATTTTAGAACAGCTTTATTTGATTTCTGCATTATGTGGTACAAATTAAATGGAAAACATATATATATATATACGTCACCATAATCTTGTATGTAATATACTTTGAACAGTATTATAAACATAACTAAGCAATCTAAGCACTATCTGTGACTTCCTGCAATTGAGTTAGCGTGATATTAACATTCAAAATATAAAACGCATTTGTAAATATGATTTTCAATGTTTTGACTATTTCTACCACATTTCATTCTGTATTTCAATATTTGATTTCGGTGGGCCATGTGATGATGATCAATGGTAGGATGAACTGATCAAATGTCTTCTCGTGATATATGTGTATATTTAAATCATCACTAGTCATGTGACACCTCATCAATTGTCATGTGACACCTCATCAATTGTCACATGACACCTCATCAATTGTCATGTGACACGCCTGTAAATGAAACATATCCACTATAGCAACTGAACCCATATTTCACAAAGATAGTTTTAAAGCTAATTATGATATTAATGTCATCAACTTTTTATCAGGTTTATGTGTCTCAAAAATATTTATAGGCATCAATAAACCAACAAAAGCTACATTGTAACATGTGAACATCGTAACAGAATAGATTTCTCCAATCAATCTGCATAATGAACACTCATTTTATAGGGTCATTTTATTTTCACATGCTATGACATCAGACTTGGCAGGTTTTTGCTACTGGTAAAAACCAATACAAACCTCCCTGGCAAAAATATGTTTTTGCTGTCCAAAATTGTAATAAAAAAACACTTGGGAAATGGGAAAAACTGGATTGGAACATCATGTTTCATTGTTTACCACTGACAGATGATGACCTTTAGCTGGATGACAATCTGCATAATTAATACTAATTTTATAGGGTGGAGACTGGCCAGTGTAATGCAGTAGATTATGCTACGTAGCAGGAAGTGATGGTTTCCAGTCACCACAATCTGACTTGGAGACCGTCTGAAAAATAAACAAATTAATGTAACTTGGCAACTGCATCAGGAAAGGACGACCAACTGTTCAGCACCATATTGAGACTAACGTACTGTACCCTGTCCAGCACGCAGACAGTTGACTTCACTCTGTGGGCGGAGAGAAATCAATATGCCGAGACCATGCAGGTACAAAGGCACGAACAAAACACATGAACACCTACTCAGCTGTAGGCACGTTTAAAGAGTTGCAATACGCTGTTGCCTCGAGGCAATCGATGATGGGGTTCCAAGAGACGTTGCCTTGTCGCGGATTTCATGTGTGTTTTATCAGCGTTTGTCCGCAGAGTAGGCCAAATAGGTAGACTAACCAGACACCGAAATCTGGTGGGAACAACGCAGTAGGCCATCGGGCCAGGTTATTGACACCCGACTAAGCTATACATAGCCCTATCTCAACACAATCACGTGTCTGTAGTACTGCGTCATGTTTCACTCTGTGGTACAATATCAGTCCAGTCGGAGCAGTGGAAAGTTGACAGGTTCTTGTAGTCTGGAAATGCCTAGATTCTACATGCAGTCATTTCGCGAAATGACTGAAATGTTTGATGTCTTATATAGCTGATGTTTGAGCTTCAGTGGTACCTTTTTGTCGCACACTACTCCTGTGAGTTCTTTCCACTTGTTCTACACTAGGCGTACTCGGTTTTTAGTCTGTCTCAACACCGCCTTCTGCATCGAAGATCGAGCCCAGCTATTTGAATTTGTAGACTGTTGGTAGCTCCTGGTTTTCCATTGTTAGTCTGCACTCGGATGTCAAAGGTGCCAAGTATTCTGTTTTTTGTCGACTCGCTCTCAGACTCCGGCTCTGCATATCATTTCTCCACACATCTGGCTGTTGCTGAGCCTCTTCTTTCGTTTCCTCACACAGCACTAGGTCATCAGCAAACAGCGTAGCTCGGGGTGGTGTTGTGGCGATGTTCTCTGCCGTCTTCAGTGTGTATCTTAAATGTTGAAAATATATCCATGGTGTGACTTTGCACATCCATCCACAGCTGTAAGTTTCAGCTGTTCAGTCATATTCAAATACCCCTCATTCGGAATTAAATGTTTTTGACATTTCTTTAACATGTTCTAGAGTTCTTCTTTAAATTTTACTTAAAAATTAACCTTCGCTATTGTGAACAGCCAGCAATGCTAAGAAGCAAATGATTGAGACATTGATTTCCGTATTTTTATAGGGACACACAACAAATTGGTTAAATGGTCTGAAAAATGGCAAATGTTATTCAATTTTAGGAAGTGTAAATGCATACACATACACGTAAACATGCCCTATGTAATCCAGTTATTGGGCTACTTACAGAGATGCCAACCATTGCGATTTGGGCATAATCATTACGATATTTGGCCCTCCATTATGCTATTACAACGTATCAGTCAATAATTACTCTCCCTGTCCTTTCCCATACAAAATATCTTAAGTCAAATATTTCCCATGACAATATTGTCAACAGCCATTGTTTTCCGTTCCCCGCCGCCCTTTCCCAGGCAACTACTAGCGTATCAGCAACCACACACTTTCCAGTTACCATATTTTGACTACAAATTACATCAGGTTAAGGTTTACTGCGCATTCATTCGTGCCAGCGCGGGAAATGATCAGCAGATTTCCAAAATGGCGTTCGCAGCAGCTTTTTAGAAGTAGTTGTCATCGTCTTTATGCATGAAATATCACAATATATAACACTGATACACACATCAGAGGCATACCAAATTGATATTCTTACACAATCCATACATGTAGTATCATTTATTATAGATGACACTTTGGAAATACAAAGAAAACAAACTTTGAATCAAAATGCGATATGTGCGACTATTGTATTGGCCAATTATCGCTCATCGAGTATACCGGCGATAGCAGCGGGGGAAGCTGGACTCCGGGCGAGTGTACCAGTGATAGCAGTGGGGGAAGCTGGACTCCGGGCGAGTGTACCAGTGATAGCAGCGGGGGAAGCTGGTCTCCGGGCGAGTGTACCGGCGATAGCAGTGGGGGAAGCTGGACTCCGGGCGAGTGTACCAGTGATAGCAGTGGGGGAAGCTGGTCTCCGGGCGAGTGTACCGGCGATAGCAGTGGGGGAAGCTGGACTCCGGGCGAGTGTACCGGCGATAGCAGTGGGGGAAGCTGGTCTCCGGGCGAGTGTACCGGCGATAGCAGTGGGGGAAGCTGGTCTCCGGGCGAGTGTACCGGCGATAGCAGTGGGGGAAGCTGGTCTCCGGGCGAGTGTACCGGCGATAGCAGTGGGGGAAGCTGGTCTCCGGGCGAGTGTACCGGCGATAGCAGCGGGGGAAGCTGGACTCCGGGCGAGTGTACCGGCGATAGCAGCGGGGGAAGCTGGACTCCGGGCGAGTGTACCGGCGATAGCAGTGGGGGAAGCTGGACTCCGGGCGAGTGTACCGGCGATAGCAGCGGGGGAAGCTGGACTCCGGGCGAGTGTACCGGCGATAGCAGCGGGGGAAGCTGGTCTCCGGGCGAGTGTACCGGCGATAGCAGTGGGGGAAGCTGGACTCCGGGCGAGTGTACCGGCGATAGCAGTGGGGGAAGCTGGACTCCGGGCGAGTGTACCGGCGATAGCAGCGGGGGAAGCTGGACTCCGGGCGAGTGTACCGGCGATAGCAGCGGGGGAAGCTGGTCTCCGGGCGAGTGTACCGGCGATAGCAGCGGGGGAAGCTGGACTCCGGGCGAGTGTACCGGCGATAGCAGCGGGGGAAGCTGGACTCCGGGCGAGTGTACCGGCGATAGCAGCGGGGGAAGCTGGTCTCCGGGCGAGTGTACCGGCGATAGCAGCGGGGGAAGCTGGACTCCGGGCGAGTGTACCGGCGATAGCAGCGGGGGAAGCTGGACTCCGGGCGAGTGTACCGGCGATAGCAGCGGGGGAAGCTGGACTCCGGGCGAGTGTACCGGCGATAGCAGCGGGGGAAGCTGGACTCCGGGCGAGTGTACCGGCGATAGCAGCGGGGGAAGCTGGACTCCGGGCGAGTGTACCGGCGATAGCAGCGGGGGAAGCTGGACTCCGGGCGAGTGTACCGGCGATAGCAGTGGGGGAAGCTGGACTCCGGGCGAGTGTACCGGCGATAGCAGTGGGGGAAGCTGGACTCCGGGCGAGTGTACCGGCGATAGCAGTGGGGGAAGCTGGACTCCGGGCGAGTGTACCGGCGATAGCAGTGGGGGAAGCTGGACTCCGGGCGAGTGTACCGGCGATAGCAGTGGGGGAAGCTGGACTCCGGGCGAGTGTACCGGCGATAGCAGCGGGGGAAGCTGGACTCCGGGCGAGTGTACCGGCGATAGCAGCGGGGGAAGCTGGACTCCGGGCGAGTGTACCGGTGATAGCAGTGGGGGAAGCTGGACTCCGGGCGAGTGTACCGGCGATAGCAGTGGGGGAAGCTGGACTCCGGGCGAGTGTACCGGCGATAGCAGTGGGGGAAGCTGGACTCCGGGCGAGTGTACCGGCGATAGCAGCGGGGGAAGCTGGACTCCGGGCGAGTGTACCGGCGATAGCAGTGGGGGAAGCTGGACTCCGGGCGAGTGTACCAGTGATAGCAGTGGGGGAAGCTGGACTCCGGGCGAGTGTACTCACGCGTAGCATAAATGTGTAGTTATTACATTTATATAATTTGCACTCCTTGTTATTGATAACATCTACGTGCCACATGCCTTCGAATACGTTGCTAGGATGTTTGTCTGAACTACATGGTCATTGACAATAGTAATGACAAGAGTTCTTGTGTTCTTCACAATGGATCACACTTGATCATTGTTATTTATAAGTTAAAATGTATGTTTTAAAATACGTGTATGGCATGATGCAGTGTGCATTCTTTGTATAAATTTACACCAGTTCTGACTTCTGTACTCCATGTTCAGATCTTGATAATGATGTTTTTTCAATCACGTTTTACTATTGGAATGAAACCATTTCGTAAGGCATTATGAAACATTGATGTTTAGTGAAAACTATTAATATTTTTCTTTAAAAACTGAAATTTGGAATTCCCAATTAGTGCTGAGATGGCTCTTAAATGCATCACGGAGCATCATTCCCCACCCCCTCAGTGGGGGAAGGGATACCCCCACATACTCCTCCAATGGGAGAGGGGATACCCCATACACTCATCCAATGGGAGAGGGGATACCCCATACACTCCTCCAATGGGAGAGAGGATACCCCATACACTCCTCCAATGGGAGAGGGGATACCCCATACACTCCTCCAATGGGAGAGGGGATACCCCATACACTCCTCTGCAAACACCTTCAACGTTTGCCACAACTGCATTCTTTAGTCACCTCTGGGGCTTTGCCGCAACATCATTACTCCGACTTATGGTTGGAAGTTGGCATCTCTGTACTTACGAGAACTATCACATATGAAGAGAAACAACTAATTAATTGTATCCCTGTACAAAGCAATAGTTAGACCTCATTTGGAACAATGTGTACAAGCATGGAAACTAAAATGATTCCAGAACTGAGAGACCATAGTTATGAAAGCCGCTTATTAGAATGTGGTTTCAAATAGAAGTTTCCAAATAGAAGTTTCTGAAGTATTGAATGGTTATGAGGATATTGATCTAGGAATATATTCTTCAAAGAAAGCAGTAGAACCAGATGACGCAAAGCAGCATTAGCTAAGGAAAAGTGTAGGTTGGATATCAAAAAGAATTTTTTCTCAGAGAAAATAAATGAATGGGATAAACTATGTGTTAATAATGATCGTGTTAATGCTGGTAGTGTCAGTATATTTAAAAATTAATTTGACATAATATCTGATAAGGGCAGGCTGTATGTAGATGAACAATTTTGTTAGACTTTCGATAAGCCAATGGTGCATTCCGTCTCAGATCAACCAAGGCTTGTTGCACTCCAGGGCTCTACACTAACTCCTAGAAGGCACTTGTCCTGAACTATACTTGTCCCCCTGAAAACTACAAACAGTGAATTGTTATGGCATGATATAACACCCACCTGGATCTATATAATTTCCAGCATGATGTTTCTAACAAATATGTTTTAGTGCATTTTTTTAGTGTAGAAGGAAAAATGTCAATAATTCCAAGAAATAAAATGTTAGATTCCATTAAACGTTATTTATTTTGGGTGTCAACAAGTTAAAACGTTTCAGTCTTTTTATTAAACTGAATAGTACATGTTTTATATTGCAACGGCATGAACTTGTGTGGTGGGACAAGTGTCCAGGATTATGTACTTGTCCTACACTAGTAGCTACTTGTCCTGGACAAGTGTTAATGTTGAGCCCTGCACTCATATTTTTGAATACATTTTTACCAGTTCATCCACAGGTCAATATAAGCACACATGTGAAACCTTATGACTGTAGCTCGAATAGTTTCTGAGTTATGACCATTTCAAATTGGTTATATTGACCTGTGGATTAATTGGTAAAATTTGGAATTGGAATGCCCCAATGACTTCCAATCTTGTTAAATCTCTAAAAACATCCAGTTGGGACAATCACCCACCACTGTAGGCAGTTAGCGGTTCCAATTAGTGAATGCTTCAGTGCCCTTCCATTACCTGTCTATCAAATTGGAGTGCACTGAGATAGCTGTCAGTCAAACTTTGAGGGGTGGGTTAGAGTCTTATACACAGCTATGGATAATTTATCATAAAAATTTTAAGATTTGCCAAGAAAATTGCAAATATAAATTCATGAGGAATGTTAACTTGAGTAATAAGAATGTCTGATGAATTATGAATGCTGACATTAACATATAATTCACATTTGAACAATATATAATGGTAACAGTGTTACACAGTATGTCTGAAATGGTCACAATTCAAACTGTGTAAAAACTGTGCCATGTTTCCAGGCATTTTGTGAAATGACTGAATGAAACAGTCATTACACTTAATACCTAAAAATGTCAGGCATTACACGGAATGACTGATTACACAGTTTGCCTGTAACATAATAGGTGGAGCAATCTTTGGAATTTTTTGCTTATTTTTTCCTGGACCCAGTCATAAATAATTCATTAGTTTTTCTGATGATTTCATCAACACTAAATAACATAGTTACACACACAAACTAACACGTCAATACTAGATATGTTCGATTTCTTTAACGAGACATTCAATAACATTTAGTTGAGAAGGGACTTTTAATTATATTCTGCTCTTTCATCTTCTTTTTTATTTAATAACAACGAATAGTTATAACTTCACAATCCACAGGGAATTATTATGAGGAAGTAGCTAGTGTGCACACCGTACAGTGTACATAGACAATTGTGTTATGCTTATAGGGTTCAGCCTACTGTTGACTTTCCCACTGGAAATCGTGACCATAAAAAATTCTAAAACTTTGCCAAAATTTAAAAAAAATTAACATTTGTAGCTCTTGCAAAATGCCTGTATGTGCGATATCCGCCATTGTTTACCAATATTGGCACGAATTTCGGTACACATGTCTAGTGGCCAAAAAAAATTCTAAATATCCTGCCGCCTAAGATCATCTAAAAATGCACCATTTCACTCTCACCTGCTTCTACTAGTAAAGCTGGCAATGTCTCTGCTCAAATGCACTTACGTCAGATCATATGAATTTAAAAAAACTTACTATATCTAAACTTACTATGCCTTTCATTTGTCTGTAATACACCAGGAAGTCTAACTGAGGCATGACCTCTATAGGGGGAAGACCACAGTAAAGAATTGCATTGGTGGCCATGTTAACTCTTACAGTGCTAGTCACGGCTTATGCCTCACTGCTACTTACTGCACATCACCGCTAATCGCGGCATCAGTCGACGCACTGCCGGCCTCCCAGTGCTAAGCGCGACATGCCTTTTCCGGATAACCCCACTCTTCTGTCGTCATTCTGCAGGAATCCCACCTACAATTCCACTTGAAAACATTAACACACTATGGCCCCGATACCAGGAACATGTATAAACTGTTTCACATCAATAATATATTTGATCATGCATCGACCACCGAAGTCAGTTATGCAACCACCACCGAAAGCATTTAAAAATGACAGCAGCGGGTGCACGCGTGTTTCGGCCTGGCATCGAGCGAATTTGCAATGATTCTTTGATGCGCATTTTGCTGAAATTGAGTCGGACGATGACAGCATAGAGTTTGAGGTGTTTGCACCCGACGATGTCTACGGCTAGCCAGTAAATTTGGTAAATTCTGACCGCGATCGCGATGTAGCTATCCACCGACACTTATTTATATTTCACAGCCAATATGCCTGCTGGTGTAAATAAGATGGCAACGGCCCAGTCTGCTCCATTTACGGGTGAGCGACAACTACACGTTGACCTCCCAGACAACGCAACTCCACTTGATTTCTTTACCTGAGTACTTACCTGCGACATCTGATGTATAGTGACTTTACATGACAATCTTCATAGAACTTCCGTACAATGATGTGCAAGAAGACTTCACATTTTGCCAAGTCCAAAATACAAACCTTCCCGTTTTATTCATATGAGATTGGGACATAATATACCTGGATACCTGCCAGGCAAGATATATACCTATGTGCAGTACGTTGTGAAGTGTGTTAATGGATTAAATGTCAGTGTGGTACATTATGGCTCCATTATTTACCGATAGTTTCTTCTTTAAACAATCACTAACATATAATGTACTTGATTTTACCTGTTTTTACCTATTTACACAGTTGCTGTGATGGCCAGGTAACTGCAAGATGAGTGTAATGGGAATGAAAGAGAGGACAAATATATATGCTTCAATTTTCATATTGGTTTTATTGAGGTATATCAACAAAATAATACAGGAAGTCCATAACAGATAAGTTGGTTTAATTACAGCCAATTTGCGTTGACTTATTCAGCATTGGTATTCTTATGCATGCATAAAGCACTAGCACTAGGGATGTACATGTGAGTGTATATGCATGCATAAAGCACTAGCACTAGGGATGTACATGTGAGTGTATATGCATGCATAAAGCACTAGCACTAGGGATGTACATGTGAGTGTATATGCATGCATAAAGCACTAGCACTAGGGATGTACATGTGAGTGTATATGCATGCATAAAGCACTAGCACTAGGGATGTACATGTGAGTGTATATTGTAGCACTGTAAGAGTTAACGTATTGTCTGATTAAAAGAAAACGTGAACATCACAAATTCTTTAAATTTTTTACAGCAATTGCCATCATCTCATTGACATGCTGACCAAGTTTTGTAAAAATCACATACCTCCAGCTCTTTTAAAACACCCCCACGTGTGATGCCCATAAATTTTGAAAAAAAATAGCCATATATTCATGTGCCCACGTGGCTCATAGCAGAAAAATTCCCATAAATCCCTCCGTTTGTTCAACTTTAAAAAAATGCACTATTTCACAGCCAATAACTTCTACAAAGAAACTTGTGAATATGCCTGCTCAATTGCACTGATGTCACATCATATGAATTGTTTAAATTCACATATCACAATTTAATATGCCCTACATTTGTGTGAAACAATAAACAGGAAGATCAACTGTGGCCTTACCCCTATAACTGCATGGAGCCAGTCTTCCATACATACAAAGATCAGCTGTGGCCTTACCCCTATAACTGCATGGAGCCAGTCTTCCATACATACAAAGATCAACTGTGGCCTTACCCCTATAACTGCATGGAGCCAGTCTTCCATACATACAAAGATCAACTGTGGCCTTACCCCTATAACTGCATGGAGCCAGTCTTCCATACATACAAAGATCAACTGTGGCCTTACCCCTATAACTGCATGGAGCCAGTCTTCCATACATACAAAGGCAGCAGGTAGGGAAATATGACTGGGAGATCATGTTTACATTAGAATAACAATAGTTTTATTATGCTTTGCAACCATAAAGACTGAATAGTACATATATAGGCATACACGGTGAATATAATTATATACATTAAAAGGGATAAAAAATAAAAGGCAAAGAATTAATAGCATTAAATTGCATATAAATATAGTATAAATCAGTATTAAATTATGAACATTAAATTGCATGTAAACAAATATAATATAAATTTGTATTGAATTAAGACCATTAAATTGCATATAAATAAATGAAAAAAAGAGTGATAAATGTAGGGCATTGACTTGCATGCACATTAGTAAATGAAATTAAAATTAGGTTTTGTGTTAATTACAAGTACCAGGGGTAGATTATAAAATAAAGTCGTGATCAGGTCTACTGCCTGTGGTAAAGTCCATATGGTTTAAAAGAGTTCTTAAATCTATCAGTTCTGCGTTAAGGCACAGTGTACTTGCAGTTACTGCGGGTTGCGTGAGTAGGTTCCCTGATTGGAGGTGATGCAACTTGTGATTGGGTTGTTGCATGTTCGCAAATAGAGTTCTGCATAGTATTTCCCTCCGGTCTGCCAGTGTTGGGATTCTCGCTGTGACTATGGCTTTGGCGTAAGACACATTTCGGAAGATTATGCACGTTGTTCGTCTTTGTATGGAATCAAGCTGCTTCGTTTGCAAGCGTGCTCAACCACTGATCGGACCAGTGATGTGTAAATCTTAATTAATGAGGTGGTAGGATTCAACTCTGGCTCAGTTGAGCAGTATTATGAAGTATAGTCATTGCGATGCTTTGGCGGTTATTTAATCTATGTGCGGTTCCCTTTTTAAATCAGCTGTTCACGTGACACCTAGTACTGTAGTCGGGTTGACTTCTTGCTTAACGGCAAGGTCGACATTCATGAACAGATAACCGCCGAATTAAATTTAAATTTGTTGTTCGTTAAAACGTATTGGGGGGTAAACATTTTAAAATTCATATAGTTTATTCTAGATATAAGAAGGTTTTACAATAAAAAAACTATCAGACCTTTTACCTGCAATTATTTCATGCAACTTATGTCATTGTTTGAATTTGGTAATGAGCACATGAAGTGCATGTTTGTTCATAAGGCACTCGGTGTGTCTCAGTGCACTAAAGTGATATCTAAGCAGTCAGATGTCTAAGCAGTCAGCTGTATACAGAATACATGTCAAGTACTCCCTCAAGCTGCGTTTAGCTCACCTATGTAAACTCCTATTTAGATGGTTAGTAGAACTGTGCCAGTCAGTGTGTGTGTGTGTGTGTGCACTTACTCCATATGTATATATATAGTGACCGGGTGATCCAGATATCTGCTGGTATATTTGGACACTCGACACAGACAGGGAGCCAATGAGTGCTTTTGTTGACAGCTGGGTGCTAGTGGATGGATTTATGTCCATGGCAGTTTGTAGACTGTGTTGACTTCCACAGGTGCTGAGGAGAGAAAGCAGATGCCCCCTGGCTGATTCGCTGTGCACCAGACTGGACTGCTAGACTCGCCTGCCCAGGCCTGCAACCCTCACTGCCAAGATTGTGTCGTTCACAGAAAGCTGCCACCTCCAGACTTGTTATCACTGGCAGGTAGGTGCTGTGCTACTACGTTATCTCTGATCTACCTTTTTGTTCCCAGAGTGGAAACAAACAGTTATCTCTGATCTACCTTTTTGTTCCCATAGTGAAACAAACAGTTATCTCTGATCTACCTTTTTGTTCCCAGAGTGAAACAAACAGTTATCTCTGATCTACCTTTTTGTTCCCAGAGTGAAAGAAACAGTTATCTTTGATCTACCTTTTTGTTCCCAGAGTGAAACAAACAGTTATCTCTGATCTACCTTTTTGTTCCCAGAGTTGAAACAAACATTGGAATTAGGGCTTTCTCGGTTGTCGCACCAACTCTGTGGAACTCACTTCCTGTTAGTGTTATGTCTGCAGGAAACTGTATAATGTCGTCTGAAGACGTATCTTTTTAATTGTGCTTTTCAGTGGTGCTTACCCTTCGTATCACCCTAACGTATCCATCCATCTGTTGACAACTTTAACACTGTATGCCGGTTTCTAGAATGCCAAACCCTTTCGTTTTGATGCACTTCTTGGCCCGGGTTTCTGAGGATTTATGTGCAAGTTTTTTTGTATTATCATTATATTATTCATTGTGAACTTGTATAGACTTTTCGATTATTATTTTTGCTATGTAAGATGATGATCTTAGCATTTGTTTTTAGTACATTAGTAATGTGGGGATATTAAATCACCGGGAGTGGATGGAATTCCTCCAAAACTACTAATGGAAACAGTAGAACAAATCAGTGTACCACTTGCAAGATTGTTTATCATTAAAAGAGGGAGTTGTTCCTTTTGAATGGAAAGAAGCAAACATCGTACCATTATTTAAAAAGGGTTCGAGAAATAAGTAAGAGAATTACAGACCTGTGAGTTTAACGTCAGTGATTTGTAAATTATTAGAAAGGTTAATAAAAGACCATATGGTGGACTTCCTTGTTAGGCATAAATGATTAAATTCATCTCAACATGGATTCCTAAAAGCGAGGTCATGCTTAACAAATATGTTATGTTTTTTGGAAGAAATCACTAAGTGGATAGACGAGGGATCGCCAGTAGATATTTTAGACTTAGATTTTCAGAAAGCTTTTGACAAAGTGCCACATCAAAGATTACAACTTAAATTAAAAGCCCATGATATCGGGGATGGAATAATTGACTGGATAGAACAATGGCTGACCGACAGAATCAGCATGTTGTAATAGATGGAGAAGTTTCAAACTGGAAATCAGTTTTGAGTGGGGTACCACCAGGATCAGTATTAGGACCTTTATTATTCTTAATATATATCAATGACTTGGACGACAGTAACATACTCAAATTTGCAGATGACACAAAAGTGTTTAGAAAGGTTAACACTGATGGTGATAAACAACATTTACGATACGATCTAGACAGATTATTGAATTGGTCTGAGAAATGGCAGATGTTCAATTTTGCGAAATGTAAATGCCTACATACAGGACATGGGAACTTGGATGTAAACTATAAAAAAAAAAATTAATGGGAGGTACTGTTCTGGTCACTACTGTAAAAGAAAAGGACTTAGGAGTTACAATAAGTGCTGATATGAAAGTTTCAGAGCAATGTGGTATTGCAGCTTCAAAGGGTAATCAAATTCTTGGGTTGATTAGGAGAAACATAACATACAAAGAAAAAAAGCTAATTTTACCTCTGTATAAAGCAATAGTTAGATCTCATTCAGAATACTGCATACAAGCGTGGACACCATATCGTAAGAAGGATATAGATATGCTTGAACACATACAGAGGAGAGCAACTAAAATTATTCCAGAACTGAGAGACCTTAGTTATGAAGAACGCCTGAAAGAATGTGGTTTAACAACTCTAGAGACAAGGCGGTTAAGAGGAGATCAGATTGAAGTTTTTAAGGTATTGAATGGGTATGAAAATATTGATAGAAATATGTTTTTCTCTCTCAAGAAAGATAGCAGAACTAGAGGACATGAGGTAAAGTTAGGAAAGGACCAGTGTAGATTGGATATCAGGAAGTACTCATTCTTACAGAGGACAATAAATTAATGGAACAAATTATCTACAGATTGTATATCTGCAAGTTTGACACATATCTCAGGAGGGCGGGTTACACGTAGATGAACATTGATGGACTCTCGATAAGCCAATGGCTTCCTTGTCCACTTGCCATCTGGGCCTTTGGCTTGGATGGCAAATCTTGTTAAATCTGAGTGAGGACTGTCGACTCCTTCCTCTCTCTCTCTCCTTCATGCAGGTTGACAGGTGGATGGGTTGCACTGTTAGGTCTGTGTTCTTGATGAGTCTGTTACGTAGGGAAGGTGTACTCTTCCTCTTGGTGTTTGACTCAGGGTAACACGAAGCGTGTCTCGGCACTCTTGTGGTATGCAAATGTGGTCATTTATGTATTGAAGTATTTGTTCCATTATTGAATTATTTATTAATTACTTTTTATGTGACTTTAAAAAAAATTGCTTTTAAGCATTTTTAAGCACATTTTAATTACATGGACATTTTATTACTTAGCTATAATTATTCTATTTATTTATTAAATTTTTTTTTACTTTCACTCGGTTTATGGTGCATTTTTTTACATTGAAATGTCTTATTTATTCATTATGTGAATCCCATCAGAATGGCTTAAAACTGCTTCCTCAACTGATTTAGCCTATCACAAATCTGGTTCAATGGTGTCCAAATGTGTATTGTGTGAATAGTTTATGTAACATCTGCAGTCGATTTAATTTTAAAATGCCTATTCTTTCAAATCGTTGAAAGAAATTACTTTGGTCGTTAGATCTGGTAAGATTCAAAATAATGGATATCCAAAATGGTAAACTCTTGCCGATCAAATGTTATGAAATTTCACCAAGAAAGAAAATTATGATTTTTCAGTATTTCTGTTTTCACTTCAGTTAACTTTAACAAGCATTAACTAATATAATAGTTTGACTGATGATTTCAATGAAACTACATACAAAAGTTGCACAAACAAGCTAGCATGTTGTAGTGGATACTATGTAGGTTTGTTTTTTGCAAAATGAATTTGAAATGAGACTAGCAAAAAAATCGAATTGATTAAGCACCTTTAACCCATTTTATCCTGAAGCTATTGCAAATGAGTTGCAGCCAGTTCCTGCCAGATCCAAGAAATCAGCTTGACAGGTTCAGAAATTCATTGACAGGCCTTCCTTTAAAATGGTCTAACTTTATTGTTTCTCATTCAATTTTAAAATGTGATATACCATTAGAGAGCAGATAAAACAAACTATCATGTTATATTAATAAATTAGCTGTTTAAATTAACATTTTATAACAATTTTAATTGTAAATTGTGTTTTGTCTTCTTACTTTTCACCTGACATTTTCTCCTTGAAGGAGGCAACTTTTCAATGAGCAAGTTTATTTTATATTATGCACCATTCTCTGCTGAAAACAGGTATAAAACACACTCAAGTATCTAAGATAGTGATCTAGATGTGAACAAAGCTATATTAATACCCCCATGCGAGTCTACACAATTTGAATCTGTGCCACAGCTGTACAGAATTACAGAATACGTTATTTAAACCAAGCCAAATGTTGTCACTCACGTCTTATAACTAACAGACCAATAAAATAAAGTACTGGAATTTAATAAACATTTCAATATGAATTTTATTTGTGAAATACTTACAGTCGTTGAAAGAAACATTAGGTTTGATGCCGGCGAAAATGTGTTCTGTGCACATTGGGCAAAAATGGATGTTGTCGTCGATTCACTCCAAATCAAAGCTTCAAAAGTTCACTTTCGCAGTCAAATATCACAATCAAATATGTTAATCAGAATGTCTTGACACATTATATTGTCAGTCGGATTGTCTGCTTCCTTAGTATCACCAATATGAAGTAAATTGGCGTAATATCCTTCAAAAATTGGTTACGACTGAAATCGTATCCCAGATAAAATGGGTTAAGCGAAACGCATGTGCTTCAATGCACGTCTGTAGCACGAACATGCTCTTAATAATAAGTAAATGTGGTCAGTCTGTTGTTCTTCTGCTGCAGATGATGCAAATGTAATATATAATATTATATATATATATAAAGTGGTCTCTAAAACTATATGAATTATGTGTTTTTGTTAAACATTGTTGTACATCCCTTTAGAAGCGAGACTTAGCCTTTGTGTGCTTATAAAACTTGAAGTATGAGACAGCCTTTGTGTGCTTATAAAACTTGTAGTATGAGACTTAGCCTTTGTGTGCTTATAAAACTTGTAGTATGAGACTTGGCCTTTGTGTGCTTATAAAACTTGAAGTATGAGACTTGGCCTTTGTGTGCTTATAAAACTTGAAGTATGAGACTTGGCCTTTGTGTGCTTATAAAACTTGTAGTATGTAGAGCTGTACACGATGGAATCAGTGTGCAAGACTCTACTTCAAGGGTTGTAAAGCGTGGGTTTCACATAAAATTGTTGGATCATTGGCTAAGCCATGGACTGTCATATAATGTTGTCATTGATGTACTATTCTGGGAGGTTTACTGTCAGTGGCAAGCCAAATGCCTTGAAAACAAGTCATAAAATCTGTATTCTTAAATCACTTGCCAACATGCTGATGACGATGTTTAGCTATAGTTAGCCTCAGTTAGTCCACTTGATGTTTTTGTCCTGGTGGTTTTCCTTCTGTGCTACTATGTACCAGACTCTGGTCTTCTTGAAATGTTTCAGTCACTTTTGAAAAGATTTTGTTAAAATCAAAATGGCTGGGACGGAATCCTTCCCTATTCCCGCTGTGTTAAAATGGCTGGGACGGAATCGTTCCCTATTCCCGCTAAGATGCTCCACTCAGAATCACTTCTGCCACTTAGTAGAATCTGATAAATGAAAAACCGTACAATGTAGCACAAGATAAGAGGTTTTCCAGGAAATCCCAATGGCCTTTTCACTATAGATCAGTGTCTTTTAAACACAGAACGATACGTTCACTTCACAATTTACAGGTAGATGTGTCATGTGGACATATTATATAAGCTTATGTGATCAGTGAGACTTTCCAGGTGTAAGAACCTGCGTACTTTAAGCTTCTTGGTACTGGTACTTTCACGGGACAATGCTGCATTTGTTGTGATTCTGTTGTGAAGAGCCACATGTATTCCAGGTTTGTGTGTCTGTGATTCATAACTCACCTGATTTCTCCCACCCAGACAACTCCTTTGAGTCATCTTGATTTACAGGGCTTTTCAGTACAGAAAAGTCCCAGTGCAGACGCATCTGGATTTTTGCATCATACGCAGCAGATGCTACGTTTCTGTCTGAAGTTTAACCATTTCAATACGACAGACCGCTATATCAGCCGCACGGTCTGATGCTGTGGTATAACAGGCTGGTCTTGCAGCTATGTCCTCTATTCAAATCAGGCAAATCAGAATGCAGTATTTAATGGTCACAAGAAATAAGGGCTTAAAATTGAAATTTGGTTCATTGTAATCTCCTGAATACTCCCATGGAATCGTCTCTGAGATAGCGCCGTTCTACTGATGGCACTGCTAACAGGTTTACTGCACACTTGAGGGATCATGAGAAAGCATCCTCACAAGACGCCTACGGATAAAGGTTCCAGATCAGTGAACAACAATAGGCGACATTTAACATGTATGTCAGTAGCATAATACAGACATAGAAACATTAGCGATTGGCTACGTTTTTATCAAAACGTAGTATACAGATTGTGCATCTTCATCAAGTATTACATGTGCGGTGATGGCACGAACAGCAATAAAAATATTTTTGAATTGGGGTTAGCATTTGGGTTTCCACAGAAAGTAATGCTGCGATAGGTGCGTTGTTTATAGCATCACACAGTGCTATTCTGTGTGTTGTTTTTACAAATATATCTTGAAGTCTCCCCAAAAATAGCACGTTTGACATTGTTTATGGGGCTATGCAGTGTCTGAAATTAGCAAAAAATTAACTGGCCCAGATTTTTTTTAAACTGGCCCATTTCCGTTTTGCACCAGCCCACATGAGTTTGAACTGGCCCGACAAAAATGTATAAGATGTAAATATACGTAATAAAGCAAAACGACAAATGTCTTTTAGAATTAATAATAATTAAATAAATATAAACCATCCAAAATATTACGCTGGCACTGATACTGTCTGTACCACTGTGGCACTGATACTGTCTACTACTGTGGGACACTGCCACTGGCACTGATACTGTCTGTACCACTGTGGCACTGGCACTGATACTGTCTGTACCACTGTGGCACTGCCACTTGCACTGATACTGTCTATACCACTGTGGCACTGATACTGTCTGTGGCACTGGCACTGATACTGTCTGTGGCACTGGCACTGATACTGTCTGCACCACTGTGGCACTGATACTGTCTGTACCACTGTGGCACTGGCACTGATACTGTCTGTACCACTGTGGCACTGATGCTGTCTGTACCACTGTGGCACTGCCACTGGCACTGGTACTGTCTGTACCACTGTGGCACTGATACTGTCTACTACTGTGGGACACTGCCACTGGCACTGATACTGTCTGTACCACTGTGGCACTGATACTGTCTGTACCACTGTGGCACTGATACTGCCTACTACTGTGGCACTGCCACTGGCACTGATGCTGTCTGTACCACTGTGGCACTGCCACTGGCACTGGTACTGTCTGTACCACTGTGGCACTGATACTGTCTACTACTGTGGCACTGCCACTGGCACTGATATTGTCTGTACCACTGTGGCACTGATACTGTCTGTACCACTGTGGCACTGGCACTGATACTGTCTATACCACTTTGGCACTGCCACTGGCCACTGATACTGTCTGTACCACTGTGGCACTGATACTGTCTGTACCACTGTGGCACTGCCACTGGAACTGATAATGTCTACTACGGTGGCACTGCCATTGGCACGTTCTCAATTAACTGCAAGTTGGAGCCTCCAAAGTCAGTCACAATATCACGTTAATTAGAATGTCTGCAGATTATATTGTCAATCGGATTGTCTGCCTCCTTAGTATCACGAGTATGAAGTAAATTGGTATATTAACTATTATCCTTCCAAAAATGTAGAAGTACGATGCTCGCAACTTTGTCACCAATCTTTGCTTTGGTGTTTCCTGGTATTCCCCAAGATACTGTCATTAAATGTGAATCATCCAATAGGCATCTATGTTACAAATGCATGGGGTTTCCCTTGCATGTGCAGACTTTGCCTTTGCCTTGCCAGCGATCTGTCGCTGGCAAGGAAGAAGTAGTTTGTCACAACAGTCCGACCCAGCCATAGTCGATGGGGTGCACATTTTTGGTGAATTGGCAGCCGCCAATAAAAAGGTCTTAATTTTGAACACTGCTATGTTTAGGTCGAGGTCGAGTCGATGTCGACTACTTTTATTGTTAACTTTTTGCAAAGGGGTAATTATTATATTATAATGATGACTGATGGTTCAGTAACACTACTGCACTTCTATAATAAATCCCTGGATATTACCACACTCATTTGAAAGCAGGCAGTTAAACATGCCAAAGCTTTGATTTGGGGAGGTTGATTTCACCACTTTTTATTAATTGTTTGGCCCTCATTACATTTTTATGTTTGTGCTGCATGGCCTTAGGCCATATTTGTTGCTTTTTTATGTAGATTTTATAACCAAAATGCCTATGACATTTTAAATAACATTTGTCAACATTGAGAACATGAATCCGTGATGATCACATGAAAACATGCAAGACTCTCCTTGGGGAATAATGTTACGTCTTCCCTACGCAGGCACGACAGACCGTCTAGACACGGATGTTATCTGAAGGGGTAAGACCACAGTTGACCTTCCTGTTTATTGTTTCACACGAATTTAGGGCGTATTAAATTGTGATATGTGAATTAAAAAAATTCATGTAGTGTGAAATCAGTGCAATTGAGCAGGCATATTCACAGGTTTCTTTGTAGAAGCTATTGGCTGCGAAACAGTGCATTTTTTTAAAGTTTAACAGGCGGAGGGATTTATGGTAATTTTTCTGCTATGGGCCATGTGGGCGCATGAATACATGGCTATTTTTGTCAAAATTGATGGGCATTGCACGTCCGGGGCATTTTAAAAGAGCTGGAGGCATGTGATTTTGACAAAACTTGGTCAGTGTGTCAGTGAGATGATGGCAGTTGCTGTGCAAATTTTCAGAATTTTTAGTGGTTACGTTTTCTTATAATCAGACAAAACGTTAACATGGCCACCAATGCAATTTTGTACTGTGGTCTGTCCCCTGAAGAAGCTAGTTGGTACTGTAACATTCTGCTTCAAATTGGACATGAAGTCCCACAAATGCACTGCACAAAGAAATTTTAATGCTCCATTTGAAAAAAATGGCCAACAAATATGAATGAACACTCACTAAATGGCCTACAAAGATGATTGCATACTCACTAAATGGCCCACAAAGATTCATTCCTCAACATCTATGCTTCAAAGCTAAAACATCCAACTTGAGCAAACGTTTTTGCAAGGTTGCGTCACCCTAAAGGTATCTGGCAGTACTGGAAGGTGTACTTAATGATGTCAGGAATGTTTCTTTTGCGTCTACTGTTCGTAGCAAACACCAGACAGTTTTCTACTTTTGCGTCTACTGTTCGTCGCAAACACCAGACAGTTTTCTACTTTTGCGTCTACTGTTCGTCGCAAACACCAGACAGTTTTCTACTTTTGCGTCTACTGTTCGTCGCAAACACCAGACAGTTTTCTACTTTTGCGTCTACTGTTCGTCGCAAACACCAGACAGTTTTCTACTTTTGCGTCTACTGTTCGTCGCAAACACCAGACAGTTTTCCTGGTAGCAATCTTCCAGTTTCTCAAGCAAAATACCACTTAATGATGTCAGGAATGTTTCTTTTGCGTCTACTGTTCGTAGCAAACACCAGACAGTTTTCTACTTTTGCGTCTACTGTTCGTCGCAAACACCAGACAGTTTTCTACTTTTGCGTCTACTGTTCGTCGCAAACACCAGACAGTTTTCTACTTTTCCTGGTAGCAATCTTCCAGTTTCTCAAGCAAAATACCACTCATTTGTCATTCCAAGATTATTCAAAGTTGCATCAAGTTTCTGTTTTTGACTTTTTTGTAAGCTTGTAGTGCCTAATTAAAACATTGATTATTCGTTTAGTCCATCATGCCTCTCTTTCTTAATCCTTTAATCTTTCAGATCGCAGAGTCTTTATTCCCAAAAGCATACCAGTATTAAAACAATCCAATAATACGATGACTTTATGGGAACATCTACTTTGTGTAGAGGCAATCCTTAATTAACCCAATAGATTCTAAAACTGTCGGACGGGCGATGGGGCTTGTATTGAAAGAAATCCTTGTGATTAACCAGTGGATCACATTTTGACGGTGTCTTTGAGATGTCTAGCACCAACCTCTGCACGTCAGATGTTTAGATTATGTATTGAAATGTTGTCGATGTCAGTGTGTCCACTGCGATTTGGAGAGCTAACAGCAATGTGACATTAACAACAATGTGACATTAACAGCAATGTGACATTAACAGCAATGTGACAGCAATGTGACATTAACAGCAATGTGACAGCAATGCCATGAAGGCCACTGGTAGACCCACTAACTGATGTCCTTCACAGCTGGATTTTTTTTCTCTGTTTATCTCAGCTGGACGTTATTAGTAACATGTGTCACAGTTATGCTGCGTATAAAGACGCACTGTGCATTCTTTGCTCATTACGACACATTCCAACATGAGTGGTTTTTAAAGCTGGTGCATAAATGATGTTCTTTCTCGGTGTCTAAACAAGCTACTTGGCTCCTGGAATAGCAGGCATTTGGAATCTTAGTATCGCAACCTTCTTCTACTCTTCAACTTTCTTATTTATTGGCCACAAGGCGCAGTAAAGCAGCTGCTATCTATGTAAACGGTCGTACGCTAAGGCAGAGGTCGACATCCTTGTTGAATGAAGGGCAGAATTGACATCTTGGAATAAGTCCATTGGCCATATATATATTTGAGACGTTTATTAGCCTATTCGTTGAGTTATAGCTACTGACAGATTATTGCATTCTTATATATGGAATAGTTTATCTTGTGTGCGATTAGAACATTGGGTTAATGCCCTGTAGATGTACTAGTGTGCTTATGTTAATATTAACATCACCTATTGACTTTGAATGAGTCAGTTGGCTTTTGATGAGCCGTAACATCATGTGATATCATTTGCGTGTTGATTATGGTAATATCGCCCTACATTAGATGATAAACTAACTCATGATCAGTATAATTCTTGATGGCAGTAGGCAGATGGTACGTCACGAAATACACATATAAGTGGTTATTCAGTTTTGAATGTTATGTTATAGGTACAACATGTATTTGTGTCGGAACAGCGAGATGAAAGTCACTTTTAAATAGGCAGAACATACACCCCTTCTGGAGTGTTTGAGTATGCCTGTGTGTAGTATAAAGCACCTATGCATGTTCTGTCAAAGCAGAAGTGGTCTACACCATCACTGTTAAGGATGCCCTGTACAAAAACATTTATGGAAGTAGATAAACTGCTCATTAGATTTGAAATACATTTTCTCAACTGTCAACACCAAACATAAAACTTGCTCTACGCCTCCTACTCAATGGGCAGGTTATGTAGAAATATAAATGCTTCATTAATCATGTCCGCTAACACTGGGAACCAGCTGAGGCAGATTAGCTAACTGGTTCCAGCTTACGATTACCAACACCAGCTAAATTAACCTAAGGCAAGTGTAACTGAAAAACAATCAAATTATCGCAGGATGGTGGGTGAAGATGATAGGCGTGTATTTTTATAAATTCATGTAAAACATGTCGTGATTCCATATGTTTACATAATATATATGTATCACACCACACATGAAATACGATCTCCCTTACTAAGCTAATAACTACACTAAGTCTATAAACTATTAGTAGTAAGCAGAGATGGTGGGTTGGAGTTTAAAACTACCACAGAAATATGTAGACACAACTATTCTTGTCGCCGCACAATTCAAGAGTGCCGAGAGTGCCAGCGGCTTGTAGTAAAGCTGCCTGATGATAGGCTCACACAGACACGTGATTAAATATACACAGCTAACGTCAAAATAAATGCAAAACAAAAGTTATAACCACACCATACATTGCAATCCTGATTAATAAAATATTAATTTATTTAATGTTGACATAAAACTGTGTGGGTTATAAACAACGTGGTCACTGATGGTCAGTTGGAAGCAAGTCCTTAGCCAGAAATATTTTTTTGCCAATCTTGAACTTTCTAAAAAGTGTAACCATAAGCGCACAAGGAGCTTCTGTGGAAGCCGTTTGCGTCTACAACATACATTATTGGTCGTTTATTTTTTATTTTACCCGTCTTCGTCAGACATTTGCCCATCTTTATGATGGGCAGACGGGTCTGTGGCTAAGGGCCTGGTTGGAAGGCATCCAGAAATGAACAGAGAGATGATTAAAGCTGTTAGTCTTTGCACCGCTGTTACACAATCGGGCCTGACACCTTAAGTTCTTGAGTTATTACTATTACAGCTAGAAAAACCACAGAGAAGCCAAACACAGTTTATTACATGCAGTCTTTGTTGTGGTTTCACACGGCTGTGGTCAGCTTTCTCTTGCGTTGTAACGAATGGCATACTCTTCAAACGGGGAAAGTAAGTTGTCTCCGTTTTGAAAGTTGTGCTGGTTTGTCTTGTGGTAGTGGCTTTCTGTTTGTTTGGCAGCTTGCTGGAACATTGTCTGAATACAGATCATATGAAAGTGGTTGTTCAGGATGGATGCTATTAGGCCACTAGATTGGCCAAATATGTTGTCAGTGTGAAGAGATCTATAAAAGGCAGGTGTGACCAGCATAAAATGGGAGAAGATGGCAGAAGACCGAGAGAGATGGACACCAGTTGTTGAGACAGCTGAAAGGAATTTGTGACACCGCAGGGGAGGAAGTCCTGTGAAATAAATGCCTGTGGAAGGAGCTCCTTAACTAGTAGTGGAGTGATGTGTGGCAGTGTAGGAGGTAGGCTTAGGGAGCTCCTTGGCATTTAGGGAAATTGTTCCTTGCCTTGTTACTATCGTGTTTGATTAACATTTATTTTTACTGAGTATGTCTTGGCTAAGAAATGGGTAATTTGTTTTTATAAACAATGCAACCTTGTTTGGACCCTTTTTCCTCCCAGAAATTTCAAGTACACATGTTACTTAGTATATCAACCCCCAGTAAATGACTGCTCCCTCAGTAGATACTGCTCCCTCCTCAGTTCATTTAGCTCATCATGAATAATCTTCGTTGATGTTCAAATATGTAGTTTGTGAATAATATGTGCAGTCAATTTAACAAGAGTGTAAACTTTTGCTAAATTGATCGAAAGAATTTAGTTTGGTTGTTGTTAGATTGGGTGACTTGTGAAAGTGTAAATAGCCTTTGTCATAGCATATAGAGCCAGACCAATTTGTCATAGCATATAGAGCCATACCACTTTGTCGTAGTAAATAGGGCCAGACCACTTTGCCGTAGCATATAGAGCCAGACCACCTTGTCTTAGCATATAGAGCCAGACCACTTTGTCATAGCATATAGAGCCAGACCACTTTGTCATAGCATATAGAGCCAGACCACTTTGTCGTAGACCATTTTTGCTTTTTTCACAAAATTTCTACTAGATCTGGTCGAAAATGATTTACCGGGTAATAGCTTGTTCAATGATTTTGTCAACACTAAATAACACATTTGCTCAAATTAGCTAGCTTGTCATAGTGGATACTAGAGCTAACTTGTCATAGTGGATACTAGAGCTAGCTTGTCATAGTGGATACTAGAGCTAACTTGTCATAGTGGATACTAGAGCTAGCTTGTCATAGTGGATACTAGAGCTAGCTTGTCATAGTGGATACTAGAGCTAACTTGTCATAGTGGATACAAGAGCAAGCTTGTCATAGTGGATACTAGAGCTAACTTGTCATAGTGGATACTAGAGCTAGCTTGTCATAGTGGATACTAGAGCTAGCTTGTCGTAGTGGATACTAGAGCCAGCTTGTCGTAGTGGATAATAGAGCCAGCATGTTATAGTGGATACTAGAGCTAGCTTGTCACAGTGAATACTAGAGCTAGCATGTCGTAGTGGATACTAGAGCTAGCATGTCGTAGTGGATACCAGAGCTAGCATGTCGTAGTGGATACTAGAGCTAGCATGTCGTAGTGGATACTAGATAGGTTTGATTTTTCTTTAAATTATTCTAAAACGAGACAAATAAAACAATTTAATTGAAGGGGACTTTTAAATCATGATGGGAATTTTTCTGCTATGGGCACATGAATACATGGCTATTTTTGTAAAAATTTATGGGCATCGCATGTCGGGGCGTTTTAAAACAGCTGGAGGTATGTGATTTTGACAAAACTTGGTCAGCATGTCAATGAGATGACGGCAGTTGCTGCGACAAATTTTCTGAATTTTTAGTGGTCACATTTTCTTTATAATCAGGCAAAACGTTAACATGGCCACCAATGCCATTTTGTACTGTGGTCTACTCCCTTAAATCATTATGTGATCTTTAAATGATGTGACCTAAACAAACAAAGAAATAAATCAGTGACAGGCGAATGACAAAAAGAGGTGTTGAAAAGTGAGATTGTATACAGGTGTTTAGACAAGGTGTGAAACAGTCAGATAAATAATAAAAGTGCCTGAGGTATTTAGGACAAAATAACGGTCTTGTAAAGTGATAATTGTCATCACTACTGTCATAGGATGGATCGTATGTGCTATCCAGTGGCTTACCAACGATGTCTTGGTGGGCAGAGGTGTGTCTGTTTGATGTGTTCTGATTGGCCAAAGACAATTCATCATAGATGGGTTATGTATACTGTTGCAGGTGATCTAGTATTCGCTATATTGGAAACCCCATTCGGCAAGTCATTACATTGATCTTTTGACACACTCCATTTGATTCATTCAATTTTATCCTAAATGTGTATGAGCAAGTCTCAAAGGGTCATTCCTAAGTGTGACAGATATAAAAAATGTTTTAATCATAATAAATGTAAACACACAACTCATACAAAGCCTTGAATAGGCTTTGAATGAGTTGTGTGCTTAAATTTATTATGATTAAAACAATTCAAAATTCATCACATCTGTCATACAAAGCCTCAACTAGGCTTCGTATTTGAGTTATATGTTTAGTAGATTATGGAGGTGTCATGTTTAGAAGATAGTCAAATGATTAATAATCACACAGATGTTGAGCATTTGCAATGTACACTGTCATTTATTTGGTCGTGACTGGACATAAAAAATAAATATTGCAATTTTATCATATGTATAATTTTATCATATGTTTATTAGAGCATCGCAACAACTTATTATGTAGGTAATAATAATAAAACTTTAATAATAATAAAACTTTATATTAACACCGCCAAATCCGGGGCTACTGTCCCATTCACGAGTATGTACAAACATTATTAATTCACACGATAAAATTTGTATGGAGATTTTAGAGATAATAACAATAGGAGGCTTAGCGATAATAATAATAATAATACATGCGCTGTATAAGGTGTTAAAAACTATGAAGGATGTTCGCGTGTGTAAATTATCTTAAGAAAATGTTTAGTAGCTTATTTTAAGTAAATTAAGAAATTTTTTAAATACTTATATAATAAGAATAAAATGTTTAAATACCTATATAATAAGATGTGTACACAGTGGCATTGTAATGCATTGCGTAAAGTATGGAAGCTACCGTATGCTTCCCACAGAGATTTAGTACCATTAATTGCTGAATGTGTATCTTTAGATGTGGCTTTGGTCTTTAGGTTTATGAAGTTTTACAGAACAGTAGCCTTGTCAGATAACATGATTGTTAATTATATTGCAAATACAATGACATTTGCTTATAGGTCAACTATGGGCCAGAATGTAAGACACATTATGTCCAAATATAACATGACCCACCATGAACTGTTGTATATGCCTATGAGTGCTATTAAGCATAAATGTAAAGAAATGTGGAATAGCAATGTCAATGCTACATACTATGACAATACAAACATGATTTGTGAATTGGTTGAAATGAAAGATTGTAACAATGACACTGTCTTTAATAAAGAAGAATGTAATGCTGTGATTTCATATCTCAGCACAATATAATTTGTTTTCTAGTTGCTATTTCTAACTTACAATTTGTTTAATATGTACATGTTTGTGGATCTTGAGTCCGAATAAAGATGATAATAATAATATGTTGTTGTGATGCTCTGACAATACTAATAATAATTAATCATATAAAATATGTCTTTATGTATATACCTATTAGGTATATACATTAAAAATATGGTTTTATATGATTAATTAAGATAAGTATCTATAAAATGGCAACCTTTTGAGAATTGCTCACATATTGGATAATAATGATGTTATCAGTAATAGATGCTGTACAGGGTTGTCTGTTGATTGTACGTGGTTGTTGTCTGCTGATTGTACAGGGTTGTCTGCTGATTGTACAGGGTTGTTGTCTGCTGATTGTACAGGTTGTTGTCTGCTGATTGTACAGGGTTGTCTGCTGATTGTACAGGGTTGTTGTCTGCTGAATGTACAGGGTTGTTGTCTGCTGATTGTACAGGGTTGTTGTCTGCTGATTGTACATGATTGTTGTCTGCTGATTGTACGTGGTTGTTGTCTGCTGATTGTACATGGTTGTTGTCTGCTGATTGTACATGGTTGTTGTCTGCTGATTCATGGTTTGATTTATTTGTATGTACCTCTGCATTGGGCACTGTAAACAAAAGACGGTGCACCTGACAAACAGGGGTCTTTATCAGCAACATTTAGCACCAAACATACAAAGGGAAACCCTTTGGGCTGAGACACCTTGCTCTGAGACACCTTGCTCAACTTTTATTGTGTAACACATGGATCTGTCAAATATAATGAACAGGACAATTTGATACATACAATGTCATAATATGACAGACAAAGCGGAGAGTGCAAACAGTTCCGTCAATGTCGTCGGAGATATTGAACGGTTTGCACTACTGATGCGGAAACTGGGATGATGAAATGCGAGGAGACGTTGTTCTCGCATTTCCTGGTTGAACTCAACATTCTTCTGTCTTCCATTTTCTCTTGTACAATGTTCGAACCTCTGTGTGGGTGTGATATGACAGTAAGCGAGTTCTGACTTACGGTTTTGACAGAGTCGCCTAGTTAATATTGATAGCCCACAGGTGACAAAAATATGCATTTGATATGCTTTGGTGGCTAAATTTATCTTATTACTTCAGACAGTATATTATGATGCTACTGAACTCTGCACTTGTGAGGTATAGCATGACCATAGGTGTAATAATAATAATACTTCTTTTTACCCAACTAAAGCATATATACAAAATACAAATATAATTGAATATAAAACAATTGCTTGTCAAGCAAGTGACCCGTTGTACGTGTATATATTTATAGTGAAAGCATGTTGGCGTTTGTTACACATAAATATTTACCATAAACCGCTATAACACATTTGCTTTTGATGAACAAATGTTACATAATATTCCTAATTAATTACAACATAAATAGTCATAGGCATTTCTAAATATGTACACCTAAATATTTTCAGCTAATTAATTACAACATACATAATTACATACATATATGTAAACAGTAATATCAACCATCTAGTACGTTTGTGACAAGAAAAACAGCATTGTGTGTTTGTATAAGCGGTGATATATCAGGTTATATTGTTGGATTTATGATTTACAGTGCTAATGACACCTACATAAAAGTTGTTCACTGGTCAGAGGAAGTACTAGAAATACAGTGGTTTGTACACCATGAACTGTCCGTGTCAGAGAGGTCTCCACTGGTCAGGGTGTCCATTAAACGGAGGGACTACTGGATGCAGTTTTCTACTCAAGTTGTTTTCTTCTTAATGACAGAGATGAGAGAAATGCAGATTTCCATGTTTTTGGAACTCCATTTGGTCATTCCTTTGTATTTTTTTATAAGAATTAACCTAGAAAACTCTGCCAAAATGTCTTGTTCCATCTTCCTTGGATAATCCCAAGAGTTCCAAAGCTTTATACTAATTTGAATGCTTTCTTTATAAATAAATAAAAGCTTGGAAGTACAATATTATTTTTTCAGAACAAATATAAAGTGTTTCTCTTTATCATGCTAAACTGGCTCTGATCACCCAATTTTCAAAATGTTGGGGGACTTACCCCCCCCCCCACCTCCCAGCTGGAAAAGACTTGCTACACCCGTAGTTCGTTCTGCCCGATCTCATAAATTTTCAGCAGTTTTGGTCAGTCATCACTCTCATCCTTGTAATGAGCAAAAACTTTACTTCTGAACTAGATGTCTCCACTTTCAAAACCTGTGACCGTGGCACGCCTGTTTGGTGTTTCCATCAATTCACTATTGGACTGACGTTTTGATTATCCAACAGCAAGCTATGTTTAGACCAAGCAGCATACCCTTTTAACTGACACATAAAAACAGACAGAACATTTCAGTTATATATATATATATATATATATATATATATATATATATATATATATATATATATATATATGCATCTTAAAAATCTTAGTTTCTTAATTCATGTTACCAACAATTTTATATACCTATATAGAATGCCAACTTTGACTAAAATTCTACAAGAAACATAATTATTTTAAACCTTCCAACCCATTTTGGTCTTTTCTATCAATCGATGAAAGTTGAAATGTAATGAAAGCGTTTGTTTCTTAGATTTAAATGTTAGAGGCTTCAAAATAGTCCTGTAGATTCATCATTAACAAGTAGGTATTTAAATTTCTCACAGAAGCTATTTTCTAGTTGCAGATGGCATCTACTTGGTAGGGACGTTTGTATACACCAGGTGTCAGCATCAGCAATGTTGACTCCTGTTGTCAAACTTGATAAACACAAGCCTACCTAAAATAAATGTTCATGTTGAGTTTGTCCATGCTCTGCCATTTGTCTATTGCTGACGTCGGTCATGTTCAGATTATCAGTATTTCTTACAGCTTCCACGGTCATGTAACTTAGTTCAGATTATCAGTATGTATTTATTTCATCAGCCATGTTCATGTTCAGATTGTCAGTATTTCTTTCATCAGCCATGTTCATGCTCAGATTGTCAGTATTTCTTCCAGCAGCCATGTTCATGCTCAGATTGTCAGTATTTCTTTTATCAGCCATGTTCATGCTCAGATTTTCAGTATTTCTTCCAGCAGCCATGTTCATGCTCAGATTGTCAGTATTTCTTTCATCAGCCATGTTCATGCTCAGATTGTCAGTATTTCTTTTATCAGCCATGTTCATGTTCAGATTGTCAGTATTTCTTTTATCAGCCATGTTCATGCTCAGATTTTCAGTATTTCTTCCAGCAGCCATGTTCATGCTCAGATTGTCAGTATTTCTTTCATCAGCCATGTTCATGTTCAGATTGTCAGTATTTCTTTTATCAGCCATGTTCATGCTCAGATTGTCAGTATTTCTTTTATCAGCCATGTTCATGTTCAGATTGTCAGTATTTCTTCCAGCAGCCATGTTCAGATTTTTAACTGAGAAAGGTTGCAGGTTGAAAACGTCTGTTATTACACGTACCTCACTGACTTTTATTCAACTATGTTTTTACGTGATGACAAACAAGCTGCTTTGATGTGTTTTTGTTGAAATGGAACCCATATAATTATGTCAGTTATTAAGGGTAATTGATAGCAATAGTAAAGTGTTAGGTAGCAATAACATGCTCTTTAACGGCTCTGGTTGCAAGAGTCCCTTGCATCTACAACGAGACATGGGATACCACTGTGTTCTTTCAAATTGTTGGAATGTTGGCATGTTTAACGATCAACAATTCACCTTGTTGAAACTCCTTTCTCAATTGATTTATTTCATTGTAAATCACTTTAGGTAGTGTTTGAAATGGAAGCTAGAAGAGCCTTATGATGTACAGTATATAGACTCAGACCATTTTTTGCGATTTTCTGCAAAATTTTGACCAGACCCGTAAAACAATTATTTGATAGTTTGTCTGATGATCACCAAAATGAAATAATCATTTTATACAAATAAGCTACCATGTTGTAGCCGATAGTAGACAGGTTTAATTTTATACAAATGAGCTACCATGTTGTAGCCGATAGTAGACAGGTTTAATTTTATACAAATGAGCTACCATGTTGTAGCCGATAGTAGACAGGTTTAATTTTATACAAATGTGCTACCATGTTGTAGCCGATAGTAGACAGGTTTAACTTTGTACAAATGAACTACCATGTTGTAGCCGATAGTAGACAGGTTTAATTTTATACAAATGAGCTACCATGTTGTAGCCGATAGTAGACAGGTTTAATTTTATATAAATGAGCTACCATGTTGTAGCCGATAGTAGACAGGTTTAATTTATACAAACGAGCTACCATGTTGTAACCGATAGTAGACAGGTTTAATTTTATATAAATGAGCTACCATGTTGTATAGCCGTTGATTTTTCACAAGATGAGGTGTGCAAAAAGTCCTTTAAATCCTCTATAATTTGCCCTTCAGGGTATCCATAGCAAATTATTGTAGTATATTCCATCAGTGATTCCTTCAGGAAAGCACCATTCATGATAATTTTCAATGTCATGCAAGTGGCTATACATTTTTGTTTTCAGTTTAATGATTAAAAGCATCCATCAATAAAAAATCCAACTAATTGTTGCACCTAGTAACCAGGCTTCCAGTTGATTGTGAAACAGATGTCACCATAGTTGTTTGTTGTTTTATTTCCAGACATTAAAACTGCTTCATCAACTGATTTAGCCTGTCACAAATCCGGTTCATTGGTGTCCAAATATGTAGTGTGTGAATAGTTTATATAACATCCACAGTCGTTTTAATATCAAAATAGTGGATATACAAAATGGTAAACACTGTGTGGTCAATGTTGACCATAGGCGTGACCTCCATCCTCTCGCCGATCACATGACAAAGTTACACAATTTCACCAAGGAACAAAATCATGATTTTTCAGCATTTCCATTTTCACTTCAGTAAATGCTTGAACAAGCATGAACTAATTAATAGTTTGTCTGATGATTTCACAAAAACTACATACAAAAGTTGCACAAATGAACTAGCATGTTGCAGTGGATACTAGGTAGGTTTGATTTTTCGCAAACTTAATTTGAAATGATACTAGCAAAAAAGTCGAATTGATTAAGCACCTTTAACTTTTTGTTAATTTGCAGAATGCTCTGATAGTGTCAGCCGCTGGCTATGTCACTAGTTCACTGGTTATGTGCATTGGAAAAGCTACTACTATAATAAATGTCAGAATATTTTGTTTATGGCTCATAGCTTATGTGGCATTGCCGTTCTTTCTAGAACCAGATATGGCCATACATTGTTATGTTTCCGTCTGTTTATGGCTGCTTTGTGAAGCACACAGAATTTGGGGGACAATATTTTTAGATGTTATAAATGATATAATAAATATTATATGGTTATTAATTTAGAGTGTATGTTTGTCAGAAATTGTATTACTACTATTAGTGTCCAATCAAGTTTCTTGTATTGAATATCATAAATGATATGATAATTATCTTAGAGTGTCTGTATGTCAGAAATAAGATTGTGTGGCATCAAGTTTCATCATGCTGATGACATACATGTATATTTAACAAGGTACATTTGTTTCCAGAGCCAAGCACAAAGTATTGACTGTCCACTGCACAGTGTATGAAACAGCTTCCAGGTAACACATCTTTATCTTGTCATTACACTTGTGTAAAACTTTCCTTCCAGGTAACACATATTTACCTTATCATTACACTTGTGTAAAACCTTACTGTTGTGCTGTGTGACAACACTGAGAATTCCATACCCATGTCAAAGAGTTATTGTCTAATGAGTGTTTCATTTGTGACAACACTGAGAATTCCACACCCATGTCAAAGAGTTATTGTCTAATGAGTGTTTCATGTGTGACAACACTGAGAATTCCACACCCATGTCAAAGAGTTATTGTCTAATGAGTGTTTCATGTGTGCAAGATAATTTATTTTAAGACAAAATTTATTTTTGGAAGGTAGAAGATCGCTGTATGGTATCGAATGTCATATGGACCATATCTAGATGTATCAGATGATGTCCTTTGTCATATCGACAACATCTAGAGGTATCAGATGATGTGACTTGCATTTTGACACAAAGCTTATTAGAGTAATATAATGTCATTTACAACTAGAACACTCACGAAAATTACACTTGGAACACAATTCACATTATGCATTTATTCTAACAAGGCTTACTAAGATTACAAAATGTTATTTACAGTTATAGTACACAATTACATTTGAGGCATATCAGAAAATTTTGATTATGATTTACAGTTTCACATTATGCATTTATTGTAACATAACATGTTACAAAATGTCATTTATAGTTATGGTACACAATTACAATCAGGGCATATCAGAAAATTATGATTTAAGATTCATGTTATGCATTTATTATGACACAAGGCTTACTAGGATTACAAAATGTCTGTTACAATTAGAATAATCACAAAATAACAATTGGAGATTGTAAAAAAAATTTGGTTATTGTTTACAGTCTTACTACGATTACAAAATGTCAGTTACAAGTATGGCATTCACAAAATTACAATTGTCTGGAGTTAGAGCAATTAATGTGGTGTGAATACCATGTGGTAGGAACTAGGTAGGGTGTCTGTTAAATGGTTCTGGTAAGTTACAACATAATTATAAAAAAAGATTCCTTTGATTACGATCAGTTGCATGGAATAATTACAGTGGTTTTGGGTCAAGTTTACAATAATTGTGTCTGAGAACAAATCTGGCTCACTGTGATGGTAGCTGTAAAAAGTTCTGGCAATCTTTAATGTGTTAGCAACATTGGCTAATTTTTTTCTGTTGGTAGTTTTTGTAAGTATTGTCTGCTAGGCTTTATAATGTGTTGTTTCATGAAATATGTTTGTTTTAAACACTGTATAGCACTAAATCTAATTAAAAACTACTCTTTAGGCACTTTATATTAAAATTGTCTTAGATAACCATTTTGTTAGTTGCACTGGCCAGTAGAGAATGGTTAAGACATTGCAGAACCAAGAGGGTAACTTATTGTCAAACCACTGTGTGCGTGCGGGTGTGTAATGTTGATGCACAAACTTGATGAAGACATTAATGTTGTAAGCACGTTGATCAGTAGAGGGCAGCACTGGCATGTATGTTGACATTGTTGTGGGTGGTTGTGTTAAGCAGACAGCAATAAACATGTCACTTGGACTTGGGTTCAAGTGCGTGTACTTCCACTGGTGTGGTCTGGTATGGGAAACAAACTATTAGAATGACCATGTGGAAATTCAGTATCTGTGTAATAATTATTATATTGCAGAATTTGGTCTTTATTTTATAATTTTTATTTCATAGTTTATTTAGTCATTACTTGGTTACATATTTCACATAAAAGTGATGTAAGATTGCTAGTACCAGTGGGTACTGGATTCTTAATCATCATTTACAGGTGCCTTTGTATTCAAGTGGCAAGCTTTGACATGACCTGTACTTTGAAAAACCTCCATGTTTTAGAGAAATGCATAATGATTAATGTAGCACCATGAACAAAACGTTAAGTGGAAATGGAACCCCCAATTCCAAGTTAAATAGGAGTGGCAGCTGTTCCTGGCATGCACTAGATGTCATTTATCATAAATGTAAAATGGAGTTACTAGCGTACACAGGTTAGGTGGATTTGTACTTGATTTAGTAATAAAAATGCTTCAACTTGCAACTGTTGGCGCTTTTTTGAGGAATTATAATATGTATATATATATTACATGGGAAAATTATCAGGAAATCTTTTAATATAATTACTTAAATTTTATGAGAATCGACCATATTGTACATATATTTGCACATATAGAAAGTCAGCTGAGCAGTACTGCCAAGTATCATTCATGCATGCATGCATTATACGTGTGCATGCGTGTGTGCGCCAGTGAGCCTAAATAAGAGATTACTTGAGAACCGGGCAGTTGCTTGTTGTAGTAAATGAATCCTATTACTTTGTTATCTGGAGGTCAAGGTGACACTGTTTCCAATAGAAAAACACCTTGGGCAACGATCCAGTTTTAAACAATGGTCGGCAATCTGTGCGCCACGTATCCACACTGCGTTTTTGCTTAGTTTTTCCAAAGCCCACAAATCCACAACAGCTGCTGCAACTCTGTTTGTGGAGATAATCATATCAGTTTGTGGGCCAGGTGCAATGGGAGTAATTGGCCTGTCTCCAGTGTCTGATTGCTTGCACTGCTGTCGAAATACTGGTGTGGTGATCGAGACTCTATCTGGAGGGGTGGCAGAGAGTGCTGTTACTATTATTGTGTGGCACTGCACTGCACTGACCTAGACACTGAGCAGGAATACTACCATGTCAACTGTAATACTTGTGGACTTACCTGACCCACGGAGGTGACGATGATGGGAGTTAGGTGTTGCCTAGATCTCGCTCCGTGTATGAGTTGTGGGAAATGGGGATGCCGCAGTGCATAGTCATTAGTTATTGCAGCACAGCCTGGTCATGCATATCTTGTCTGATCATGGATTTTTTTATTGGAATCGCAATGACTGGGTGGTGTACCACCACATTGAATTTGTAACATAGAGAAACCCCCAGCACACTATCACCCTCACATCCACCCCACCCCCGAGAGAACAACTATTGACAAAAGTAGTAACTTGGTGTTAAGATTAGATCAGATAAGATACTTCTTTATTGTCTCAATAATAAAATTGAGAAATTTGTCTCAGGTAAGAACAGACACGACTGCAATATATGCATAAAACCATTCTATAAAAGCGGCAGATAAGTGTTCAACATTAAATTGAATGTGCTGTGTTGAAGGCATTCAACTAAACACAATACTGGTTCCCTGCATACCTTTCCAAACCCACCGACGTGTTGAAGCTCTATCTCCTCTCAGTCAGCTTTGAGCACATTAATTTAATCTTGCTTCGGCAGCGTTACTGCTGTGAATAGCAGATGTTTTACACCATGTGTTTATTTATCTTCACTTTGCACACTAATGCATGTATTGAGGATGTTTTGCAGATTCTGACATTTGAGGCATTGTGAAAGACGCGGCTTGTTTTACAGGTAGCTGATAGTTGCTAGGTCTTTTGTATGAGGGTCGTCACTGCCAGGGTGCATGTTGTCCTCGGTGGTTCTTTTGCGACCGCAATTAATGAGACAAGACCAACATTAACGTGATCATATTAGTCACGAGGAATACACAGTCCCCAATGTTGAGCGCCGGATTTTTACACCAAACTTACCATTCATGATCTGGCTGAACCCAGAACTCTGGCATGTAAAGCTGATCTCCTCACCACTACACTACCGCGCCTCCTTACCATGAAAGTCTGACGATGCGATTTGACCTTGACCTTGGAGATCATCAGTAGACATTTCGCACACTCACCTGTTGAGCATTCCTTGCATCTGTGTACATTATTCCGCAATAACAAGTGTTCACTCGCGATAAAATGACTGTAAAATGTGTCATGTTTCCCGCTGTTGCTAATTCGGAACCTCTAACAGTGATCGTAACAATTTTGTTGGAACTATGTTACACCCTGGAAGCTTTGCATGCCCTCGCTGTGAGACCTGCTGAAGGCAGAATGTTGTAGGGGGAACAGTGTAATCCAAGAACGTTGTGGTGTGCTTGTAATACCAGACTAGTAATCACTCTCAGCCATTCCTAGCTGTCTGACACACCACCAGAAAGACCTACCACCAAGCATCAAGGTGCAGTCCCTGGATAAGTTGATTTTATAGCACAAGTATTAGGTGATACCCTTGGCAGAATCCACAGACAAATGGTATACCAGTAACAGAATATTCCGGGTTTACAGTAGTGGACCGTAGCGCCTACAACCTGCAGTCAGTGCCTGCAACCCCATGAAGGTCGCAGGCACCCCATGTATATAGTTTTAACAGTTTTTAGACTACCCTGGTTTTAATCTCATTTTAATAATTTGGCGCTCAGACCCATTATACAGGGCTAAATACACTAACCTACCTTTATAAAGAAAGAAGAATACAGATCCCCTACATCTTTCTGTTCATTTATAATTTCACAGCTACACATTGATGCAAGAAATTGCTACCCTATTAGTTATGTTTTAAACTAGTTTTCTCTTGTCTCAAAAAGTAAGTGAAAATACACAAATGACTGCCATTCTACTTGCCCGACCAAATTTTTTCTGGCGCTGAAACCGTTGATGAAATTTATGCATTAGCATGTGTGTCGGCATTCTTTTCAAAGCCTTTCATGCAGGCAGATTGATTTGAAATTGCGCTGTGTCCCTGTGAGATTGATATGACATTTACTGGTTAAAACAATGTGTAAAAAGACAGGTTTTGCCCATATGACATTCTACACTGCCTGTATGAGCTAATTTTAAACTTAAAAAATGCTCATTGTGTATTGAAATTATCATAAATATTATATATGCCATTGTGTGGTTGTGACGTAACTTTATTGATGTAATCCTGAAGCCATTATTGTACAGATATTAACTGCAGTCTGCTGGCAAAGTTTGTAAAACATTATTCCCATGCCACCCATTTCATCTGTCTCGTGGTGTACCTGCTAAAAGTTAATTCTTCTTTCCATTTCTAAAAAAACGTTTTCCTATTACCAGTTTGTGACTGTGTTGTTGGTTCATGTTCGGCTGTCTGGTTGTTGACTGGCTAGCAAATTACAAAACAAATCTTGCACCATGCAGTAAGCCAGCTGTTAACGTAAACCCCTGTTATGTTAGTATTCAAGTAAATAGTAGCCTCATCTACATTCAGGTGTACATTGTTAGATCAGACTTAATAACTATTGTAAAATATTCTCCAAGTCCTGTAATTTTTATAAGTAAAATTCTAATGAACAGACATTGCTAAATCCTGTTAAAAATTAAGGATCTGTTGGAATTACACAAAACAATTACAATACATGTATTGTTAAACTTGGTGGTTTTTGTCATAGTTTGAACACTGTGTGTCTACAAAAATGTTCATGGTTTATGTTAATCACACACTTTCCTGCCAGTCCTCCCAAATCCTCAAGTAATTATGCTAGTATAGATTCCACTGCTTTCTGTTGTCCAGTGACTTGATTGAAGAGGTCAAGCATTGGGTGTAAACACCAGCACCTCAGGTGACCGACCACACAGTAAGTTGTTTACACGGTCAGCTATGTGACTAAAGCCGGGGTTTAATATATACACAGACCCACAACAACAAATGCAATATATTTCTTCAGACGTTTCTGCCTCTGTTATCGTATCCTGCATGTTTATCTTTGTATGACTTGCCAAGATGATGGTAGAGCAACATAGTGTTAATTTGAAATTAGTTCAACATTGGATTATAAGCCAGGCTATACTTGTAATCCGTAGTATACAGCCTATATGTTGTTGAGATCGTTCCATATGAAATCAAGCAAACAAATCCTGAACCCCTCTGATTAATTAAATTTAGCACACGTTGCACTTGTGGTGAAATTGACCAATGAAGAATTTCAGACTTGTGAGTGACACAGTTTTAGAGTTACTGCATATTAAAGATTAAAAAAAATTACAAAGGACAAGGTTATGTTTACGTATGGGTTAAGAGGTAAAAAAAAAAAATTGCCATTTTTATAATTAATATGCAATAAGTCAGAACCTGTTTCGGTTAAAAGTCTGAAATTTGGCGTAAGTAAATTTCAATACAGGTCCACCATCATTACCATCGGAGTGGGTCAAGAACATGTTCGCCTATTTTTGGTTGATTTCACGTGGAATGACTCATAGGCAAAAGGCACAGACAGAGTTGCAGATTGCCCTTTCTCCGGCATAATTTGACCAAGAAAGGATCAGAATACACTAGTGCCAACTTCGATTGACCAGGAAGAGATCAGATTGCAGTCACATAGTAATAACAGGTGTATAAGGTGCACTGTAGAATCTGTCTGATCATGTCTCGCTTCAACATGTCAATATTGTCAGTCTTAACAGTTCTCTGTTCTGAATGATCATTCAAATCATCATTTTGAAATCTTCTCGCTAGTATTATTGGTGTAACAAGTTGTGTAATAGAAATGGGAAGGAGTTACATACTGTACTCAAGACCGTTGATTGATTCCATCAGATACAATCCAAGCTAGGTGTTATCCTTAATCCTGGGATTAGCTTAGATAATTTATTAATGGAATCAATGCTAAGCACTAGTTTGTGAATATGCAAGCATGCATGTGTACACATGTTGGCAGTTAAATGTACTGCTGTTGCTGATGTGTTATGTGAGAACCACATAGACAGGTTGGCAACGGACGAACACCGTTTTGTTCCATCTAGATGGCAGTGGAACTACCGTACATGCTTTGTTAAGTCTTCATAAATTATTCAGTTTTCATGCTCGCTGGAGCAGAACTGAGTGAATGGTAACTGAAAGTATGTTGGCGTGAACTGAATGCAATCTGCCTCGTCCTATGTCATGACACTTCATATAATAATGCGCCATTGATATTGATTGTAGGTTTTTTTTCATACTTTTGTTGAGCTGAGTGGTTTTGTTTTGGAAGCCATTAGTTCTCTATTGTTCTGCTAGGTTCAGTGCTGGTCTGTGGTGTTTGGTTGTCGTTTCTGATGCACTATTGAATATTCTCATCTTGTGAGTCACCTGTGTGCAGGTTTATTAGGTCAGACTGACCCAGTTTGAGCATATTTTTTTATTATGCATGTGCAGTTAATTTAATAAAAGATGGCATACTTTTGTTAAACATATAGAAAGAATTGACCTTGATCGTTCGATCGGATAACTTGCTAAAGTATGAATAGTCTTATGTTATAATATATAGAGCCAGACTACTTTGCCATTTTACCACAGATATTTGACTGGACCTGGTAAAAAACTATTTGATTGTTTGTCTGATGATTTAGCCAAAGCTAAATAGCAAATTTACACAAAGAGCTAACATGTCATAGTGGATACTAGAGCTAACATGTCATAGTGGATACTAGAGCCAGCATGTCATACTGGATACTAGAGCCAGCATGTCATTGTGGATACTAGAGCCAGCATGTCATAGTGGATACTAGAGCCAGCATGTCATAGTGGATACTAGAGCCAACATGTCATAGTGGATACTAGAGCTAACATGTCATAGTGGATACTAGAGCCAGCATGTCATAGTGGATACTAGAGCCAACATGTCATAGTGGATACTAGAGCTAACATGTCATAGTGGATACTTTATAGGATTGATTTTTCATGAAATTAATCTGAAATGTGACAAGCGAAAATAATATTGATATTTCCTGAGCGATATCTTGATCAAAATATCTTGGAGACTAGTATCGTTTCAATGGACTGAGGAAGGATATCGAAAACCAGGAGCAAGGAGATCACTACCTGTAATGGAGTAATTCGGTAGAGCAGATGTGTAGGAATACAGAATCAATTGAACCTGACAGATCAGAACTGGATGAAGTGGAGTCAACATATGGGCTCCGGCAAAATGTCGCATGTCTAAACCTTACATAGGCTTATGTCTAGGGTCTATGACTGAGTCATATATTGGGCTTGCATCTTTGATCACTTTGACTGATTCTAATAGAACTTTTGTTAAGTCAGAAGACAAGACTTGTACAGTTAACTCGTCTTTCTGTGTACCCCCTCTATATGGCGTATTGTTTAGAACATCAGGCTTTCAACTGAAGGAATCTGGGTTCGAATCCTCTTGCTGCTGTTTCAAAACTTGGATAATTTTGTTCACTCCACGTTGCCTCAGTTCACTCAGCTGTATAAATGAGTACCTGGCTATAGACAGTTCACTCAGCTGTATAAATGAGTACCTGGCTATAGGCAGAGGCAGATATGTGAACGGATAGCCTTCATGCAGTAATTGCAGCATGGCTGAAAGCTTCCCAAAGAACTCTGAGTTGTTGTTGGAATGAACAGGTCTGCCAGGGTGTGAGGTGTAAAACACTTTGAACAGTCCCAATGACTGGATACCATGCTATGTAAGAACGTACCTTTATGTAGACTTTTTTGCGGTTGCTACCAGAGGCCAGTGTTGCAACCATGCAAGAGATTGAGCCTTATTCACCTTTCTGTCCTGCCTGAAGTGATGATTTCCTTGGCTGACCTATAAACCAGATGCTTGTTAAGTTACCAAGGTGAACGCAGGTTTTTAGAAGCAGCTGCCAGGTTGTCTGTACCGGAAATTAAATCCAGGAGCTCTCCTGGAAATTAACCCGGGAATTAAACTCAACACTCTCCATCACTTGATATTTGGCCAAGAAAGTCAGAGGACTAGAGCAAGTTCATCAATGCAGTGTAATTGATCTTTTTGTTGGTCCTGTACTAACATAATTAGTAATAATTGTTATTGGAAATTACAATATTGAATAAAAATATAAACAGGTGCAGTAGATGCATATGCTTAAATTATATGCATCCATATAAGTACTGCATTGTGGGATCAGTCTGTAGGTCAATGTAATTTGTCCATCTATTAAAATTTGATGGAGCACTTTCAAATCAATCATAGACAGGATAGCTTTCCTGTCATCGGAATTTGTCTCACCATTATAAGCTCTGATGATGTCATTGGCATGCGCCTTGTCAGTGACAGTTCAAGGACAACTTCCATTTGTCTGGTACAAGTCGGTTTTCATTGGAATGATTTATGTTCCTATAGAAATTCCACAGCTGTCAAGTATGGATGAGACAACCCTCATTTTCTGGTCATGTCGGTAAACATGTTCCGGCTGTCAAAATCGTACAGGATTTGTGTGGATTGACACAGTTTGCCATTCTACGAGTGCAGCTGTCCCGCAGTTGTTTTTACGTGTAATTTAGCTGTGTAGGGAAGGTCAGCACCATACAGTGAAACATGTGGCAGACATTCGGTGATGCAAGTCTGCTGCAGAGGGAACGAAGGAAGTTCCACAAACGGGTCTGCTTGTGGCACTGTGCCAAAACACTGACATAGGACCGGGTGCTACGATACGGCCGAAAAACGCGGCGTATAGCCGACTAGCGCCCTAGTTATCAGGCACACTGTTCAGCCGTTGTTGAGTCACGAATGCAACAGTCCAACTGTTCTTGTCTTGTTGGTTTTTTTTACATGAACTGGTTTATATGATTCAGAAACCGTGGGTGCCATATGTGAATGACTTAAGGTTGCTGGCATCACAAACTGAGCCAACTGTTACATGGTCATTGCGTGAAGACCAGTTCAAAGTTGGCTGGACACACCATCATTTTGGACAATTACGGGATGCGCCGTGATCGACCATGTAAACTTCTGCTGTATTGTTAATTGCTGTAAATTAAGCCTAAGGTTTAAAAAAAAATATTGAACAAATATGTGGTTGCTGTGGCCAGAAGAGAATTTTCCAGTTTTACATAATAGATCATGGATACAGCTATATTGGAAGTTTGTGCGTGCATGTGTGCGTGCATGTGTGCATGTAATGGCAGGGATGTGTTAAGTCAACTCATCTCAGTGCCGAGAGAAAGCCAACTAGGGCAGTGTTGTTTGCAGTGAACTATAAATTAACTCTGTACCACATTGACCTTCTCTATGGCGCGGCATGTGTTTTATGCCTAAAAGTAATCGTAAAACACTACCATGTAGAAAACACGCAGCGCTTAAACACTACCACATAGAAAACATGCAAAGCTTATCGTTGCGTCAGTAATGCCGGGCAGGCATCAGAAGTAGCACTAGCAGGAAGCTGTATTATCGAAGTGCAGTCTTGTATGTAATAATTTCATGCTGCGTCTGGTCTGTCTGCTGGTGCGTGGGCAGTCACGGCCATGATACATAGCATTTTGTAACATAACTGTGCAAACAAATTGAATTTTCTTCGAATATGCTTTAGCATACTGCATAAAATCAGAAAATCGACTGTGTGAATATGTTTAAAAATAAATTGACATGTTTAATAAGGGCAGGCTGTACACGAATGAAAATTTGTTGACTTGATAAGCCAATGGGTTCCTTGTCCACTAGCCTTCTGGAGCCTGTTGTTTTAGATTCAATCTCATCGTTAAACCATTTCAAAGAGCAAAAAAGGAAAGTGCATATTTTTGCCATTTCTGTACTACGGCTCTCATTTGTTGTTTCCAGTGAATGCTGCATTCACAGTTTAATACTTTGTAAGAAAATTTAAGGATCTTCAGGTCAAAATATCAGCAGCAATAATGCATTTAATGAATAGTAAGACATTGTATGTACTGACAGTAAACGAATTAAGAAGTCAAACAACCACAAAAGTATATTTTTTTCAGCAATTCAATAATTCTGTCAATTCATCTGCAAGGTAGCGATTAAAAGCACTGCCGCTTCTTAGTGCCAGTTGGCCTTCCTTGCTAACATCAACATCAATAGTTAGACCACATTTGGAATATTGTATTCAAGCATGGAAGCCGTATCGTAAAAAGGACATAGACAAGCTAGAAAGAATACAACGAAGAGCAACCAAAATGATTCCAGAATTGAGAGACCTTAGTTACGAAAATTGCTTATTACAATGTGGTTTGACAACACTAGAGACCAGGAGACTAAGAGGAGACCAAATAGAAGTATTTAAAATAGTGAACGGTTATGATGATGTTGATAAGAATATGTTCTTCAAACTTAAAGAAGGCAGTAGAACCAGAGGACACAAAGCAGCATTAGTTAGGGAGCAGTGTAGGTTGGACATGAGAAAGTACTCTTTCTCACAGAGGGTGGTAAATGAATGGAACAATCTGCCAAATGATTATGTTAATGCTAGTAGTGTTAATATGTTTAAAAATAGAATTGACAGATATTTGATAAGGGTGGGCTACACATAGATGAGAAAATTGTTGGACTCTCGATAAGCCAATGGCTTCCTTGTCCACTTGCCATCTGGAACTTGTTGTTTGGGATGGCAATCTTGTTAAATCTTGTTAAATCATCGCTATTCTTATCGTCACCAACATCCAACAAAGGTCCATCGATAAGGCTGTCAAACACTGTGTTTAAGTAACTTATGACTCTGTAAATTGCCTTCACCATCATAACTAACGTTGTCTGCCCTGATACCGCTATTGTAGATGTTGGCACAGTTACAGGAACTGTGAAAAAAATCTTTAAACATTTTTTTTTCAATAATCCGTGGTTGCCACTATTATGTGTGGGGGTACAGTAGCAATTTCTACATTAGTGGCTATTCGTTGTTGAAGTGAAAGTTCTGTGTTGAACTAAATATGAGGATTGACTACTTGCACACATGTAGAGAAGTATTAATACTCTAATCAGCTTACTTTTTTTATTCAGCTTTGAGCACATTTATTTTTGCATCTACAACGCTCCTGCTGTGAAAAGTCAAATTGATTTTATTTGATCCTTTTGAAACATGTGTATTTATATTCATGTGCACACTGATGCATATATACATGAGAAAGAAATGCCAATTTTCACCCATGCTAGTCTTGTTTGGAGGATGACAAAAAACTTAGTGCTCCTGTTGCATACGGGAACATTGTCTCTGCTAGCATTATAGGATGACAGGTACATTGTCTCTGCTAGCACTGTAGGATGACGGGTACATTGTCTCTGCTAGCACTGTAGGATGACGGGTACATTGTCTCTGCTAGCACTATAGGATGACGGGAACATTGTCTCTGCTAGCAGTGTAGGATGATGGGTACTTTGTCTCTGCTAGCACTGTAGGATGACGGGTACTTTGTCTCTGCTAGCAGTGTAGGATGCCGAGTACTTTGTCTCTGCTAGCACTGTAGGATGATGGGTACTTTGTCTCTGCTAGCACTGTAGGATGATGGGTACTTTGTCTCTGCTAGCAGTGTAGGATGATGGGTACTTTGTCTCTGCTAGCACTGTAGGATGACGGGTACTTTGTCTCTGCTAGCACTGTAGGATGATGGGTACTTTATCTCTACTAGCAGTGTAGGATGACGGGTACTTTGTCTCTGCTAGCACTGTAGGATGATGGGTACTTTGTCTCTGCTAGTAGTGTAGGATGCCAAGTACTTTGTCTCTGCTAGCACTGTAGGATGACGGGTACTTTGTCTCTGCTAGCACTGTAGGATGATGGGTACTTTGTCTCTGCTAGCAGTGTAGGATGACGGGTACTTTGTCTCTGCTAGCACTGTAGGATGATGGGTACTTTGTCTCTGCTAGCAGTGTAGGATGCCGAGTACTTTGTCCATGCTAGCACTGTAGGATGACTGGTACTTTGTCTCTGCTAGCACTGTAGGATGACGGGTACTTTGTCTCTGCTAGCACTGTAGGATGACGGGTACTTTGTCTCTGCTAGCACTGTAGGATGACGGGTACTTTGTCTCTGCTAGCACTGTAGGATGACGGGTACTTTGTCTCTGCTAGCACTGTAGGATGACGGGTAGTAGGGTACATTGTCTCTGCTAGCAGTGTAGGATGATGGGTACTTTGTCTCTGCTAGCAGTGTAGGATGACGGGTAGTAGGGTACATTGTCTATGCTAGCACTGTAGGATGATGGGTACATTGTCTCTGCTAGCACTGTAGGATGACGGGTAGTAGGGTACATTGTCTCTGCTAGCACTGTAGGATGACGGGTACATTGTCTCTGCTAGCACTGTAGGATGACGGGTACATTGTCTCTGCTAGCACTGTAGGATGACGGGTACATTGTCTCTGCTAGCACTGTAGGATGACGGGTACATTGTCCCTGCTAGCACTGTAGGATGACGGGTACATTGTCTCTGCTAGCACTGTAGGATGACGGGTACATTGTCTCTGCTAGCACTGTAGGATGACGGGTACATTGTCTCTGCTAGCACTGTAGGATGACGGGTACATTGTCTCTGCTAGCACTGTAGGATGACGGGTACATTGTCTCTGCTAGCACTGTAGGATGACGGGTACATTGTCTCTGCTAGCACTGTAGGATGACGGGTACATTGTCCCTGCTAGCACTGTAGGATGACGGGTACATTATCTCTGCTAGCACTGTAGGATGACGGGTACATTGTCCCTGCTAGCACTGTAGGATGACGGGTACATTATCTCTGCTAGCACTGTAGGATGACGGGTACATTATCTCTGCTAGCACTGTAGGATGCACTGGTGGAGCTTTTGTATTGTAAATTGGATTATGGCTAGTGTTTGTGAACAGACAGCTTTCCACAAACTGTCTGGAGTTTATTCAGCCTTGTCTAATTGGTACTGCTGGAATAAATGACAGCTGGATGCAGCCATGTTTTCAGTTGGGGGTCAGACCATAGTCACATCTGCCAATGGTGGCCAGTGTAGCGTTTCCTGAACCCCTTGAAAATGTCGCAATTTCATCAAGGTAGATCAGTGTGGTCTGTCCGAGTTTAGAAGCACTGATCAAATCTTGGTGTTATGTCAATTATGTCATTTGCCAGTTGAAAGGTCAAATGGTTGTGACCTGGTCATTTCTAGTTAGGTGACTGACCTGACCCAATTGTAAGGTCATGTCTGGTCAGATGGCTGTGACCTGACCCAGTTGTAAAGTCGTGTCTGGTCAGATGGCTGACCTGACCTAGTTGTAAGGTCATGGCTGGTCAGATGGCTGACCTGACCTGACCTAGTTGTAAGGTCATGGCTGGTCAGATGACTGACCTGATGCTGTTGTAAGCTTATATCTGGTCAGATGACTGACTTGAACTAGATCCCCAGGGTTGGTGAACCTCCTTATCTCAGTTTGTGGATGCCCTTTATTCTTTCCTGGCGAATGATGACATTAATCGTGGTAATATGTCTTCATTTATGGCCACAATTTCAAGAAACTACGATAATTGTGATTTTTATGGGCATAGCTCAACATCCATTTGTAATGAATAACAAATTCACGTACTCACCCATACAGATTATTGTTCAATATTTTAAAGTTTGTTTACATCATATGGCAGCCATTTTGGATTGCTTGCCAAAGGTATTACTAGTGAAATACTGTTGTAAGTACATGCACACGTGCACGTGAAAGTATAGACAAATGGACATATTGGTAGTGGCAGGCCGTTAGCCAGAAATCAAATTGTGTTAGTCTTGAACATTCTAAAAAACCTTGCAAGGAAGCCATTCGCGTCTACGACAGCGATTGTTGGTCCAATTGATTTTTTCCACTGGCAAGCCAATGCTTGTTGGGCAATTGTCAAATTAGCCATTATTCGGTTTAGCCAGTATTGGCCCAACTGATTCTTACTAGCTGTGCAGCGAGGTTGGTGTTATCACCTGCACAGTAATAATAATAGAAGAAGAGCCAACACATGAAGGTTCATGAAGAAGTAACTTGAAACTCTATTTTAAATATATAAACATGGAAGTAATGTTTAAATCATCTTAAGACTAAGTACATGCATGCAAATACGTCTAATATGAACAAATATGATTACAATCACACTGAAATCAAATGTTTGACATTAAAAGTAAAGAAATACAACAAATAAAAATAGAAGATATAGCACTCAGTAATACAATTGGTTTTGAAAGTAATACACTGAAACATTACTTTGATAAAACACCAATCATCCAGACTCAATATTGCCTATTGGACAAAAAACAATATAAATTTACTAGACTGAGCACAGCTTAATCATTCGTGGTTTTCCTGCCATTTGAGTTTTCTTTCAACAACTGGGAAACTGCTGCTGAAGGCAGGGCCTACACGCCGATTATATAAGTGAATTGGAGCTTGAATCAGACTAAATTTCGAAGTCGGCTGCGATCGGACTTGGCCACTGCAAAGTGTGCCAGCGGTGGGCGACAATACAGTAGCATCTCGGTTATTAGCGGCTGGCACTTCAATATTATTGATCTCCACCAACGTAACAACGGTTGCTGACTCGGACTGTTCAGGGACAATCGCAGGAACGCTGTTTTTATGCACGTTTACAAAAAAGGCATCGATTGCTGTGAACTTTGACAGTGACATATCGCATCTTTTCACTAACTCTCGCATGGCTGATGCCATTTTGAACTTGCCCCACTACATCCGGGTCACAGGATTGTTTCTTCAAATAATAGCGCCAGTGGATAGGCACTGAGAAAGGCCATAGAAACACATTTCTCAACCAATGACGTATATGATTACAATAAATAGAGATCAGCCACAGTAACATTATTTTCCAACGATGTCAAGGTTAAATATATATAGTCTTATTGATCGGCTGTATTTGCTATCCTGTCGCCAATAACATCCGTCGAATCATGACCACGTGCGCTAAGAGTCACCAAGACAATTCAAACAATTTTATTATGAACAAAATATCATCTTGTAAAAAGATAAACCCGTCTTTTATTTTACCTGTCGTCGTCAGATATTTGCCTGTCTTCAAAATGGGCAGACGGGTCTCTGGCTAAGGGCCTGGGTAGTGGGCAGCGGGTTGTTACTAGCAACCCCACAAGTTGGCTTCACCAGCCCTGCCCCTTGAATCACTTTGTAACAGGCCAGCAGCACTCCCCGCTTACCTAAATTTGAGTTGCTAATGCTGCGTTACTCGCATGAATCTACCAGGCATATGTGTTTTGAAAACCTACACTATGAATGTGTGTCAAGTGAAAGTGTCCTGTGAAGATATGTTAGGTGAAAGTGTGTTGAGTGAATGTGTATCAAGTGAACATGTGTCAGATGAAAGTATGTTGGATGAACCTGTATTAAGTAGAACTAGAGGACATGAGGCAATCTTAGTAAAGGATTTGTGTAGATTGGATATCAGGAAGGACAAGAAATGAATAGAACAAATTATCTTGATAAGCCAATGGCTTCCTTGTCTACTTGCCATCTAGGCCTTTGCCTTGGATGGCAATCTTGATCAGTCTTATTAAATCTAGGTGAAGGCGTGTTGGTGAAGACATATTGGATGAAGGTGTGTTAGGTGAAGGCATTAGATGAAGGTTTGTTTCGTGAAGATGTGTCATTTGACCTTGTTGACCTTTAGTGAAGTCATTGGTATGAAGATGTGTTAGATGAAGTTGTGTTGGATGAAGGTGTGTTTGATGATGAAGGCATGTTAGATGAAGGCGTGTTGGGTGAAGGCATGTTGGATGAAGGTGTGTTGAATGAAGGTGTGTTAGATGAAGGTATGTTGGTCAGTGTCATGTTGGTGATAATGTAACTGCACTAGTCTCGGTTTGACATGAAACTACCACATGTTTGGGTTGATCTGATAATGATCTGACAGTGTGTGGTCATCAACCATTGTTGGCCTATTGCTCAGCAGCAGTACAGTGCTAAGTGATCTTACATTGGCTCAACAAAATAGGGCAGCGATATGCCTTTGTGATAGGGATTTTTTCATGGTAACTGCCATTTAGGGACACTTGTAGGCTGTCATTATTAAATGACAAAGGATGTAGAGCATCACTTGTACCGCTGGTTGCATAAGGCAGCAGCAGTAAATGTGTAAATTATTTTATTCTCCACAACTTTTACATGTTTTTCAAATAGGGCCATATAAGCCCCAGTCTAAGGGAAATGCCTGAAAACATTTGTATTTTCAAAACACTTCTGTTGGACATTTTCAAGACGCCTCCCCCTGTCAGTGTCGCATTGCAGCAAAACTCAGTGTAGACTGAACCTGTAAAGACTTCATTTTAAAATCTTCACTTTAAGCCATTTTATGTGCCGTACCGCTTCTCTTTTTTATCCAGAGGCATACCTTTTAGACTTGTGTTACCTATGTAAAGCATTTCTACTTCAATTCCCAGAAGATGGATTTAAATCTGTTTAAACACGCATGAAGCATTTCAGAGTAGAGTGAACTTAGGAGGCTTATTTCAGTCTGTTTTTAGTGAACGCATATGATATGATCTCGGTGCACAGAGCATACGACTTTGTTCCTGGTCTGTAGTGGCCCTTGACTTACAGGTGAAACTCACTATAGTGCTAGTTATATAATTTCATAATGCATGAGTCATCAGTGGTTTAGCCGGTGTGGCAAGTGAAAATCTGTTAGTTTTTAACTACTAAAATATATTTAATGGCTAATTGAATTGTCTGGCAGACATTTTTTGCCATGAACCGCATGCTGGGATAAAAAGTACCACACATTTGACTGCCATACAGTATAGGAAGTTTTTAGGAACCAAGTATGACAAAATTGTCTTGTTTGGACTTACTTCCTTAGTTATCCTATGTATACAGTGAGACACATTCATGGTGTCTGGTATATTCGCACAAACCACAAATTTCTTTTGGACATGCCCAAAACTCATCTCTGTGATGTGTGAGATCATATTGGAAATATGTAGCTTATATGTAGCTGATATGTAGCTGATATGTAGCTGATATGCCCATAGGGCAGGAGTTTATTTGTTGACTGGACCCAATAAAACGGTGTCTACAGTTGGCACACAAAAGAAAAAGTGGAGAATTTGCCATGTTGGTTTAGTGAATGGCTGAGTTGCCCTGCAGTACAGTTTAGGCCTGTTGACAGCGATCTATACGCCTGTACTTTCTATACGCCTGTACTCATATGAATGGCTAGCAGCGTTCACCAGAGGTGGGGCCAGATGCAGATAGCTCAGCCGGTACAGCCGTAGTTAAGTGGACCGCCGGTATTGTGTTGTACACAGAAATACTGGGGACACTGCGCAGTTCAGCAACGGTGCAGGTCACCAGATACATGTGTCTCCCCCTGGCTGTGTCTCGGGACAACGGAGGGCACAGCTCGGATAACTCTAGCTTGCTTTCGGCAGGGAAGTGATTCTGTACAGGGCATTGCGGTCACACTGTTGTTCACCCGACACCTGGCCCATACAGCCATTCTGTTGTGGTGTTCTGTTGTGGCGTGGTGCCTGCTATTGCACACTAGCTGGCCTAGCGCCTGTGCATGCATTATTAGTCAGCCAGCCGCATGTGTGAGAGCTGTGGCATAGGTCAGAGTTCACAGAGTCGGTGGCTCACTGCACAGGGCTGGTTTGTTGAGTACAGCATTAGTTGAGCGGTGCATATAGTGGTGCGTGGAGGCGGTGCATATAGTGGTGCATGGAGGCGGGCAGTGCTGGCACTGGCAGCAGTCTGTTCATTCATTCATTCATTCATCGCTGGCTCATTTGCAAGGACGGACGGCACATTGACTGGTATTAACAACTGACTTGCCAGCAATTACGACACTGGTATACTGCGGAGATACCGGGTTTGTTGGAAGGATATCGTCGTGTCCCGATTGGATTTCTAGCCTAGAGTGTCGCAACGATGTGGATCTACCGCTATCACCCGTACATGGGTGACATGGCGTCCCCCATGCAACGGGGACACACGCCATACCCTCAGATGCAGGATCAGGGGCCAGAGGAAATGATGCAAACCACAGGTATTACTTTCTCTTTACTGACTGCCTTTTACTGGCCTATTGGTCCACTCAAAGGTATTACTGTGTCTTCACTGGTCTACCACTCCAGCTAAAGTTAGTTTCTGTATGTTGGTCATTGATCTGTCACCACACATTGAGCTGTTTGTGGGGTCAACCCATCTGCGATCATGACCGTGAATGGACCACAAGTAAGCACGGAGAACCGGGACAGAGTGACATGACATACAAACATGTACGGCTAACTGGCGACAATCAAGAATAGTTTAAAGTTTAAGTTTCATGGGGCCCTTCTGCCATTATCCCATGGAAATGACAGAACGTACCTGTCATCCCAACCCAGAAGTGGATCCGTGTATGTTGACAGTATCACATTGACTGGAATGTAAGTAGCTAGTCTCGTCATGTTGTGTAAGTAAAACATGTTTTGAACAAACCTAAGACCCTGTCACATGTTATAGGACTACCTTTCTTGTTCATATGCCATCTGGAGCTCATTCTAACGATGATCCAACCGAAATCATACATCCAGCAGAAAGGGTTGGTGTCTATCCTGGCCTTTCATAGAAGTGTATTAAACTGAAATCAGCTGCCAGCATTTACCATGCAAGAAGCAGATGAATGGCTCTCAGTTAGACTTGTGTGGTTGTTTGTCCTTGGCCTGTGTAGAATAGCTTTGATCCATGTTAGGTGATATGGCGTTGTGGCCGTATCATTCGGTGATCTCCCTAGTCAAGGTAGACAGGTCAGACAGGGGCTGGTCCCACATGGCTAGACAGGGCCAATGTTTGTTAGGGTGTGTTTGGAGTCTAACCAGTGTTATTTTAATAAGAATGTGTATTTGCCCACGCAAGCACGCACACACACAAGGGACACTGTATATTTCTGACAGACTATAACTATACAGCATTGTCAACTGCTGCCATGCCAAGCACAACAAGCACGCATGTGTGTGCGTGTGTGCACAAACACACGCACACATGTTGGGTAAAGAAATTTAGACCAAACACTAGCTGTCTCCTAACACAGGGGTTCATAAACTGAGGGCTGGGGACCCATGGGGGGCTGGGGACCCATGGGGGGCCTGGGGACCCATGGAAGGCCGGAGACCCGTGGCCCTGTGGGTCCTCAGCAACATGCAGAATTATTTTTTAATAGCACATTACATGTGAAACACAAAGCTGGGGGGTCTCAACGAGAACGTGGGAATGTTGGGTGACCTTGAGCCGGGAAAGTTTGGGAACCCCTGTGGTGATTATCCCCACCCTGGGGGTTTAAACATTAATGGTGTCCACAAGTTGTGGATTTATACACTATTTCTGCTAATCAAGTCCAGTGATCAGTGGCATATGTTCGAAAGTAACCAGTGGTGGCTGCATTATGGCCTGCAGTGACCCCAGACTGCACTCTAGTGGCTAATTAGCACTTGACCCAGAAAATCTTTGTAAGCACAGGAAATTAATTCTGACATTCAGTTCTGACTCGCTCAAAGAATCCAATTTAATGTTGATAAATTTTCAAACAAATGTGTGGCTTTGAACTGGTTGTGTAGCATTTTAAAGCAAAAGAAAAGTCATGGTTTTGGGGCTATGCATCTAAAACAGATAATAAAAACTAACTATGTGCAACTAAATTTAAGAATATCACGCCAGAATATCGCCAGCAATGAGCATACACAGAACCAAATCTGAAACAAACGTATTATATTGCCAGAAAGAAGACTAGTTCAGTAAACAAAGGCCAAAATGTGTTACGTTAGTTGAGTTTGGATGCAGATAGCATGGCCATATCCTATCAGTAAGAATAGGAATAGGTTTATATCAATATATTTTCATTTGACAAGCGAATATTGCCAGAATACCGCACTCGTGACATAGTGTTATTTGATAATATGGCACAGCCCATGGAATTAAAATGTGGGTTCAACAAGGTTTTCTAGTAAACAACTGGCATGATATTCTTAATTGTAGTTACAAATGGTTATGTTTTAATAACTCTTATAGGTGCATAGGCCGAAAACCATGACTTGTTTCGGTTTAATATGGTTAGTAAATTTACATGTGTCTTATGGATTAGATAACCCACACATAAACATCTGTTTGAATTCACATTTGAATTATTTATTCTGTCATTCATGACATTTACCTGAAGTATGCACATTTTTTTATCTAGTGAAAAAAAGACAAACATTGTGTGTGATTAAATATTGAACAGTTTTTAGTTGATCCCTTCCGGTTTGTTGTGACCTCATGGGATAATTTTTTATATGAATCATTCAACATTGGGTACTCCCCAAACTCTGACCACATCATTACAAACTTTGACCTGTAACACATTTTAGTGACCGTCATGTGGCGTAACATCTTAGACGGGGAGGTGTGCTAAAGATCGCTCACGAGTTAGATAAACTAGCACCACAACGACTGATAAAATTAATGATATCTTTGTTTTGTAAGACGAGTGCATTGGTATAATAATTTATTATATTGACTATATTGTTTTGTAGACATTATTGGATCATGTGATTACTAAATCCAACTTAATTATATTGTATTTGTTGTTTACTAAATGTGTGGTTAACAAATTAAGATAAGAAAACCGGAAGTGTTTTTTGACAAAATGTCTGGAACTGCTTTGTTCATAATCTTTCTAAGGATCTCGGCCAACTAGCTAAATGGGGAATTCCTTGCAGCAGATGTTATCACTTTTGTGCTTACTGTAATAATTAGGTTAGGTATTATGTTTGTGAAAGACGCCATTCATGCGACTTGCACGTGGAAACACCTGAGCTTAACACATTTAAGTGGCTGAATACACCCTTATTCGACAAAAACACTTGGTAGGAATGGGATGTTTACGTCGACAAAGAGAAATCTTGTAGGAGGATAAATGATTGCGTGAATCTGTCAAGAATACTCAGGTTATTCATTTTGATTTGTGTAGATCAACTGAGAACAAGTAAGTCGATTACTGTTTTATGTAAATCTGCTGAAAAAGACGGGTTTATTCAGCTTGTTTAGCAGAAATCTGCCGAAAACAGCTAGATTGTTTATTCATTTTGTCTAGTGTAGATCTGCTGAGAACAACTTTATTTTCTATAATTCCTCTGTGAACCTGTGGGTTATAGGTAGAGAAAGCTATAATTTGTTGGTGTAAATCTGCTGACGAAATTGTATCTTGAAGTGGATAGCATGTCCCTTGTTACTGTTAGTACAATGCCTGGTCATCACACAATAGCTGCACGCCAGAGCATTGTTGACCTTTCTCAGAGAACATTGTTATATTGATAGGGTGACCTTTTCTCTTCCATGGCTTGGCATTATCAACAGTATTTGTCACAGGTGATAGTTAACCTGCTTTTACCTGCTGCATGTTCATTGCATACTTTATATCCCCATAAAAGAAGCGAAAGATCATCTTGAGAGAAGCTTTCCGTGATGTTGGAAGCACAGCACTAATAGATGATACTGCTTCACGATTGTGTGAGTTTGTAGCAGGCTTAACCTGACCTTTTTCATGTCTGTTTTCTGGGAAACTGCTTTTTTAATATTGTATTGTGTGTTTATAGCAGACCTAGGATGACCTTGTGTGCGTGTTTTTTAGAAACTGATGTAGCTATAAACTGCACAAAATGCAAAAAAAGCTTTTTAAATATTGCATTAATCGATTTTTCATGCAATTGCTACTGAGAAATTCACAGCAGAAAATGTTGCTGAGCATGCATTAGTATGTTTAAGCAGCCACTGCCCAGAATGACTTGTTTGGATGTGCAGTCATCTTTGTATGAAATATCAGTGACTGCTCTGATGGTGAATCCATCAGAGATATTGTAAACTTGTTGACTACTTTTTTCCACATGTAGTCATCTCCTGTGGATATATGTATGCATTTAATTATATCTTTGTCATACTCAAATTCAGTAGTTATCAAAATAAAGCAGCTAAACATGTTGACCTCTTAAAATCACCTTTTTTGTCAGCCATCATAAAACTTGTCTGTTGGCAACTTGGCATACAACTGTAAATTAAACATGTACCCACAAAGTGCCACATTGATCTAGTAATGTAAATCCATCTTCAGTTTATATGCCTTGCATTTTTTCTTGCCGAGTTCAACCCAGTACATTCACTGGCGCAATGTCTTGATCAAAGAGAGAGTATGCTAATAGGAGCCTGCTGTGATTAGTGGGCTGCTTCACATGCATCTTGTGTACACCCTGTCATGGCTGCTAATCAAATCTCTGGGGTCTTACAGTGCAAACACCCAAGTTAGTGTGATGTGGTTTTTTCTCCCACAGCAGCTGGTGAGTGATGGCCGGCACTACACTTCATCAGTTGTGTTTTCTGAGGGCGGTTGCATGGGGGGGTCTGCACCGGATGCCCCCATGCCCATAGTCCCAATATGACTGGTAGTGATACAGACAGTTCATTGTTGACTGGGCATCAGTGACAGATTCAGCATTGTCCCCTTGGTGTATTCTGGGGATCATGTGTTATCCAGGCCTTGTTGGGAGGGGTGATTGACAGTCATTTCCCCAGGTACAGATGTCTGTTCAATGTTAAAACCAAGCAGCTTTGTATGCTGCTGTAGCTTGTTTATTGTAGTGGTGGGCAGTGTGCCATTTCGCTGACAATCTGCTCCTTAGTTTATGAATATCAGTTGATTCCTGAATCGCTACTCAAGTCCACGAGATGCCACCGGTATTGTGAAGCTTTTCTAAGGGATATTTGATGGTTTCAGTTACAGGAATGCTGTTGTAAAAAGTTTTAAAAAGACAAAACTGCAGATGGTTTCAGTTTGCACAAGCGAAATAATATTCGCATTATTTGCCGCAGTCATTACTTGTCGGCGGCCCCCCCGGAAACATCCGCCAATGGTCGACCTGACCCTGGAACCTGATTCCTGATCTTGCAGACCTTAGGTCAGTTGAAGCACCTGAGGTTCCAGGTGGAAGTGAGGGTAGGTTTCCTTTCCTCGTTTCTTCTCTACCTCATTCAGTAACCAGTCTGTCTTGAAGTAGGCTGTTGACCGGTGTCCAGAGGATGATCGGACCGGTCAGCGGCCAGATAAAAATTCTAAGTACTAAGTTGATCATTATAGCAAAGTGTTGTTTCATTTTAGTTTTACGTTGGATGCATCATGTATTAACGTGGCAACATATCAATATTTAACTTGACATACGCTGATGTTGGGCGCTGATTGCGGTGTTGAAATACCATGTGTCCTTTATTGATTGATTGCATTGACGGTGACTGCGAGAAACAGACGTGTCGTGTCGCGTGTCACATTGCTCTGGAGATGCTAAATTCGTGTCATTGTTCTGTCAACTGCTCAGGGCAACAACTGCCAATATGTGTTTCACCTGGTGTTGAAAGCGACATCTGATTTATTTTGTTGTTTTGGTTTTATAAGATGCAGCATTGAAACAGCTACAAAATGATGCACATTTTGTCAATGTGTAATAATTATGTTAGTCACAATTGCATTTTTTCTGGAGGATGTATATCAAAATCTTACCGTTTTATTACCGCATTTGTGGGCACTGGCTCTAACGATGATCAAGAACTCGTCATTTTCGACCAGACTCATCCTCTTTACTGCCATTTTCTCTGCCACGTTCACCCTCAGTATTCTCTCTCTACAATCGATGTCAAAATATCGTTCGTAGCACCAGAGTGAGGCTATTTTGTGAAAATACACATGGAAGGAACCTCCTGGTTGGCTTCAAAAGATAACCATCAGAAAGGGCGACATCGATTTTATAAAGTGGCGCAATTATATGAAAAATGGAAATGTTCAGCCAATTTGCAATATCCTGAGTTTCTAACTATGGCAAAATGCGACTTGGTTGATTCTGACAGCAGTGGGCACATATAAACAAAAGTCCAGTACAGTGGTCAGTGTATTGACCCAGACAGTGGGCCCAGTTTGACCAGTTGCTAGAAATGTCACTGGCTAATGTTGATTGTCATAATGAGCTGACCATTAGTTAGTGTCAGGCCCAGCTCACTGTGGGTGACAGCTGTGGTCACTGTCATTGACTTCCTGATCTCCTGATTGTTCGGTGAGTAGGCAGGTTGTGGGCGAGTAGACGAGTTGTGTCAGCTGATAGGAAAGCAGGCTGTGATCAACGCCAGCATCAAAAAAGTCTTGTCAATATCCTTCTACATCACTGCATTGGAAGTGAATGAACTTAGTGCAAGAGGCTTATAGAACTGTGTGTCTGCGGTTTGACCAGGAGGTACTGGTCTCAGACACCCTCGATTAAACGGCAGCCAAAACAGTTGTTTTATATAAAAAAAATGTGGTACAATTGCCAACTTGCCTAACAGGAAGTGGGAAATATGTGTCATTCAGAGGAGACACTAAGAGCTGTTGGTCCCTTCTAGTTACTGTGCAAGGGAAATATAGATTCCACACTCTTGATGACAAAATCTTTATCACGTTGGAGGTGGTCGTTGATTACAGGAAGAACCTCTGTGCTGAGGATGCTGATGCCCTGCTTGCTGAGGAAGGTCAATGACCTCAGTACTGAGGATGCTGAGGAGGCTTATAGCCTCCGTTGCTGATGAAGCTGATGACCTGTGTGTTAGCAGACAGCTTGGTTCAGCTAGTCTTTGTATCACAGCTCAGCCGAGTTTTAGGAAAATTTAGAAACACCATTATTGAGACCTGGTGCTTTAGCTGCTGAGGAGAGTTGTGTTTATCTAGCCGCACTATCATAACTTATCCATATAGCTCATGTAAACAAAGTGTTCACTAAGTCTTGTGTTTATTGCTGGCCAAGTGCCCAGTGCTGTTAATCTAGCCAGTCGTGTATGCGGGCAAGTCTTGGCATATGGCCCTGGATGCTACTGAACTAGTCTACTGCTATGGCACGCCAGACAGACATCTTAGAGTCCCGTTGGAATTGTTTACCTCTTGCCGCAACATATTTTGCTATATTCTTCCCTGTCTGAGTACTGTTCTATAATATCTTGATTGTAACCTAGACTCTGCAAGTGTTTTTACATCACGCCACTGTCTACGTGCAAAAGATTTTCAGAACAAGGCAGCTCTTGGGGTTTTTACGTTGTTTTGTCTGGCTTTCACGTTGACATTTATACATATGCACGCATTAGTGTTGCTTGTACATGCTTTATATGTTTCCCAGAAACATTCCTTCGAACTAAGTTAATAGAAATTATGTACGCTTTTTTAATTAGGTGAATCACCTTGTTCACGCTCCAATGGTTATCACGGTTGGACGGTCGATAGGTTAACATCACTTTGATGTGGGCAAAGCCTTCATAAGCTCAGAAATACCATTGTTGTTTTTCAGTCCCGTTTATTCATAGCTTTTTATAAAAACAGATTGTTGGAAATACAAAGACATTAGTGAAAATAGGTTATTCATTTAATGCAACCAGACTTGTTAGAGTGGCTGCGGTTTGACAAATAACCTTTTGTCTACACGACGAAGTCTGCCCTCCCCATCAGATCTACCACAATCCCATCAGGTTGAGTGACCTATAGACTCTGTCTCCATTCTCTATAGGCAACAGACTTCTGATGGGCACAGGCCACCGTTTACTTTTCTTCGTGCCAACCATTGTATCATTTCCTTTGGTGGTAGAAAAACTAAACCATTAACACTTTTAACAGCTTTTATTGTCTCTTCTGAAAGACACAAGCCATGGGGGGAACAAAATTGCCTATTTTTAAAGATCATATGCAAAGGTTGGATACATTTACTTGTTTTCACTCGTACTGGATAGAACTGTTTCCCCTTATTCATACTCAGTCATGAAATTATAAAAAGTTACATTAATTTAGTTATAAAACGAGGGATGTACCTAAATTCCTGAAGGCACTTTCGGAAACCAGTTTGTGGATTTTTGCCGGTAGATGTCATTTCGCATGACATCATTTTGGCCAAATAAACCAACTTCACCTATGCCGGTTCATAAGCACTTCACTTTTAACAAGATTTAAATCATGCAAAATGTCGAGCGACAGCGATTCTGACGGTGCAACTGACATAAACTTAGCCGTTCAAGTCATTCCGTACATGTATGAGTCAACAACACGGTCACAGTCACAAAAACGAAGTTAGTAGCGACAATGATTTATTGGCCGAAGCCTTCAGATTCACGCCACAGTAAACAAATGCCCGGGATTAAACACCTCAAAAATAACATAAATGTAAATGTATTTACAATAATGTTGTTTTGGTAGTGCCAGGAGTATTTATTTATCAAACTATTTTTAAATTCCATGTTTAGTTTGTACAAACTAGTAGACACAGTCGTCTAGCCTAGCCTAGGTTATGAAGTTGGACCAGCAGCCTACTTTGTCTTTGCATTACTCGGTGGTTTGATTAGGAATATTGGAACACGTGGGGAAACGTGGACACTGTATGATTTTACTGCCAAAATATCTTGATATATGCAATTTTTAACAACTGTGTCAATCTAACTTTTAAGTAGAGCTGTCTCGCCTTTGTGATTTTTTGCTTGCCCTTTGCTATTTTGTCATAGCACAGTGCACAAAGTGTCTCTCGGTCTATGCTAGCTATTATTTAAAATCTGTATATGTTAATAGTGTTTCAAATAATGAAACTGATGTCACACCCAAATTCTTTGTTTTTTTGCCACACACCAACACAGCTTTTAACGTACACAGATGTTCTGCGTTGCTATGGGATGACAATGTTTGTTCATGTTCGTTTGGCCAGACTGACGTCACATGCCGACTCCGTACGGATATTGCCGAGCGAAATGTAAAATCACTTGGGACTTCTTTGCCACTAATATAATTACCCCCAGGTAGCTTTGCCACTAATATAATTACCCCCGGGTAGCTTTTATTGAAGAGTAGCAAATAACATTATTTGTTAATGTATTCCAAACTACTAATACAACTGTTTGTTATCATATATCAAAATTTCTGGAATATTTGCATGTTAATATTATGATCTTTAAGCTATAGTAGGTGGACTTGAAACCTAGTCCTCTTGATTGTCAGTCTGGTGTTGTAACTGCCAGGCTAGTAGCTGCTGTCACATTGAACTTGTTCAACTGAACTGATAAACTATGGCCCAAATGATGACGCATTTTGTAAAATCCATTTGTGCTGGCATTGTACAGAAAGATAAGTGAAGTATAATAGAGACATATGGTGCACAATGTGCAGCACTAATAGAGACATACAGTGCACAATGTGCAGCACTAATAGAGACATACAGTGCACAATGTGCAGCACTAATAGAGACATAGAGTGCACAATGTGCAGTACTAATAGAGACATACAGTGCACAATGTGCAGCACTAATAGAGACATACAGTGCACAATGTGCAGCACTAATAGAGACATACAGTGCACAATGTGCAGTACTAATAGAGACATACAGTGCACAATGTGCAGCACTAATAGAGACATACAGTGCACAATGTGCAGCACTAATAGAGACATACAGTGCACAATGTGCAGCACTAATAGAGACATACAGTGCACAATGTGCAGCACTAATAGAGACATACAGTGCACAATGTGCAGCACTAATAGAGACATACGGTGCACAATGTGCAGCACTAATAGAGACATACAGTGCACAATGTGCAGTACTAATAGAGACATACAGTGCACAATGTGCAGCACTAATAGAGACATACAGTGCACAATGTGCAGCACTAATAGAGACATACAGTGCACAATGTGCAGCACTAATAGAGACATACAGTGCACAATGTGCAGCACTAATAGAGACATACGGTGCACAATGTGCAGCACTAATAGAGACATTCGGTGCACAATGTGCAGCACTAATAGAGACATACAGTGCACAATGTGCAGCACTAATAGAGCATACAGTACACAATGTGCAGCACTAATAGAGACATACAGTGCACAATGTGCAGCACTAATAGAGACATACAGTGCACAATGTGCAGCACTAATAGAGACATACAGTGCACAATGTGCAGCACTAATAGAGACATACAGTGCACAATGTGCAGTACTAATAGAGACATACAGTGCACAATGTGCAGCACTAATAGAGACATACAGTGCACAATGTGCAGCACTAATAGAGACATACAGTGCACAATGTGCAGCACTAATAGAGACATACAGTGCACAATGTGCAGCACTAATAGAGACATACAGTGCACAATGTGCAGCACTAATAGAGACATACAGTGCACAATGTGCAGCACTAATAGAGACATACAGTGCACAATGTGCAGCACTAATAGAGACATACAGTGCACAATGTGCAGCACTAATAGAGACATACAGTGCACAATGTGCAGCACTAATAGAGACATACGGTGCACAATGTGCAGCACTAATAGAGACATACAGTGCACAATGTGCAGCACTCATGTAGTGAAAGTCCTGCTGATATGACAGAATGCTCCCTTTAAGTAGTAGTGGTATGACACTTAATTGTCACCTTTGTTGACGTCCTCTTGTTGTCAGCTGTACCTGTACTTCACAACCAGATGTGCACCTGAGCTATTTTACAATCAAAAGCCATATTGTTGTATTGGGACAACTTGCCAGTCAAATTTGGTAGGTACATTTTTTGGTTGAAATCCGTATTTTTGACTTGAAATTAAGCCATATTAAGCCATAATTATAAATCCATGTCACATTTTTCATTGGTTAATTGTCCTATAGATTTGCTATTCCGATCAAGTGTTGTCATTTATCAGGCTACGAAATATACATCAAACAAGCTATGTTTTGTTGGAGATTGAACTAAAGGTGTTTGTGCTTTGACTGCAGTAAGTTTGTCATTCAATTTTATACTTGTGATGAACATTAAAAAACATACTTTATCACGATTTCTTCATTTGAAACAAATCCATACAATAATAAATAAATACAGTTGTAAATACATTTATTTCAGGCAAAACTTTCACATAAGCATTACGAATATAAATGAGTTAAAAGTATTTAAAATAATGATAATTGAGTATTATATATAAAAGGAATGTAACGTCGCCATTGTAAAAAAATCTGCATACAAATATGCATTAAATATAAACAAAATTATAAATAAGTTGTTATAAAAATTATTGAGTATAATTATATAATTGGGATGTAATAGTTATCATTGTACAGAAGTCCATATACGTATAAATAAACATTAACAAATAAATAAGTTATGAAATATATAGTTTTTTTATTGAGTATATATAAATGGGATATAAAATCACCATTGTACACAAAATAGTACACTTGCCCATCTAGACCACATGGGCATACAAACATGATACAGCTGTATAGCTCACAAAATGCATATTGTACAAGGGAAATGCATCAACGTGGTAGGTGTGATCAGTGACATGTGACATGTTCTTGTTGTCAAGTGAAACCATTGCCACCAAAACACTATGTGAAATATTCATTTCTATTTATAACATTGCTGCACTGAATGCCCTGATGTGTCTGTCCAGCAGGATCCGGGTTGCTGACACATCGTCATTGTCACAGCAGTCGTGACAACACACCTGAATGACCTGTTCAGTCGGCACATTTCTGCGGGTCCATTTTTGTCAGAATTAATCAACTTCTGAAATTCAACTTCTCTGTGTTGGAGTTTTTGATGATAATAAAAAAAGGGTGTAATCAAAAATTGCTACAATGGATAATGACAATGTGGAAAACAGTTAACAATATGACACCTCCCTAGGCTCTGAGTTGTTACAAAAACACAACTTGAACACTGTGGCGTAACATTGTTACATTAATATATTTTTCATTGTGGAAAATTATAAACATTTTAGTACATTTTGTAGGAATGTCCACAGTTTTGAACAGTTCCTTATGGGACATGTCATAATCAGGGGGGACATGTCACAATCTGGGGTACATGTCACAATCTGGGGGGACATGTCATAATCTTGGGGGACATGTCATAATCTTGGGGGACATGTCATAATCTTGGAGACAGCCTACTATAGATTCAGTGTTACGGGAGGGGTGGAAATATGTGTTCTTGTCTAGACATCCTTTCTGCTGTGACTGTTTGGATTTTGTCAAGTCATTGCTTGTTTTACTGGTGATGCACAATGTGAAATTTGATCCAAGTGGGCGGTTTGTGTAATTTAATATACAGCTCATTGTGGTCTGTAAGACTTTTCATCAGTTAACATAGATAAGATACACTTGGAACTAGGATATGGTTTGTCAAAAAACCAGACTGTCTAATTATTTGTAAGCGTTTACTACAGTTAAGCCTTTGTAGGTTATATTTTGTCTAAAAACGGGGTCAGTAATTATCTGTAGGCTTTTACGGTTAAGTTTTCCCTGAAAAACTACTTGTGAGCCGTGTTTACTATACAGTACATTGCGAAAACTTCTATCAAGCCTAATTCCTTGGAAGCATGAATTCAGAGTTACATCAAAACGAAAGTGTTAGACAATCTCAGAATCGTTGTACAATGTTAAAGATACAATTATATCTGTCATCTTGTTCTTTCCCAATACACCATTTCTGTAGTCATTATATTCATTGAACGAAATTAACTTTATTACGTTTTGTGCTTTGTTTTAAGAGATGAACGTAAGGTGAGGAAGGTATTGTTTTAAACTGTATCAAATAGTTCTTGCAATTGTAATTATGTTAGAACAGATTTTCTTGTGTAAAATCACATTGTGGTCTATACGTGAAATTGTGAACAATTATTCAGTTTAATACTGAGTTTATAATGAACTGGTGTCGAGTTATTTACCGTGGCAAGACCCAAGTTTGAATCCCCAATGGCCCTGATGCATGAACTGTTATAATAATTATTGAAACCTGAAACATGGTTTATACCACTAACTGATTCACTACAGTAGAAGTCACTGTTAATATTCAGAGGTTGTCATTATGGTGCAAGGTAGCTCAGTGCTGCCACACTGTGGACTAAATATCAACAACAAGACATGCTGATGTGATCACAATGGTTTGAAGCCATCATTGCTTCTAGAGGGCAGGCAGAGGTTCAGATTTGTAAGTTTTGCTGTTTAAACATGAGGTAGGTAGTTGAGTTAGTAAAAGAAAGCGTTAATTAAAGAATGGTGTAGATTAGATATAAAAAGGTACTCGTTCTCATAGAGAATATCTGTGTTTATGTGTCAGTGTTCATTTTAAAGTTAAGTTTGTTTGGTATGTTAACATTTCCACAGAACTGAGCATTTTTTGCTGGTCACAAATCTTCTTGTAGAAATTTTACGAAAGACTCGGCGATCACCAAAACATGAGACTTAATCAGTTTGTTGACGATACTAATAGTTTAAATTATATGAGTAGGTGTTTAATAAAAGAGGGCACACTTTGTTAAAATCATCAACAGAATTTACTTTGATCATTAGATTGGGTAACTTGCAAAAGTATGAATAGCTGTATGACCTGTTCCGGTAAAAAATTACTTAATAATTTGTCCGATGATTTCACCAAAATTAAGTAACACAAGATATTTATAGTGGATATCAGGTAGGTTGGATTTCTTGCAAAATTATTCACACAGATGTATATGCTAACAAACTTGTATGTTCATTTTATACATTGTATTGTGTATCATGTTCATATCATTCAATTTGGACTGAAGGGCGTGCACTGTGCTGAACACTGGGTCCAACAACTAGATACAAAGCATATGCTATTGTTTGCAGCCGAGAGTAGTACTGATCATTGGCTCAAAAACTAGATAAAACATTGGAGATCCTACTGATAGGCCATCTCTATTGACAATGTATACGTATTTAAATATATAATTATTGTGTTGTGAGAGTCGACTCAACATTCCATTGAGACAATGAACTAGGTTGGTTGACCAGGAATGCTGGAGAACATAAATTATCAGCCCTCTCTAGCTGGATTACAGCAATGTAGTCTAGTTGCAGACCTGCCTACCATTCCAGATTGGCATTTATGCAGAAATAACACCTCAAATTACTGTATCACGATGATGGATAGAAATATGATGGAATTTTAGTTTGTCACAATGATCACCGATCATTTCTGTTGTCTGCAAATTAACTTGATTTTTTATTCACCGTTGTCCGTGATTCAGCCAATGGGAAACCACGTTACAAAGAGTTTGAAACAGTATTTTCTAGAAAGAATAATAAGAGATATACACCAGCAAATTCTGCCAGTTGTCATGTAGTCAGTCACCTTGCAGCTACACAGAAGTGATAGTCTAACGCAGGAATTCCGAAGCTGGGAGTGGGTGGAGGGGTTGTGGGGCAGCTGCGGACCTTGGCAAATATGCAGAATTATTTTCGAATAACTCGTGTCAGCAAAAAATGGTTGAATAAATTGTGCATGCACTGTAGGCAGTGTGTAGGTATTGTTGGATACAGATGTAGGTTGTTAATTTAACAAGCTTTAACAAGATTGCCATGCAAGGCAAAGACCCAGATTGCAAGTGGACAAGGTAGCCATTGGCTTATTGAGAGTCCAACGAATGGCTAATGGTTGGATTATCATGGGTCGAGGGTCTCAGCCAGAAGATGGGGGTTTTGGGGGTCTTCAGCTAAGAAAGGAACCCCTGGTCTAATGTACCGCCGTCAACATTATGTTAGTGAAGAAATGCATGCTGTAAACAGTCAACATTCTGTTAGTGAAGAAATGCATGCTGTAAACAGTCAACATTCTGTTAGTGAAGAAATGCATGCTGTAAACAGTCAACATTCTGTTAGTGAAGAAATGAATGCTGTAAACAGTCAACATTCTTTTAGTGAAGAAATGCATGCTGTAAACAGTCAACATTCTGTTAGTGAAGAAATGCATGCTGTAAACAATCAACATTCTTTTAGTGAAGAAATGCATGCTGTAAACAGTCAACATTCTGTTAGTGAAGAAATGCATGCTGTAAACAGTCAACATTCTGTTAGTGAAGAAATGCATGCTGTAAACAATCAACATTCTGTTAGTGAAGCAATGCATGCTGTAAACAGTCAACATTCTGTTAGTGAAGAAATGCATGCTGTAAACGGTCAACATTCTGTTAGTGAAGAAATGCATGCTGTAAACAGTCAACATTCTGTTAGTGAAGAAATGAATGCTGTAAACGGTCAACATTCTATTCTGTTAATGAAGAAATGCATGCTGTAAACAGTCAACATTCTGTTAATGAAGAAATGCATGCTGTAAACACTAAGTGTGGCAATTTGTTGGTGAAGATCATTATTCTTCCTGACCTACATATCTGGCGATGTAATCTGCTGCTCTACATGTTAATAATAGGTCAAGTTGAACTTTGGTAGACCGACTGGTTGGTTCATTCAGTCCTTGTTGACTAATTGTGTTCACAGGGACACAGTAACTGTGGTTGTGTTAGAACCAGCTTGTGGAACATACACTCCCGCAAACACTTTCTACGATGAAGCAAGTGTTGTGATATTATATGTTAATCCTTATTTTAACATCCATACACACCTGTGTACATTGGTGTGTACGAATGTGTACACACCTGTGTACATTGGTGTGTACGAATATGCACACACTAAAATGTGGCAACAAATCCTGCCATAAATTTTTATGTTCTCAAAAAACCAGAACTTGATAAAAGTCACTGTGTCAAAACATCTGCTTTTGTTGTTACGTTTGATGTAAGCTCTATTTACAAAGTAGTGACCCGTTTATATTATTTTATTGTTTATTGTCCTTTTTTGTAATTTTTTTATATTATTTTACATATTTATGTCATCACTCATGAACAGGGCATTAGCTCCAGATTTGATTTGTTAAAATAAGTTATTAATATTTTTATTTATTATTGGTGGATGAGCACACATTTCTAATTATCATAGTTTATCTTCCAAGTGTTATAAAATAATGTATTAATGTTAAAGGTTGTAAATACTCAAACATATTTCACAGTAATAAATATAATATAAAGCTGCTATCTGTGTCAAACTGATGACAGTAATTAGTTAATCATGATGTACGTCATGAAGCACACAATAAGAAGCCAGTAGACGCTAATTGGTTTGAAGATGGACCAGTAAAAAGCACCGCAGTATCAGCTGTCAGTTCTGTGCAGCTGTAACCATGGCAGCAGAGAACAGCCTGCAATTTCAAGAGAGAAGTCTCAGGTATAAATATAGTTCTAAGATCAACGGACACATGAATAATTTGTGTTGTGACACTTTATGCCAAGTTCAGCAACAAAATATTGCTTTATGCACAGAGGATAGGTGCTCCTTACTTGAGGTAGGGCCCGACACACGTAGTAATTATAGGTTTCTATTCCCCATGTATCCAGCGTGTGAGTACGGGGGTCATACCGCAGTTACATTTCCATAAGTGTTTCACACGAATGTAGTGCCTAAAAGTACTCAATATTTCAGTGATTTATTTGCTAAAAGGAAATTCAGCTAGCGAGGTTGGAATGTTTGAAATGTTGCACCTTTGGCAGTGAGATTTTGGACTATGAAGCAGATTTGAAGATGCGTAGGTATTTTGGTGGTGACATTCCCAAATCACGGGTAGGCGTATTAATATTTTGCGATGGCTGCCAGTATTGAGGATAGACATGTTTGTGACACGATTAAAAGAGCTGGAGGTGTGTGATTTTGACTAAACTTGTTCAGCACATTGGCCACATAGTGCCAGTGGGTGTCATTGGCCACATAGTGCCAGTGGGTGTCATGAAGTTTTAGAATATTTGATGGTCAGGTTTCCTTACAGTCGTGCAAAACGTTAACATGTCCACCACTGGGAATGTCAACTGAATGCCCTACAGATGGAGAGTTGCTTTGAAAGTAGATGAAGTATGATTTCTAAAGCATTGTGTGTGCTCTTTGTTAGGGGATACTGTGAGTTACAGCCATGCTGTGAGTACTTAGTAGAATTTAGAAGTATTTGTGTTTGTACGGGCATGCATTTCAACTCCTGTGGATTATGTTGTTGTTATTCAATTATTCTGCACCGCAATAATCACACTATGGTCATGTCCTTGACCTATTACTAATGTGCTTTTTGTTGTTGTTTACTGGCAATGTGGGTATGATGAAACGTGTTCACAACGGTATAACCTAATAGCTCATTTCGCTGTAGAAGAGAGGCGTTATGAAGTTATGTTAATAAATGTTTTGCCACGACAGTCGCAGGTGTCGAATTAACGATTACATTTCCCAATGTTGTATAGAATTATGCAACTGTATTATGACCTTTAACAGTCATGTGATGGCAGTTGCTGTAAAAAGGAAATATCTATGTGGTCTTGGGCACTAAATTTAAGTGTATAAGCAAATAGTCTATACAGTAGACTCCACTAAACAGGATCGCTGATAATAGAGTCACCCGTTTAGTAGAATCAAATATATTGGCTGGGACCAAATCACTCTTTATTCCTGCTGTATAGAATGTACTACTGAACTGAATCAACTGCTTAGTAGAATTAAATTGGTCCGAAGTGATTCTGTTAAGTTCACTGTATAGAAATGAACCAGTGAGAAAAGTTTATAACCCTGACAATGTACGTTTGTCAAAGGTCCTAATTGCAGCATTGAGAACTTTCTCAGAAAATAGCACTTTGATTAACATTTTGCTCTATGAGGACATAACGACAGAACAGAAACAGGAACATCTATTGCACCTAAGTCATTGGATGTGCATCAACACAAAAGGGTTAGGTCTCGAAATTGGTACACGAAGTTGTCAACAGGTAGATGAATATGTTGAAGTGTGTGAATGACGTGTTGATGTTTACCTGAAACATATTACATTCAAAATCAGCTAATGGCTAATAACTATCGAACCATTGCTCTTTGTAACCCCCGTCCAAACTATTTGATTGGGTTATCATGATGAAAAGTGCTGATGTTTTTAAAACTAGTGATTTACAGTTTAGTTTTAAACCTCAGAGCTCTACAGCTAAATGTACTTTTGTGGTAAAGGTGTTAACTATTTCCAACGTAATAAAGCTCATATGTTTTTGCTATTATTAGATGCTACATATTTCATAAAGTAAATTATCTAAAACTGTTTTATTTACTGATGGATACACCTGTAGAGGATCCCCTGCTAATCAGATGTTTACCTTATATGTACACTAATCAACACTTGAATGTTTCATGGAACAATTCAATATCAGATTATGTCTCAACTACTGCTGTAGTGAAGCAGGGTGGGATTTTATCCCTATTTTATTTTCTATATATATTTGAACTGAACTCTTTAATAGCTCCATCAATATATACATTGAACAAAATGTGTGATATTTGTCTAGAATTTGCATCCAAATATGATTTTAAATTTAACCGTCAAAATGCCAACTTATTAAATATGACAGTCGTCTTGATTCCTCGTTTTGTTTGATGGTTCACAAGTGAAATATAATAAAAAAAGGGTTGCACACTATTGGTCCTAACATGCATCAGACTATGGTTAAGGATATGTGTCATATGGCATTTAAATTCATTATCTGCTAACTTTGGGTTTTGTAATACAAGTACAAAACGTCAGTTAGTTATGTTGTACTGTACCTCTTTCTATGGTGTATGTCTCTGGAACTTGCAAGATAACTATGTAGATGAGTTTTATACTACATGGCGCAAGGGTATCAGGAAACTCTTTAATCTACCTGGTTGCACCCGCTGTAATATGTAATATGGTGCCACTTTAGCTATGAAGGGCTGGATGAGAAACTACTAAACAACACTTCATTTGTAAAGGATGTGTTGTAGAGAATGTGTGTAAAGGATGTGTTGTAGAGAATGTGTGTAAAGGATGTGTTGTAGAGAATGTGTGTAAAGGATGTGTTGTAGAGAATGTGTGTAAAGGATGTGTTGTAGAGAATGTGTGTAAAGGATGTGTTGTAGAGAATGTGTGTAAAGGATGTGTTGTAGAGAATGTGTGTAAAGGATGTGTTGTAGAGAATGTGTGTAAAGGATGTGTTGTAGAGAATGTGTGTAAAGGATGTGTTGTAGAGAATGTGTGTAAAGGATGTGTTGTAGAGAATGTGTGTAAAGGATGTGTTGTAGAGAATGTGTGTAAAGGATGTGTTGTAGAGAATGTGTGTAAAGGATGTGTTGTAGAGAATGTGTGTAAAGGATGTGTTGTAGAGAATGTGTGTAAAGGATGTGTTGTAGAGAATGTGTGTAAAGGATGTGTTGTAGAGAATGTGTGTAAAGGATGTGTTGTAGAGAATGTGTGTAAAGGATGTGTTGTAGAGAATGTGTGCAAAGGATGTGTTGTAGAGAATGTGTGCAAAGGATGTGTTGTAGAGAATGTGTGCAAAGGATGTGTTGTAGAGAATGTGTGCAAAGGATGTGTTGTAGAGAATGTGTGCAAAGGATGTGTTGTAGAGAATGTGTGCAAAGGATGTGTTGTAGAGAATGTGTGCAAAGGATGTGTTGTAGAGAATGTGTGCAAAGGATGTGTTGTAGAGAATGTGTGCAAAGGATGTGTTGTAGAGAATGTGTGCAAAGGATGTGTTGTAGAGAATGTGTGCAAAGGATGTGTTGTAGAGAATGTGTGCAAAGGATGTGTTGTAGAGAATGTGTGCAAAGGATGTGTTGTAGAGAATGTGTGCAAAGGATGTGTTGTAGAGAATGTGTGTAAAGGATGTGTTGTAGAGAATGTGTGTAAAGGATGTGTTGTAGAGAATGTGTGTAAAGGATGTGTTGTAGAGAATGTGTGTAAAGGATGTGTTGTAGAGAATGTGTGCAAAGGATGTGTTGTAGAGAATGTGTGCAAAGGATGTGTTGTAGAGAATGTGTGTAAAGGATGTGTTGTAGAGAATGTGTTGTAGAGAATGTGTGTAAAGGATGTGTTGTAGAGAATGTGTGCAAAGGATGTGTTGTAGAGAATGTGCGCAAAGGATGTGTTGTAGAGAATGTGTGTAAAGGATGTGTTGTAGAGAATGTGTGCAAAGGATGTGTTGTAGAGAATGTGTGCAAAGGATGTGTTGTAGAGAATGTGTGCAAAGGATGTGTTGTAGAGAATGTGTGCAAAGGATGTGTTGTAGAGAATGTGTGCAAAGGATGTGTTGTAGAGAATGTGTGCAAAGGATGTGTTGTAGAGAATGTGTGCAAAGGATGTGTTGTAGAGAATGTGTGCAAAGGATGTGTTGTAGAGAATGTGTGCAAAGGATGTGTTGTAGAGAATGTGTGCAAAGGATGTGTTGTAGAGAATGTGTGCAAAGGATGTGTTGTAGAGAATGTGTGCAAAGGATGTGTTGTAGAGAATGTGTGCAAAGGATGTGTTGTAGAGAATGTGTGCAAAGGATGTGTTGTAGAGAATGTGTGTAAAGGATGTGTTGTAGAGAATGTGTGTAAAGGATGTGTTGTAGAGAATGTGTGCAAAGGATGTGTTGTAGAGAATGTGTGCAAAGGATGTGTTGTAGAGAATGTGTGCAAAGGATGTGTTGTAGAGAATGTGTGCAAAGGATGTGTTGTAGAGAATGTGTGTAAAGGATGTGTTGTAGAGAATGTGTGCAAAGGATGTGTTGTAGAGAATGCGTGTAGTACCTCTTTTTTAACCAAATACAAGTTGCTCTCACTGCTCTCTGTTTTATGTACCCAGTAAACATTGTTTTAACTGAATTGTACATGTTGTGGTATGAATAAATATATTATTGGAGAGCTGCAAGTCCAGACAGTGTAGACTTGGTGTGTGTGTGCCATTATCCAGCAGATGGCAGCACTTTTGCATGGAGTGGCAGAAAGAAGATTGCAGGCTACAAAAAATGACTTGCTTATAATTTATGCTGAAACACTGCCACGGCAGTGCTATTTTTAAACCACTCTTGACTAAGTGTCTCCTTTCAGCCAGTGGGACAGCTGTGGAATAGCTGTGGTTACTCTTTCATAGGCCAACTGAAAAGTTGGTGTTTGTGTTTGTTAAATGTGACATTGCAATATGTATTAGCTGTTAGATCGGTGTCACATTTATGTCACATTTGTTATGTGCAAGTGTCTGAGGACCTTAGAATTAGTTAACAACGAACACACAATTTACAAAAAAAAACAGTATCGATTAATGTAGAAAATATATGTACAAGTAATGTAGAAACAGGTTCGTGCTGTTCTTTGATTGCATTCATTGCACAGCTTATTGGTAATATTAAAATAGCTTTCTCATTCAGCTATACTAAATAATGTGCTGTAAATTGTTAGTACTACGCTAACCATTGCTAATTTCCCAAATGGCTAAAAATTATTTAATATCCATTCGCCAATTTTGCTGGGAAAAAGTCAGTTGGCTAAGAAAAACAGTGAATAGCCAAATTACTAAAATTTAATGATTAAATATTAGTTTGAGCACAGGCATTTAAACATTTGGTCTTGGGGTAAGAAGATGCTTTCTCCGACTATCTTTTTCCTGAATCGCATGCGAGTTGTGATGGCCTGGTTTGATTACGCGCGGTGATTATACAATATGAACACCGCCAGGTGCTTGGCGAACAAGGAAAAACTCTTGTCTGCAATCTAAACCCTAGCCTTATCAGTCTCTTTGAATGTCTTCTGCAGACAGCCGACCAGCCCAGCCAAGTTTCTGAAACAGTACAGTAGAGTATCAAGGTAGGGATTGAACCAAAGGTTGTAGTTCTTTAAATTATTTGAAATCACAGTGGTTAGTTGATGAATGAAGATGATATCTGCTATGGTTACTCTACTGATCTTTTGAAACCAATATTTCATTGCATCCATTGCATATTTCATCCATCACATACAAAAATAATTACTTTTCCCAGCATGCATTTCAAGCTAGACAGCGTCGGGTAACCTGTAGTGCATGCAACGAATGGGCGGACGGAAAGAGTTAATATTTTTTCTGGTCACGTGGTAATTAATATATGGTTAATTGCAGTGATGGGTGGCGGGCAGTCGTCCATAGAATGGGTCGTGGTGGTTGCTTGTCGGTTGGCTGTTGCTATCGGTGACTGGTGCCGCGGTGTCTGTGCGGTTGTCTCATCCTTGTCAGTTGTGACCCGGCCAGCAGAGTAGGCAGCCCAAGAATATTTGTTGTCGGTGATTGGGTTGCGTGCAATGCAGCATTATCTGCCAGTGAGATCTAGTGTTGAGTGTTTCTGTTGTGCCTTTGTGTCACCTATCTATCTATCTCCGTCAAAACACTGGCAAGGTTCTTCCGTGCCCAATGACCAAGCAACTACTTATAAATAACCATAGCCACTGTGCTCTGCTAAAGCTGCTGGGACGACTGGTATTGTTGCTCTCAGTGGGGGTGTCCATTTCCAGGTAATGGATGTCTGGGAATACCACTGGGCCATGGCCTTCCCTTCTTCTAAGCAGACTACTTATTGTCCAAACAACTCTGTTGGTGTGATTTATAGCTTTTGGGTAATAATTATTAGACGGATTATCTTCAGACTTTGCACAGTCATTCATCTTGGCAGAGAATAGGAGCTAGTCTTATATGTCGTAGGCTGTAAAGTGGAAACAAAAAAGTTTACATGTGTGTTTGCGCATGCATGCGTGCATGCATGCACACATGTGCCTGCACAACAGAGCACGTCCAAGTCTACCCCTAACTCCCACAATTCAAAAGTATTTGAGGGTAAAAATTATTTTTCAGTTTTATGAATAAAAAGATATATCATAGTTGTGATTTTTCTGCCACGGTGCTATGTAATCAGTGTAGCTATTATTTGTCATAATCTTAAACCGGTGTTTCTTCACGTAAAAAAGTCAAGGATTTGACTAGTGTGTGACAACTGAAGTGTCACCATCTGGTGTTAAATAGTTGGAACCACACGTAAAAAAAGTCAAGGATTTGACTAGTGTGTGACAACTGAAGTGTCACCCACCATCTGGTGTTAAATAGTTGGAACCACTTTCAGTTGTTCTACATTCAATTGTTCTACATTTCAGTCACCAAATGACTGCACTAGTGTTAAACAGTTGCCTTATTGTCTAGAGAAAAAAATGTTGGTGTACACTTATAAAAACAGATTCCTTGACATTTTGACATACTTGATATGAGTGTACAGGTGTATTGTACACATTTTAGGCCGAATATGGTATTTCCTACTTCCCTCCCATATGCTAAGCAGGTGCTAGGCGAGTTGGCAAGTTGTACCAATTTTTTTATGAAATGGCTGGGTTGGCCACTGGCTTGGAGTTTGTCCGCAGTACCTCCTTGGACACAAGGAAAGTGATCTCATCCCCTCAATGTCATTGGATGTCTTCGTCTTGGGCAGCTGTTCCATTTGTCCAAGAGACTTGTCGTTGACACCAGGCAAGCCCACTATGAGACTTGTCTGACACACCCACTTAAACATAATTACAGTGGCATGGTGACTGCGAAACTTTCCCACAACATGTTATGTCCAGATAATATATGTACAATACAAAACAATCATAATACTCACGCTGGGGCTCAGTGGCATTAATAAGTTGTAGCAATTTAATTAGTAGCATCGAGCTAAATGTTATTGTGCAAACAGGTACATGCGATTTGCTGGGATTTTAATTAATTAATCATTGCAGTGTCCTTTTTCATGTGTGCACTTTACACTACAGGTGTACTAGATAAACTTTTAAAGGACATTTTTTGCAACATTATGTTACATAAAGGTAACTGCAACTTGTGTGGAATTGATTTTGATGCGGATACCTTTTTGTTTGCTGGTTTTTGTTGCTCGTTTTCCTTTAAAAGTAAATATACATGTATTGAGCTGGCAATAAGGGGTTATGTAATGCGCACGCACGCACGCACGCACGCACGCACGCACGCACGCACGCACGCACGCACGCACGCAAACACACACATACACTAAAGCTTTCAGTCTAGTAGTTAACTACTGAATAGAACCTATGACATCAGTTATTCATTATGGCATATATAAATCAATAATTCAGTGATAAATTACCACAGTGTTAACTGCACTGGGTAACTGGACAATTACATTGACACTCCGTTATATATTAATAATTAATTTTATTCATTAAGAAAGCAAACAGTGGAGACGTAGTATTGCTTCAAGACAAATACCTTGTTTAGACATAAAAAATTTAAATAAAAAGTATTGTAAACATGATTTGTTTTCATTAGTAATAATTATAGCTTTAATTTATCACATTGTTATCACTTTGTACATAATACTATTTGGAGCGACAATAATGCTAGTCGTGTATGTGAAAGAATGGTGCAAATATGGTTGAATCATCAATGCTCTCTTTTGCACAATTAGAGAATATAAGTGATATTTAACAATATTTTTTGTAAACTACTGGTCAGGAGTAATCAGTGCTGAGTTTTGCAATGATACCTGTCATGTATGTGAAAGAAATGGTTTAAAATACCGTTGAATCATCATGCATCAATTAGGTATTATAAATTATGTCTGACAACAGTTTGTTTATAAACTACTGGTCATGAGTAATTGGTGCTAAGCGTGCAATAATGCCTGTCATGTATGTGAAAGAATGACAGCCAGCCTGCTGTAGACAAGGTAGTGCTGTTGGCTAGCCAGTCTCAGTGGCTATGTAGGTCAGCTGTTGAAGACAACAAGCCTGGTGCGGTTGCTACTTGGCACACTGACAGAGGCAGCTGGGTCTGCACATACACGCACACACAGCCTGCCGTGTTTGTTATACACTGGCACGCTTGCCTCGATTCACAAGCGCCAGTCTGTCGTTGGGGAGTTATCTACCAGAGGGCATCGCTGTTTGTGTCTATTGATCAGTGGGCACGCACTGGCTCATTGCTGGCGAAGATGATGCATCGTCCACTCATTGTCCACTCTTTGTAGTGGCCAGCTACCGACCTGCGTCTGCAGCCTAGTGTCCCGTGTGTGTGTGTGTGTGTGTGTGTGTGTGTGATACTGGTTGTCGTGGCATCGCGCAGTAGACCGTGGATTGCGGCAGAGTAAACAACGTTGTTGTTGTTGTTATTGGCGGTAGTCGTGGAGAGTGAAGGGACACCGTGCAGTAGCGGTGGCCGGCGCCACAGCGTCGGATATTATGTAGTGTTTTGCTGCGTCAGTTGCTGCCATTGCTACATGCGGGCGGGTTCGGCCAGTCATGGATAAGATGGTTGAAAACATGGGCAGCTGGCTCCTGGAAGGTAAGTTGTCACTGTGGCCGTCTGTCTGTTGTGGGAGGGTGGCTGGCAGGCTGTCACTACTACTAGAGGCTGTCTGTCTGGCTGGCACTTATTGTCACCACTGACCCAGTTTACCATGTCTGTATGAGTTGTTTACAAATTCAATCAGCCAAGGTTTGGACATACATGATTATCAACTTCCAGTATTACATATTTATTAAAATCTATCTTTGGTTTAATTCGTGACAATTTGCTTCTGGGTTTCCTTTATATGAGTTTTCTCAAATTACATTCCAATGTTAATAATATGTTCATAGTTTGTTGATTGAATAGAGGTTTTGGTTTGGGGAAATTTTTTATTTTGCACACAGGCGGCTAAGTCAGTGCTTGTTGGTATGAAGGTCGAAGGCATGAGTCATGCGTTGAGCTGACAGGGGGCCCGGGTGTCTTGTGGAGCTTGTTGTTTTTCTCCGCATGTTCTGTCTCCCAGTAGCTGGTGTGTGACTGAAATAGCAACAGAACAGGCCTACGTGGGATATTCTAGCTGCATCCACCAGGCCCAGGCATTCACATAGTTCTCTGGGCTGCAATCAGGCGGCTCCCTAAGTATATCTGAGAAGCTGATGCACTGTTTGAGAGACACACCAGCGGTGGATGACGTTCTGTGCATGCATGGCACGTGTGTTTGGTTTAGTGTCCCGATCCATATGTCGATCACGGTGTAAAGTCTGCATCGGTGACTCCAGTGCAATTTAGCCCCCCACCCATGTTGCTACTAGTGAGTAGACTGATGTTGTATGGCCTAGAAACAATTCCTCCAGTTCTGTGTAGGCGGTTGTGACTATTATCTTGACTGTTATCTGTACCGTCTGACTGGAGAGGCCGCAGGTGATGCACGTTATTATGCAAGGTCTCTGTTTAGCAACGCGTCACTACTTGTAATTATCCGCATCATTATAAATAGCTAACAGATAGCGGCCCTCAGGTTGAATCACCTTGTTGTAATCTTGCAAGTAATTTTTCTTTTAATTTGTTTCGAAGGATCTGACAATTATTGATAAATTTGGATAGGCAAACTATTGTTGTAGATGTTTAGTTAATACATTTTTTATTCATATAATGAGTATTTTGTAATTATTATGCAGCTGGAGTCAAACAAAACTCAAATTACATTCACACAATTAATTATTAAACTTAATTGTGCTATACAGAATTTTCTGCTCATTTGATGTAATTTGAATTAATTACTTAGATATGTTATACTTTCATATGTTCATTAAAGTTCAGTCATCCGCAGGTGTAAGATGTGAAGAAAGATTTCTGCTGTCTCTGGCACTAAAGTTCAGTCATCCACAGGTGTAAGATGTGAAGAAAGATTTCTGCTGTCTCTGGCACTAAAGTTCAGTCATCCGCAGGTGTAAGATGTGAAGAAAGATTTCTGCTGTCTCTGGCACTAAAGTTTAGTCATCCACAGGTGTAAGATGTGAAGAAAGATTTCTGCTGTCTCTGGCACTAAAGTTCAGTCATCCACAGGCGTAAGACGTGAAGAAAGATTTCTACTGTCTCTGGCACTAAAGTTCAGTCATCCACAGGTGTAAGATGTGAAGAAAGATTTCTGCTGTCTCTGGCACTAAAGTTCAGTCATCCGCAGGTGTAAGATGTGAAGAAAGATTTCTGCTGTCTCTGGCACTAAAGTTCAGTCATCCGCAGGTGTAAGATGTGAAGAAAGATTTCTGCTGTCTCTGGCACTAAAGTTCAGTCATCCACAGGTGTAAGATGTGAAGAAAGATTTCTGCTGTGTCAGGCACTAAAGTTCAGTCATCCACAGGCGTAAGACGTGAAGAAAGATTTCTACTGTCTCTGGCACTAAAGTTCTGTCATCCACAGGCGTAAGACGTGAAGAAAGATTTCTACTGTCTCTGGCACTAAAGTTCTGTCATCCACAGGCGTAAGACGTGAAGAAAGATTTCTGCTGTCTCTGGCACTAAAGTTCAGTCATCCACAGGCGTAAGACGTGAAGAAAGATTTCTGCTGTCTCTGGCACTAAAGTTTCTGTCATCCACAGGCGTAAGATGTGAAGAAAGATTTCTACTGTCTCTGGCACTAAAGTTCTGTCATCCACAGGCGTAAGATGTGAAGAAAGATTTCTACTGTCTCTGGCTGTCTCTGGCACTAAAGTTCAGTCATCCACAGGCGTAAGACGTGAAGAAAGATTTCTACTGTCTCTGGCACTAAAGTTCTGTCATCCACAGGCGTAAGACGTGAAGAAAGATTTCTACTGTCTCTGGCACTAAAGTTCAGTCATCCACAGGCGTAAGACGTGAAGAAAGATTTCTGCTGTCTCTGGCACTAAAGTTCTGTCATCCACAGGCGTAAGACGTGAAGAAAGATTTCTGCTGTCTCTGGCACTAAAGTTCTGTCATCCACAAGCGTAAGATGTGAGGAAAGATTCCATTGATATTAAGTAGCAATGCTAGTTTTTTGTAAGGGCATTTCTTAGTGTTATTGCTATGCTAGGTACTGCTGTTAAATGCATTTACAACTACGTGTACCATTATATCAAGGTAGTTCTTTGGTCCATTTCCTGAATCCAAATTACATAACCTCTTCCAGTAGTGAGACACTGATTGGGGGGATACTGTACACTAAATGGTGTTCTTGCTGACAGAATGGCTAGAAATAGCACTTATAACAAGACTTGGACAAGATAGCCACCTGATGCTACAAGTCCCAGACGGCTAGCGGACTTGTAGGCCTGAGTAAAAAAAAAATTCATCTACCTGTGGCCCGGCCATATCAGATATTTGTCATTTTGTTTACAAATTAGCATTTACACAATCGGTAGATAATATGTTCCATTCATTGGTGGTCCTCTGTGAGAATGAATACTTTCCTGTGTCCTGTCTGCACTGTTCTCTACTGTTGATTCTGTTGCTCCTCTAGTTCTCTTGGAAGAAATACTACTATACTGTATCAGTATTTTCATAATATTTCAAGAACTTCAATATTGTGGTCTCCTCTTAATCTCATGTCTCTAATGTTGCTGGAATGACAACAAATATACAAATTTTTATATGTACTTTATTTGTATCATGTGGTGCGCTCTAATCTACTTGGCATTGAGTTTCACATTGTATTTGGGCGTGGTAGCTCCATGGTTACATCACGAGACAGTCAGTCAAGAGGACTAGGGTTCTGTCCACCAGCTGCTGCTGCTGCTTCAAAAGTTGGGCAACTTCGTTCACCCCACTTTGCCTGTGTCTTTTGGAAGAGACACTAAAAGCCGTTGGTCCCTTCCATTTGGTGTCTGTGCCAGGGGGAGTAAAAGATCCCACACAGAGGGGGGTAATTGTGTAGGTGACGTGGACTTGCTGGCTCTAGAGAAGGAAAACTCTGAAAATAAACCAGTCCTATGTGACCTTGGACAGGGCTTTTTGGAGTATAACCTCATAAGTCAAAAGTCTCTCATGTAAGTAGGTTGTAGGCTCTGTAAGCAGTGTATTGTGTTACAGAGCTGATATACTCCCCCAGATTGACAATACTGCTATTTGTAGGTCAAGGAACTTTCTCTGTCCTACATGCTAGATGGGTCTTGCACTGATACTGTGTTAGTAGGAATTTTCCTATCCATTTTTTTCTGCCATTTTATGCTGTACTGATTTATTAATTATTGAGCAGCAATTTGCTAACATTCAATGATAAATTTTGCCATAGTCAGGGACATGTTTATGGGTCAAACTTTGGACCGAATTAAATGACTTTGGTTTGCCAGTTGATGAACCCATAGATGACCTATGATGACCCACCGCAGTCAGTGAAATCTGATACGAACCAGCAGTGGGTCGATTTAAAAATATCGGTGTGTCACCTGATCATGATGTAGGGTGATGATGCATGCATTGTTATTTCTCGCTGCCGTTTATTGCTGCTTTAAGCGCCATTGACATTCTGGCAAACAGCCAGTGTGGAATGACTTAGATTGCTGTTTAAATACTAAATATAGAACGGTGCCGCTGTTACGATGTTCCACTGCTCAGGTCTGTGCCACAGTGAGGCTGCAGCAGACTATGGTGGCTCCCTCCTTGCTACCGACTTCAACGATTAGGTTTCTGGAGTTTGTTTCAATGCTGGTTTTTGGGTCCAAAGTCGGTGGCAAGTGAGAAATTATGTAATCGTGAATCAGGTGAGGATGTGGGCCTGTCTAGGCCCTGGATGTCCACATGGGTCTGTCTGAGGCACCTGCTGGTCAGGGAAATACTGACTGGTGGAATTTGGACATCACAGTTCATCTCCTGTTGCGAAAGATGTTTTAGTGTTACAGTGGTGGTGGGACATTGGAAATCTTTCAACTCATTTGACTGTGTTGAAGAATTTTCATTATACAGAGGTCCTTTTAAGTGGGTATACAGTTAAAGTGATTGATTCGACAAAGTACCCTTTATAAAGGGGTGAAACTGACTAATTCTTACTGCTGCACTGCCATTAAATATGTTTAATTTGTTGATAATTGGCAAAGTCAGTGAACAGTTTTTCTTTCAAATGCTTGGTGTTGGTTTGTCTTGTGTGGGATTCAGTTGGTGCTGTAGCAGTGAATCTGTCAGATTATGTATTGATACATGAAGTGGTTGACCACGATATCAGCAGCCAGGCATTTTGTGAGGAGGACTACCTATTTTAGGGTTGTTGTAGTTCGAACACAGGACCCTGGGTCGAGAAAGGGGGGTTTAATCCTCTTTGTGGTCCTAAGCCTGGGCTGTCTAAATGAGTACCTGGGTAGAGGCAATAGGAAATTACCTGAACTGATAGCTTTTGTGCAGTAATCACAGCATAGCTTAATGCTTCCCAGAACGTTGATTTGTTGTTTGAATGAACAGGACTGGTGGGGGTGAAGTTTAAAACATATTGAGCGAACCAAAGGAGTGGATGCCGCGCTATATAAACATTGAACGTATGATGTTTTTATACACAACCGGTCGGTTGGTCCTGTGTAGAAACGGATGTGGCGTAGTGGAGATTTATACTTGCGCTTGACATACGGAAGAGGAAATAAAAGTGGGTTTTTATCAGCCTCCTGCCATTGTGCGGTCATAGGTCAGTGTGTAGAGTGCGGCCTTGGAGCTGTGCTGTGGATGTGGACCCACTGGGTGAATCAAGGACCTGCGGTTGAGCTTCACTATCTTGGAGTAGTTGAAGTGTTTTGTTTAGAAACCACAGGATGGCTGTGTTTACACACTGCCGACAAGCAAAGGAAGTTCTTAGGGATTACTTTAACCCATTAACCACTATTCCTGTTTCTTTGAAGTTGGTTGCGTCTGTTAGATTGGCTGGATGCTGTTTGAATTAAGACAGCTATCTTTTCAGGAGAATGTTAGTGATAGAGGTGACCTGCAGCATGTGGCAGGTGCCACATGCTGCAGGTCACTGTTGCTGTGTGCACTTCGCAAGACAGAACTAGCACAGACTTTGTTTAATTTTAAATGCACATTTATAAAATAAATACAGCTCCTCTCTCTTCCCGATGTCGCCTTTGCCTTACTTCCTTTTCTCCTTTCCATTTGTCTCCTTTCTTCCCCCTCCCGTCCCTATGTCCCCATTCTGTGGACTAGTTTCCCTTCTCCTCCAAGGTCCACCCACATTCAACGATGTGAAGGTTTATTTTAGCACCTTATAGCTCCTGGAGATCATTACATGACGAGGTCTGGTTCACTTGAAGGCAGTCACAACTGATTGAACAAGACTTAGATAGGCCCTCACTTGTGGATTCTAGCACCAGTTGACAGACCACTTCAGATCCAACATGCCCTTGTTGTAGGCCAGGTTGATGAGAAATGGGATGTCTACAGGCAGAGCTGTGTGTGAAAGCCTTAGAAAACTGTTTTTGCAAGCTGCATCACGCAGAATACCTATTAACCATGGAGGATATCATTAAAGGTTGACATGGAAAAATATTGCTACGGTGGCATTTTTGTGGCTGAAGCCTTTCCGTTTTGCATGTAATCTCTGCATCCCTCATGAATCATATTGCGCGCACACTACGTAATTGTACACTACACACGGACTTGTGCTTGAATTGCATGAGCTGGCGATGTTAGTCGCTACTAAAACTGGACGGCAACAATATAAGGCGAGAGATTTATGAAGAACATGATCGTTAGTAGCATGTGCCTCTTTATACTCTCAAATGCCAGCGTGCTTTCTTTCTTGCTTTCTTTCGTGCAGCAACATATCAGCAGCATTGTGCTGTAAAGAAAACGGTTTTCAATTTCACAGAATAATATTGGTACAGCAAAACAAGCTTCCCTGGCTGCTGAACAGGTTTTCGCATGCGTTTTATGTTTGTGTGCTTCATGGTGCCAAGGTCTGGGGATGTGAGCCGTTGTTTTGTGGAAGAGGGCGGCCAGTGGGTTTGGCTGCTGTAGAGAGTTTCACATGAACTTTGCTTATGCTGGTGGCTATTTAATAAGCAGCTTTTCATACAACCAATAAGTTTGTAATAATTCACAGCTCATTGTTTAATGGGCATCATCAAAAGTAGTAATAGAATGTTGATGGTCATAGAGGTCTACGGTCATCAGCACATGAATTTGTCACGTACAGAGTCGATTTCATTAATGGTGTCCCAGTCATAAGAGAATGATTGCTGAGAATGTGGGCGCTTATTTCTGCCCACTGAAGGCTGGTTCGTCATTGGTCCATCTGTGATCATTAGCTGGAATATATGTCATTCGAAAAGTTTAATATAGAGTCAAAATACTATAACCATAAATGCAGTAACCCCCCGATTGCATTTTCAGTTGTAGAGTTCGTTGCAGTTGGAAAGAGTATTTTGAGGAAAGCATCCTAATTAAGAGTACAGCTTTCATATTTAATGGTACCACACCTAATGACAATCAATATGATATGCCCCTATTTGGTTTGAAATACAAAATGAATACAGACTGAATGACCAAAAAGACAGACTGAACATGTTACATTAATGAGACATCCCGAGCAAAAGAATACCCTGGTACGCTCCCTGTTTTAAATGAATGATTCGGATGCAGCGAAGAAATTGTGAAACTGACTTGAATTGAAGTAATGGTTTTCTTCTAATCACAACTATTGAGATTTACTTACTCAACGTTTCGCCCACCTTCGGTAGCCTACTAGCCTTCGACAGGAACTGAATTCTGAATTCTTTACCAATCTGGCGCACGTCTTCACGAATGATTTGACTTGGTTGAAATAATACTAATGTGTGACATTGTTGCTGCGTGTTTCTGACCGTGTGTGTGTGTCGTGTGTTTTCAGACGTGATGGAGTCCAATAATATGAGCGTTGACCCACATATGGCTACGATGCACGGCCCACCACAAGACGTCAAGCCCGACATCTCACAACTGAACATTATCACATCGTCATCCGGCTACTCGAATCACCACCCGCCTATGACGCAACCCCCTCCCGGATACCCCACCCCGTCACAGATCATGGCGTGCGGATTCACGTCAGGACACCACAACCCCACTGTGTCGCAACCGGGATATTTCAGCATGGGACACTTACAGCAGATGTCACCTGGCTCACAGGTGTCGCCACCGGGTGCGCATCATTCGCCCTCATTACATTCACCGTCTGGTTTATCAATGACGTCGCCGCCACCGTCGTCACTGACGCCGCTGCAGTCGCCGACGTCGACGATGGGGTCGCCGTCAGGTCTTATCGGGGGTATGACAATGAATCAGGCGCACAGCACCTTCTCGACGAAACACATCTGTGCGATCTGCGGCGATCGAGCGTCTGGGAAGCACTATGGAGTCTACAGGTATGTATATGGCTTAAGCCAGGTTTACCCAAAGTCATGTCATTGTGGAGGCAGGCCGATGCTGTCACATGTGGCCAAATTGATCATCCCGTATGTGTTGCCGCGACACTTCACAGCAAAGTTGCATGAAATAGAACCGATCCTGTTTTGAAGCGACAACGCGTGCGTTATGAAACAGCCATGACCTGTTCTATTGAGCAGCGGCATCGCAGTAGAAATAGAACTGATCCCATTTTGAAGCGACGTATAGTGCAATATGAAACAGCCTTGCCCTTTTCTAATGACGTAGCCATCACCTTGTGCCAACAATATCGCCTCGCGTAAACCCCGCTGTTCCTACTGGCATGTAACCTTTCCCAGCTGGCCTCTAGCCTCTGTTGAATGTGACATTTAAGGTTCACCGCGGATGTCAGTTCAACAGCTGATGTAGTTGCCATGGCTACGGTCAGCTGACTGTTGTGATGTGAGCTGAATTGCCGAATTTAGAACATAATAATTATCGCATGATTACGTGAATGTCATAGGATATTTGAACAAATTAATCAGTGTACTGCGAACGGTTAACGCTGCTGATCTTTGCATTTTATGGAAATTGTGATCTGTAAAGTCATACTTGTCCTCTTCGTACTCTAGTTGGTGCATAAGGTCACTTCTGAAAGGTCATGAATGTCCGTAAAATATTGTAGAATCATAGTGGTATGAGAGAAAACTGAGAAACAGTGTTCAGAACTTTGTGACATTTTCAGTGGATCTGTAGCACAGGAAATTGGAAATAATAAAGTATTGCACAGGAAAAGGAAACGTTTATATTCATAAGACAAAGGTGTATAAAACTGGAATGGTTAATCATGTCATAATGTAAGCAAATTATATGTTACTGGTCAGCTAGTTTCTGTTTTTCTGAATAAGGTTCCTCCTCAATTCGATTTTTGTGCTCATCTCGTCAAACTAATTTTGTGAAAATTCAAACCTACCAAGTAGATATATGCTACGACACACTATGTCGTTTGTGTAACTTTTGTATGTAGCTTTTGTGAAATCATCGAACAAACTATTAAATTATTTAATTCTTGATCTCGCACTTATTGAAGTGAAAATGGAAATGCTGAAAACTCACGAGTTTCGCCCTTGGTGAAATTTCATAACTTTGTCATGTGATTGGTGAGAGAGTGGAAGTCACGCCTATGATCAGCCTTGACCCCATAAAGTGTTTACCGTTTAGATATCCACTTTTTTAGCCTTCCTAGATCTAACGACTAAAGTCCTCTCTTTCAATGATTTGAACAAAAATACCCATTTTTTATTAAACTGACTGGATATTACTTACTTAAGCTATTCACACACTACATATGAGGACATCAGTGAACCAGATTCGTGATAGGCTAAATCAGTTGAGGATGGAGTTTTAATGCTTGTGAAACTGTTATGCAGCAGTTTTTTTCTGATAGAAAACACTAGAGGAAGACCCTAGTCTTACACAGCAGGCGGCTCTATGGGACATAATATTTCAGTATTGTGTAGCTTGGACATCGTGTCTACAGCTTTTTAGTACTGGTTCACCTGTGTAACTTATTGATCAACAAACAGGTTGTTGTAGTGACGTATGCCTTGGGTCACTCTGGAGCACTGGAGACTGAGCTGTTTCTTGTTGTGTCTCCTCAAGACTTTCCCGACTGAAGCCGGGGTATCTAACCACATCAGCCACAAATCACTTAGTCTACCTACGTTTTATGAGCACCCGGTTGAAACTGTAGCCTGGGTAATAATAGATTAGCAGTAAATAAGGCCACAGAGGATAGATTAGCACAACTGAATTGTGGTTCCTCAGGAGAATACGAAACATATTGGACACAGCAGAATTACCAATGGAGAGGAGGTTGTTATACAAAGAGCACGACACAGCAGATTTACCAATGGAGAGGAGGTTGTTATACAAAGAGCACGACACAGCAGATTTACCAATGGAGAGGAGGTTGTTATGCAAAGAGCACGACACAGCAGATTTACCAATGGAGAGGAGGTTGTTATGCAAAGAGCACGACACAGCAGATTTACCAATGGAGAGGAGGTTGTTATGCAAAGAGCACGACACAGCAGATTTACCAATGGAGAGAAGGTTGTTATACAAAGAACACGACACAGCAGATTTACCAATGGAGAGGAGGTTGTTATGCAAAGAGCACGACACAGCAGATTTACCAATGGAGAGAAGGTTGTTATGCAAAGAACACGACACAGCAGATTTACCAATGGAGAAGAGGTTGTTATGCAAAGAGCACGACACAGCAGATTTACCAATGGAGAGGAGGTTGTTATACAAAGAACACGACACAGCAGATTTACCAATGGAGAGAAGGTTGTTATACAAAGAACACGACACAGCAGATTTACCAATGGAGAGAAGGTTGTTATGCAAAGAACACGACACAGCAGATTTACCAATGGAGAGGAGGTTGTTATACAAAGAACACGACACAGCAGATTTAGTAATAGAGAGGAGGTTGTTATGCAAAGAGCACGACAGCAGATTTACCAATGGAGAGGAGGTTGTTATGCAAAGAGCACGACACAGCAGATTTACCAATGGAGAGAAGGTTGTTATACAAAGAACACGACACAGCAGATTTAGTAATAGAGAGGAGGTTGTTATGCAAAGAGCACGACACAGCAGATTTACCAATGGAGAGGAGGTTGTTATACAAAGAGCACGACACAGCAGATTTAGTAATAGAGAGGAGGTTGTTATGCAAAGAGCACGACACAGCAGATTTACCAATGGAGAGGAGGTTGTTATGCAAAGAGCACGACACAGCAGATTTACCAATGGAGAGAAGGTTGTTATACAAAGAACACGACACAGCAGATTTAGTAATAGAGAGGAGGTTGTTATACAAAGAACACGACACAGCAGATTTACCAATGGAGAGAAGGTTGTTATACAAAGAACACGACACAGCAGATTTACCAATGGAGAGGAGGTTGTTATGCAAAGAGCACGACACAGCAGATTTACCAATGAAGCGGAGGTTGTTATGCAAAGAGCACGACACAGCAGATTTACCAATGGAGAGGAGGTTGTTATACAAAGAACACAACACAGCAGATTTACCAATGAAGAGGAGGTTGTTATGCAAAGAGCACGACACAGCAGATTTACCAATGGAGAGAAGGTTGTTATGCAAAGAACACGACACAGCAGATTTACCAATGGAGAGGAGGTTGTTATACAAAGAACACGACACAGCAGATTTAGTAATAGAGAGGAGGTTGTTATACAAAGAACATGACACAGCAGATTTACCAATGGAGAGGAGGTTGTTATACAAAGAACACGACAGTAAAGACAATTACTGATAACGATAAGAAGAAGATAGTTGCAGTATATGAGGCAAAATGAGATTGAAAAAAACATTATTAAAGGAAAAATCAAAGGACACAAAGCTAGAGGTAGACAAAGTATAAAATGCATTAATAGTCTAAACAAGCGGCTTGAATGACCAGCAAATGACATCCAGCTGCAGATGACAGAATTACGTAGAGGGCCACGATTGATCACCAACGTCACCAGACATGGCATCTAAAGAAGAGTAGAATAGATTGACCTATACACTCCATTTATCACTGTGCCACTAATACATTCTTTTTGTAAGCACATCCTTGAGTTTCCTGTAGGTCTGAGCGGTCAGATAGAGGGCCACCCCATCACTATGGCAACCCCACCCTCTGTCATCTTTGGTCAGCCCCACACCCAGTAATCTCTCACTCCTTGTGTACCAGACGTCTTTCTGTCTCAGACAAGTGTTTGCCTGTCAGTCTGCGGCACTGTATGAGCGAGTGACGCTACTGTCCCTGATATCAGTTCCACCTATTGCCCGGCAGTGTTGATTCTGGTGGGTAAGGCGAACTTGAGTCACTTTCATAAACACTAGCGTTGGCAGGTTTTCTGTTTACTGGTACTCTATGATTAATAGTTGAAGATAGCAGTAGGAGTGATGGATTTTCATGGCCATTACAGTGATTTATGTTTGTTTATCCTAAGTTAGAGTAATTCTTTAAATCAACAGTCTTGGTGGGGTGATGCCAGGTGGTGTCAGATTGTGCCTCCTGTAGGCTGTCATCACCTTTGTGTAAATTTAATGGAAGAAAACATGGAATACAAAATTAGAATCATGGAATGTGTGGTGCCAGTATATTGCCGAGGTGATAAAGGTGGCTTTTGTTGGGTCTATATACATGTGCTTGTACAATTCAGGAACTTTCTGTGTATTGCAATGACATTATGCAAGTTGCTAACCTGTTAACTGTGCTTTGGCATTTGACCATGATAGACAATAATGCATTTGCGCTGAACAAGCTAGCAGAAGCGTATTCTGGTCGTTGTTTAACCACAGACCTGCCTACTGGCTGCCACTTGTTGCTGCACAATAACCACAATCTCATAGGGTTAACGTCTGAAAGGCTCGGATGATTTAACGTTGCTTTTGGGCATGGTTGAGTTGCCGTACACAAAAGCTGAGGTCTTGAGCTCGATCTGACATTTAGCCAATCTCGTGAATTGGCAAAGAAATCACGGAACGATGGAACTTGAAAGAGGCAAAACAAATGTTTTCTTTAGTTCTGTTGGTCGCGGTTGATCTATGACAGACAGGTATAATGGGTCCAGGCATTCAGGGGGAGAAGTCACCGTTAGTCACATGAGAATAGTGCAGTATCACACTTCGTGAACCCTCGGCTATTTCAAGGCATAAATGTGTTAGATGTTCTATAAGGCAGTGTATATTAAAAAACAGTTCCCATCAGCCCTCATACTCACTGCAGTACTGGGTTCATGTTAGTGATGTTGTGGGGCTTGGCGGCCATCCCGTTTTTTTCCAGATCTTGCTTAAAAAATTAAGTCCAAAAAATAATAATTATAATCAAATCATGTTGGTGGATGTGGATGATCTATTAGTTTTCATCTGAAATTGTTAGGAGTAACCTTTTTCATCACCTTGCAATATGAAAACTAAAATATTCTAGTAATTTTAATTCATTTGGGGGGTCATTTCCCCATTGGGTGTGCCATTTTTCCATAGTGGAAAGTCTGGTTGAGTGACCCACAGTATTTTGAACCGTGGGTCGCTTTACATTTAATTTTCTGCATTTTACTTGTAAATAACCAAGTGGTAGTAATCATTTTATATCAACATTGTATTGTCTGTTTTAAAATTGCACCTTTACCTTTTTATATATTACTATATGCGCCCGCGGCTAATCATTTTTTTTATTATTTATTGATATGCAGTTTAATGCTCTATTGTTTGATTGTATTTAACGTTTTATGCATTTTTTTAATATGTACTTTCATGTAATATTCAACCTGTGAGGTTGAAGATCAAAATAAACTTATTATTATTAAAATGCAGGACATCAGGATGTGTTTGCCGTGAGTTCTGAACTTGACCAGGATTATGTGCCTCATGAAGTCGTTGAATGTTTTACTGGGATCAGCAATCAAACAGAATGTCCCACAGACCATGTGGTTGTTTCCATGACAACCAGCCATCAAAAAAGGACACCTTCCAGCTGCAGCCTGGATGGGTTTGGTGCCCAGGGCTGTTGCCATAGCAAACACCCAGTGTGGACCATTGCAGTGTTATTGATGGAGACTGTGACATGTGCCGTAACATGGCTGTATGAAGTGGACGTGTGACGTGGATGTGTGATGTTCTATGTCTGCTATATCTGGTTAGTTGTTGCGGCTGGGAACCATGCCGGTAACCACATGATCAGCTAAAATATTCATGACTATTAGTGATTTATCGACTGATCCGATGTTTAGATCAACCGAATTATGTGTTTGCTGGTCTAATGCAATCAAAATAGGTGTTGCGGCTGTGGTATTTCACAGACACACGATCGTGTGGTCCTAGTTTTGAGCATGCTTGTGCGTGGCCCTCAAAGACGTCCAAAAATGCTATATAATTTCCCAACTCGTTTGTGGCCTGGCGTACAGAGAGGAAGATCATCCTTGGGAGGAAGCATAAAAAACAATGGACACTTCAGAAGATGTGTTTGGCATAACACATCACACAATAGACAACACACGAATGGATGGTGCTGAAAGATAAGATCAATTCTCACAGTCTACATGCATTTGTGGCACGTGCCAAGATGTGTTATATATGATCATATAAAGAACATTGTAAAATTCTCAATTGTCGTATTTGCCCAATAATAATAATTTTAAAATATATGGGTAGAATATATTGTTTAGTTCATGCACTACTAAGTAAAAATGGGCTGGCTCCAGTGATAATGACCGAATTTGGCCTTAATTGGAGTGTAGTGTACACAGTTGACATTGCCTCTTATACTTCACGATATATTGATTGTTTTAATTTTACTGGAAGAAATACTGTATGTTTCCCGATTCAGCCCTGCTGTGTTTGCGGGAGTGACACGTTCACTGAATGGGTCTGTGGAACTTTTCAAGCATGGCTGTAGTCCTGCTTGTTGGTCGCTTGAAACACACACAACATCACGCCATGTGACGTATACATGCATGCCCTGCAGGGAATTATAGAGGCGGCTATGATATTACTTTTGATATTGAGATAATGCTGTCAAACTTGGCCGGATGCGTTTCTGTTGCATAATACTAGGAGTGCGCGTTGGTAGAAAGACTGCCTGCTGCCCTGGTGTTGGTTTCTGGTCTGGTAAAGTAATTATAGTATGTGATTGATAATCGTGTCAGTCTTTTAACCGCATTACCGCTGATGGATTTGAGCATTGACTGCATGCACTAGAGGCACATGTGTGTAATATGTGTGGGTGCATACACGCGTGTGTGCGTACACAGACGGGACTCGGTCCAGGCGGATTAGTGGCACCATTCATTTTCATATTAATCCAATCGCCAGTGTTATATGTGGCTTCTTTTTTTGGACCGTGGCCAAGTTCACCTTGTGGTGCTGCTAGCGATGGCATTCAAGATTAAATATCGGCAGGCTAACTGCAGCACACTGCAATCCTGTCAGCGTTGCCATGGCGGTGCTGATGAGGCAGTGAGTTTACATACTTTGTCATGTTAGGCCATATTTACAGCTGCATGGACATTCTTTGAATGATAATTTGTCTGAACAATTATGACCAATGTTGGATAAGTTCAGTGTGTCATCGCGTTCAGTCGGAAATGTTTTACGACTGACCACTAGATGGCATCACCATGTAGGTGAGATTAATGTGAGGGATTGCTTCTTGTTCTGATATACTGGCTATGCGTCATGCTGTCTTCATCTTTGTAGCGTTTGGTTGCCGTTTCTTCTCTTCGATCTAGATGTTGGTGCACCATGTAGTCTGTCTCGTTCTATACCCTATTCACGTTCTCGTTCTGTGGCCATTGTTTAGTGCTACTAGCTATAACTTGATCTTCTCTACAATTGGGCCCTTGTTTAGTGCTACTAGCTATAACTTGATCTTCTCTACAATTGGGCCCTTGTTTAGTGCTACTAGCTGTAACTTGATCTTCTCTACAATTGGGCCCTTGTTTAATGCTACTAGCTATAACTTGATCTTCTCTACAATTGGGCCCTTGTTTAGTGCTACTAGCTGTAACTTGATCTTCTCTACAATTGGGCCCTTGTTTAGTGCTACTAGCTGTAACTTGATCTTCTCTACAATTGGGCCCTTGTTTAATGCTACTAGCTATAACTTGATCTTCTCTACAATTGGGCCCTTGTTTAGTGCTACTAGCTGTAACTTGATCTTCTCTACAATTGGGCCCTTGTTTAGTGCTACTAGCTGTAACTTGATCTTCTCTACAATTGGGCCCTTGTTTAGTGCTACTAGCTGTAACTTGATCTTCTCTACAATTGAGCCCTTGTTTAATGCTACTAGCTATAACTTGATCTTCTCTACAATTGGGCCCTTGTTTAGTGCTACTAGCTGTAACTTGATCTTCTCTACAATTGGGCCCTTGTTTAGTGCTACTAGCTGTAACTTGATCTTCTCTACAATTGGGCCCTTGTTTAATGCTACTAGCTATAACTTGATCTTCTCTACAATTGGGCCCTTGTTTAGTGCTACTAGCTGTAACTTGATCTTCTCTACAATTGGGCCTTTGTTTTGTGCTACTAGCTGTAACTTGATCTTCTCTACAATTGGGCCCTTGTTTAGTGCTACTAGCTGTAACTTGATCTTCTCTACAATTGGGCCCTTGCAAGTCAGTAAGTGATTTTTTGGAGTTATTAAGACATATATCTGACGAGTTCATCTTGAGACATACCTGGATGAGTAGTGTCTCATTGATCACTCCGCGACCATGTGTGTGCCTAAATGCAGGGCAAGCATGTTAAATGTAACACTATTTCAAGGATGGATGGATAGGTGCAGTATTTGTTTAAGGTTCACCTCATATGTATGTGATGTTAGCAACATCTGATTTCTTTACATTTTTTACCTTAAAAATAAAGTCGGTTTAGTAGGTGAATAGTTCTGCAGAGGCAGTTCAGTCCAAGCAAACAGATTTATTTGCTCAAAAGATTACAAGTCAATGTTTTGAAGAGATTCTTTTGAAAGATTAAATGTTATATTCTTCACTTTTCTGGGGATGCTAAATATTACATATAAATGACAAGACAGTTGTAACCTTTGAGACAGCGAGGGACTTGTGTTATATAAGTCCTGATTGACATATAAACGTACAAGTCCACTGAAACACTGCACCAACCAACCCCACCGCTACTGCTGCCACAAACCTGATTGCTGCAAGAAATCAATAGCAGTGGCATGCGCCAGCCAGAGCATCACGTGACATCACAGTTTGGTGCTATATATCACCGGTGACACCAGTATTGGCGCCAGCGTGCTGGTGGTGGCGCCGGTGATGTCTTGTGACTATGAGTGGGTCGCCAAGGCTGAGTCCATGGTCAATGCACAACTTTGCATGCGTTGTTTTGTTTACCTTGTTTCTACTGTTTACACTACATGGTGTAAGGGGTAAAGCCAATGACTGTGGGTTCTGCTTAATAGAATCCCAGATAACGTAATCAGCCGTTTAATAGAATCACACGTATTGGCTGGGATGAAATCAATCCCACTGTATTAAATGAATCAGCCGCTTTTGGTCTGGTCCAAAGTGACTCTCTTAAACAGAGTCCGTTCTGTATAAAATCGCATCAGTTACAAGTACAAATTTCATAACAATTATGCTTGTTCTAATGTAATTGTAAGTAATTACACATTGTACAATTCAACCCAATCCTGTGCACAGCATCAAATAACCGACATAATAATATGTAGTTCCTGTGTAGTTTCTGTGATACATGTTTTTGGACAATGCGGATTGGAAGACAGAAAAGATCAATTCCTTGCCTTAGGGACAACTATATAATTCATTACATTGGTTGTTCTCTTCAACAAAACAACAACTTGTATCCCCAACCTTGACTGACGCAATCCGTGCCACGGGCCAAAATAATGTTCGGCTTGACTCACGTCCATAGGAGAAATTTTTGTATTGGGGCTGTTTCTAGCTCTGACGTCATACATGTCATCTGACATTTTGAGTCAGTCGCTTTATTGTGTCAGCCCTTTGTTAAGGTGATTTCTTTGATATGGAGAAGGCGTCCTTTATTGAATTAAATAAAAACAGTATCGTAAACACACCTGTGTGTTTAGTGTGTTAAGATAGTAACACACACCCTGATCAGACTAGAGCAGACTTCACACCTGAATCTTAGGTGGTGCAAATAGTGTGTTATACACGTGTCCAATTCACATTTGTTATTGCCAAGTAAATATTGCATCGCGCTGGTAATATAAAACTATGATGAAAGAACACTTTACCTGTCATGTCAGAAAAAAGGACACTTTCCCTGTCATGTCAGATAAAATTATTTACATTTCATATTAAATTCTTTCAGGCAGCTGGATGTCACTGGCTGGTCTTCCAGGCAGCTGGGTGTCACTGGCTGGTCTTCCAGGCAGCTGGGTGTCACTGGCTGGTCTTCCAGGCAGCTGGATGTCACTGGCTGGTCTTCCAGGCAGCCGGATGTCACTGGCTGGTCTTCCAGGCAACTAGGTGTCACTGGCTGGTCTTCCAGGCAGCTGGATGTCACTGGCTGGTCTTCCAGGCAGCTGGATGTCACTGGCTGGTTTTCCAGGCCGCTGGGTGTCACTGGCTGGTCTTCCAGGCAGCTGGATGTCACTGGCTGGTCTTCCAGGCAGCTGGATGTCACTGACTGGTCATCCAGGCAGCTGGATGTCACTGGCTGGTCTTCCAGGCAACTGGGTGTCACTGGCAGGTCTTCCAGGCAGCTGGATGTCACTGGCTGGTCTTCCAGGCCGCTGGGTGTCACTGGCTGGTCTTCCAGGCAGTTGGGTGTCACTGGCTGGTCTTCCAGGCAGCTGGATATCACTGGCTGGTCTTCCAGGCAGCTGGATGTCACTGGCTGGTCTTCCAGGCAGCTGGATGTCACTGGCAGGTCTTCCAGGCAGCTGGATGTCACTGGCTGTTCTTCCAGGCAGCTGGATGTCACTGACTGGTCATCCAGGCAGCTGGGTGTCACTGGCTGGTCTTCCAGGCAGTTGGGTGTCACTGGCTGGTCTTCCAGGCAGCTGGATATCACTGGCTGGTCTTCCAGGCAGCTGGATATCACTGGCTGGTCTTCCAGTCCATCCATTTAAATTACTAGTGTGTTTTATTCTTTGCCTGTCTCTAGTTTTGTGTTCTTCAAGTTTTCCTTCAGTGAAATTTTTTCAACCTGACAATAATTTAATATATGTCCAAGTACTTAATACATAAAATGCAACTCAACATCTTGCGAGACAACCTCAAACACTTAGGGGGTTATCTTCTCATGCCCCCCACTGTCTTTGCGCACCTACTGCCCTCTAAGCTAACTTTGAGGGGGGATGTCCAAATGTCGACCGCATTTTTTTGCATGCCAGAAACTCGGTTACCACAACTGTAACCTTTCAGCTTTCTTTGGCTCACAGACAGGCTACTGAGCTCTCGAACAGTGTAGAATGTCTTCATTTTATGTTATCGTCAGTTTGAGATTGAGATAGTCGCAGTACATTAAAACATGAGTAGCAGCTCATCCATAAATGATGAACAAGAAAAGGAAACAAGGAATTATAGGTGACATGGACAGTGTAGTATAATACAATTAATGTGGAACTGCTAAGAAACACCTTTGATCGTGGGAAATGGACGTTCATGATTGCAACCGATGCGGCACCCGATGGCAATACCTTTAGTGTTGGTTTGAATATGACAGTTAACTTGTCCCGTAAGTACAGGACACTGAGAGTCACTAAATTATGAATTATTGCAAAGTTATTTAAATCTAGCAGTTTGTGATTTAGCAGTGTGTAGGCCAGGTTGGCACCACGCCCAAAGCTAGAATTAATGTGTAGCACTGTGTACATAGACCCAAGCTGCAACGGTTACCTTGTTACCCAAATAGATCGCTGAGTGTACATCCAAGTGCCCAAGTCATTTTGGTGGTTAGTGCTGTGATCAACTTAGCATGTTGTTGCAGTGTGCAACATTCTGGAAAATATCAGGTGATTCTGTCACAGTTAAGTTTATTCCACCAAATGCTTTAGAATACTTGAGTAAGAAAAACTTGTAGGCAAACTGGTGAATTAATTTGGTATGCACGTGCGCGCGTGTGTGTTGCTGCGTTTGGAATGAGCTGGGTATAAAAAAGCATCTACTGTAGGGGTATAAAAAAGCATCTGCTGTATTCAGTATGTTATTTATGTAGAAACATCAACAATGCAAAAATTGATAGCCAAGGAAAGAGAAAGGTTATCTATGCTGTTAAATGGTAGACTGTTTAGATTGATGCAAACCACACCCAATTTTCATATTTAATTTAATGATGGCATTTCACTATTTAACCTAATGTCTCCTTGATATTATCTCCAATGATTGAAATACCTACATTTAAATGTCTGGCATTTGTGTTAAAGCACAATTAGTTTTTTTATTGGGAGCCATTAAAGAATTAATTTGATTTTTTTTAAATTATAATTTTCTTAGAACTTTTTTAGCTTATGAAACAATTCAATTATCTTTTGTATGGAACTTGTAAATCTGACATGCCTATTTTTATTTTTTTAAAACAAATTCACTACCCTCAATTTTTACGAAACTCACGGATTTTGAAATGTTGGTGACAAACTGATCACTGTGTTATTATGTAATTGGTCAGTGAATGTATTGTTTTAAATGCAAGCTGTCAGCTAATGTATTATTAGTATGTAAACAGTCTGCAAACTTACATTGGCATCACCTGAACGTCCTAAATCTGTAGCACTCGTAAAACTATTTTATTTTATTTTATTTTATTTATTTATCAATACAGGACCACTATAAAATCATGTGCAACACAATATAATCCACATTTTAGTATGTACTCTTCAATTGACGTCATTCTGGTCTGCAGACCTTTCTTCATCCACACACGGTAGGCTGTCCTAACCCTCATGCATGAGCTGTTGAAATGGCTGACTAGGAGGAGACATTTGTTTCACGCTGCTTTGTCATTGTCAAAGTGAAATGTCTGTTGAGAAGCGGCTGCTGCAGTCTCCGCTGCATTCTGTACATGTTTCTGTTGCGTTCAGTCCTACTCCCAAAAGTTGGCTGAGCAGTTGCTATAAATACACTCTGGCAGGACGCAGCTGTGATTGGCTGATGTCCCACTGACGTAATTCCACTCAGCAATTGCTACAGCTCTCATGTGTGCTGCCACCTAGGGAGCAACTGAGATAGTAATTGTTAATGGGTTTTTGGTAAGACAATTGTTATACAGAGGGGATTATCCTAACATACTTGGGTATTGCTGTGCAGAGTGTGGTGTTGTTTACTGCATTGTCAGTCGTTAATGGAAATAACAGATTGAACACTTAATTGTGAAGAGATTCATTAGACTCGCGGTTGCACTATATCAATCTTTTTCTTGCATTTCACACTAAATTTTATCTTTTTTCTTTGTTACGCTTCAGCTGCTTGCTCAAGACGTAGCTTAGAAGAGAAGGTCAAATTGACTGGAATAAAAAAGAGTAACATAAACAGATACTACAGTTTTATATACAACATTTAGAAGTTGTTACAGCATGACATAAGTAATGTACCGCAGCAACGTCTTGGAGGAAGAATTTATCATAACCAACCGGCAAGCCTACATGTTACATAGTCCATTATGCTAAAGTTACAACCTGTGTAACCTAGTGTCCCTGTAATCTGCTGCTATACATAGCTACATAATCCATCATGCTAAAGTTACAACCTGTATAATCTAGTGTCTTCGTAATCAGCTGCTATACATAGCTACATAGTCCATCATGCTAAAGTTACAACCTGTGTAATCTAGTGTCCTGGTAATCGGCTGCTATACATAGCTATTCACTGGTTCGAGTAATGGATGTTCCTCTTGTGTATATTCACACTTGTGGCTCCCTCTGTTGACAGTTGTGAAGGGTGCAAAGGCTTCTTCAAGAGGACGGTACGCAAGGACCTGACATACGCCTGTCGTGATGACCGCAGCTGCCAGATTGACAAGCGTCAGCGCAACCGTTGTCAATACTGTCGCTACATGAAATGTCTTTCCATGGGCATGAAGCGAGAAGGTTGGTTGCATTTCTAGTTCTCTTGTCATTCTGTTTTGCAGGCCTGCCATGTTGTTTTGTTGAAATCCATATTTTTGACTTGAAATTCTGTATGAATCTGTAAAACAAAATCTGCTAGGTTTCTCAGGAAAGCTTCCTAGCATCAAAAGTATTTGATTTGTCTGCCTATAAGTTTGTCATTTGATTGTTATACTTGTGATGAACACAAGAAATATGTAATCTATAGCGTTTCCGCTGGAAACAAATCCATATAAAAACACGATACGGCCGTAGACCTGTCAAAATCACACAACTTTGTATTGATTGATTTTAGTTATTTAATTGGTTTTAACTTATCTTAATTAAGTTATCTCAGTCTTATCTTACATATTTTACCATGTTAGCGCCTTTCAATATAGTTTATTATATTATGTTATTATAGGTTATTATATTATTTTAGTTTGCATCATCAAGTGTACTGTATTTCAATTTATTTACTTATATCATATATATATATATATATATGCAATATATATAATTTTTTTTACTTGTTTTAAATGAGTATTTATTTAATAATTTACAATATTATATATATATTTTTATATAACTGGATTATCAGCATAATTGTGTGCATTTTTATGCATGCATTGTTTTATTGTAAAGCGCATTGATCTATCTATAGGAGTATGCGCTATATAAGAACTAAATTATTATTATTATTATTATATATATTTGAGCACACTTTTATCTGGATACACTGTGCGTTATAAATGCTTAATATATTTTTTATTATTTGTATTGCATCTGGGAAATCTATGATGTGGCAGTTGTGGTGTTGTTGGAATATTGGAAACAATCCTCTTGTTTCTACGGATCTGGCTAAGAGCAAAATTCCCTAGAAACATTATGTGTTGGATGTCGAAACTATTCAGGAAACAATGCTTGCATACACACTGTTTATCAACAGTACCCATGTAACGATGGAAATGAAATAATACAATAATAATATATTGTTATCATCAGTTGATGCAGGTGCAGGGTTAACAAACAGGCTTGGATACTTCAACAATGACTTGATGACTGGGGGGGGCAGGGGCGGCTCTCAGGAATGCTTCTACACTAGATGCTAATGTGTGTTTGTAGCGGTCCAGGAAGAGCGACAGAGGGGTAAAGAGAAGGGCGAGGGTGAAATAGAGAGCAGAGTTCATGTGTATTGATGGTGTGTTTGTAGCAGTCCAGGAGGAGCGACACAGGGGGGTAAAGAGAAGGGCGAGGGTGAAGTAGAGAGCAGGGTTCATGTGTATTGATGGTGTGTTTGTAGCGGTCCAGGAAGAGCGACAGAGGGGTAAAGAGAAGGGCGAGGGTGAAGTAGAGAGCAGGGTTCATGTGTATTGATGGTATGTTTGTAGCAGTCCAGGAGGAGCGACAGAGGGGTAAAGAGAAGGGCGAGGGTGAAGTAGAGAGCACGAGTTCGGCCAACAGTGAGATGCCAGTCGAGCGGATACTTGAGGCAGAGCTGAGTGTCGAGCCAAAGAACTGCACCTACATCGATGCTCAGGTACACGGTCACACTTAGAGTTGGTCGATGAGAGAAGGGTGTCCCATGCAGAGGTTGGGGACCCCACAGTGGGCAACCATTTTGTTCAAGGGGGTCAAAGTTAGGGGGGTCTCAGCCAGAAGGCAGACATTTGGGAATCTAGACTAGAGCCAATACATTCTGAAATTTCTTTGGATTTCAATGTGGTGTTTCTGACCTTCGTAGAACAATCAGTGACATGGTCCTTGGTCCTTGGCCCATGTTTGTCTGTGTAGCCTGGAGGATATAAATAAGGCAAAATAAAACTGTTATTCACAAAAATGTACGGATAAAACATATGAACAGGGTTCTATAAAATTGATGTTGGCCCTAAGTACCCACACACGTAGAATTTTAAGTGAATAAATTTGTGTCCTTTGACGAACATTTGACACTAGTAAAAGTGCAATATGAAGATTGCAATAGATACCATGTTGCTGTACATAGAAGCTTTAAAGCAGTTAACAAGAGGCACCTGTGGAGAGGGATTAATGTCGACTTGTCTTACTTTCAGAAGGATGCCGTCACAAACATTTGTCAGGCGGCCGACAAACAACTATTTACGCTGGTCGAATGGGCCAAAATGATTCCACACTTCAGCGAGTTGCCGGTGGACGACCAGGTTATTCTACTGAGGGCTGGTGAGTTATCATAATAATAAATAAAATTATTTTGGTTCTTATAGCGCATATTCCTGTACAGACTCATAATTAAGCTTATAATCCAAATAATTAATATATATAAATATATATTATTAAATAAAAACTAATTTAAATCTACAAAAAATTAAATACAGTATTCTTGATGACGCAAATTAAAATAATATAATAATTATATTAAATGTTGTTCGAAAATGTGTTAAAATTATAAAGTTATACAGGCCACTCTGGCTTGGGGCTGGTGAAGTTGTATACAAATATTGTTAGTTTAATCCCTGGAAGATCTTCTGTCTGTGGCATATTGGGTCTCACTGTAAAGGCCAGTTGACACTAGGAGTGATCAGTGACCATTCCACACATTGGCCTCGCTTATCAGCCTCATGCTGGTGTTGCCGCATCCAATTCTTGCAGTGTGATGTAGCGTGACACGGTATCATTTGACAAGTTGGACAAAAGTCACTTGTCTAAACCAACCTTAGCGATATTACTATATATTGATTGTAGTTTTGTTTGAAGTTTCAAATATATCTCACATCCATGAGTCATAAGAAGGCATCACCTGCATGCTATCTAGACTGTGGACTAGCTGTTATCATCAATCAATCACACCGTGCACACAACTTCCATTTCACACATGTGATGTTAAAACATATTTTTTTAAATGCATTTCCACCCTAAATACTTGGCGGTCCCTCGCTATGAAGATCACTTTTGTTCATTTCTTGAATTTAGACTCAAATACATATACAATGAATGATACATCAATCAATCAATTCTTATATTTCCAAATGAGGAACACAAATAAAGTACATACACAATATATAATAACATAAAACATTTTCAAATGGAAATGGGGGAAAGTACAATATATAAGTAAGTCCATATGATGTCATGCTTAACAATTCCGGTTTGTTGCCATTCTAATCTCTGGTCACCAAAGACTTGGGGGCTACAGAAGTTATTACTATGTGTAGCAAGTACATGAGTCGGTCGGTGCTTGCAGGATGGAATGAGCTGCTCATAGCTGGCTTTTCGCACCGGTCGATTGCTGTCAAGGATGGCATCCTGCTATCAACAGGCCTCCATGTGCATCGCAGTACAGCACACCATGCCGGTGTTGGCGCCATCTTTGACCGCGTGCTCACGGAGCTCGTTGCCAAGATGAGAGAGTTGAAGATGGATAAGACGGAGCTGGGCTGTCTGCGTGCCATTGTTCTCTTTAACCCAGGTCAGTCTCATGTCTACAATCACTAAATATGATCATGAACATGTCCAAGTTGGCAGAGAATCATGAAATAAAAATGTTCTCCTAATCGCAACAGTTGAGAATTACTTACTCAATGTTTCGGCTACCTTCTGTAATCCACAGTAGCCTAACGACGCAGCTGAAACATTGAGTAAGTAAATCTCGATAGTTGTGTTTAGAAGAAAATCGTTACTTCACTAAATGTGATGTTTGTTGAAAATTGGTAGCTGTTGTTTTGGACCAGTAGTAAACTGAATCTTTTTCCAGCATTTCAATAAAGCGCTTAAGTTAGATGAATCATCAATTCCATTCAGCCTAGAGTAGACCTGAGGTTGAGAATTGAGGCTTTAATTTAAAAAAAAACCACATTGCTCCAGTTCACTCCGCTGTATAAATAAGTTCGTGGCTGTATAAAGAATTGTTGAATTAAGGGACGAAGTGGCTGTTGCACCATAACGAATGCTATCCAGAGACGTTAAATTGGCGTGAGTGACCCTAAAGACAGGATGCCATGCTGCGTAAGAAAATACTTTTTGTTTTGTTCATTTCACTCACAGTCTCTCGTCAGCTATTCGGTATAATTTACTGGTTTATTTGTATGCACCATATAGTTACGTTTGTGACAAGCTAACTGCTTCTAACAGCATGCGTGCATGTTTCAGATGCAAAGGCGCTGTCGAGCATGCAGGAGGTGGAGATGTTGCGAGAGAAGGTGTATGCATCACTTGAGGAGTATTGCAAGACACAGTACCCTGACGAGCCCGGACGCTTCGCCAAGCTACTGTTGCGGCTGCCTGCACTGCGCAGCATTGGACTGAAGTGCATGGAACATCTGTTCTTTTTCAAACTCATCGGTGATGCGCCGATCGACACTTTCCTCATGGAGATGCTCGAGACCCCAAGTCAGTGCACCTAGTGCCCTCTTGCGGGCGTTACCGTGGCAACACAAGCACCGCATACATCTGCAGTCGCTGTCGTCATGGACATGACAGCAACGGTGGCGAAACAGTGATGATGCATCGCCACACTACTCTGTGTGTCGCCTTGCAGCGTGTGTCACTATGGCTATGCCGTTAGCATTTGCCAGCAGATGGCACCACTTGCTGCATCTCGTGGTAACCTGGGCGGTCCTACACCAAAGCGGTTGGCATGACAGTGATGTGTCCCATGATAGGTCGCACGGGATCTAGGGACTCCATCCCAAGGATGTTACATGCAGCCGTGCCGCACTGCAGTCGTGACACTGCAGTCATGTGACACTATAGTATTTGACCCAGTCGTCACAGGGGTGCTTCTGGCCCTCCGTGTAAATTAGGGGTCTGTGCTCATGTTGGTGTGGTCAGATAACCATGTCCATCCAGTGGACGATGCCGCAGTCAGATAACCATGTCCATTTGGCGTATTCAGTTTTAGCTTTGCGTGTTAATGCGTAAGTGTAGCCGTCATCGTTGTTTATTGATCTCTCTCTCTCATTTGTACACAAATTGTATGTCATGATTTCTGATTGTTAGCGGAGTCTTGCCGTGGAATTATCGCTTACAAGACAGCGGCGTTAATCAGTTGTGACTGTTGATGTTTTGTTAGGAATAATGTGCTCGGATTATTATGGATTAAGGCTTTCCCCGGCAGAACGGGAGCTGTACCTTTTAAATGTAAGTTTTTAAGCTTTCTGTGATGCCTTCTGTTGATACGGCTTGCATCATGAAGATACGGAATGTCTTCAAATGTGAAGACATACAATGACAGCATTGGAAAGTTAATGTGAAGCATAAAGTAATCTTTTAGGAAGACTCATGTTATTTACACGTGCTGCATAAATTATGACAGGTGGGGCTATATGCGACCAAAACGACACTCTCCAGAGTGGCTTTGTGCTATTGTTTTCTTGTTACGGCGATCGCTACGTAGAGCGCTAAATTTTAATGATTCACTGCCTGTTGTGGTCGTAGCAACGGGGCGCAGCTACACTGTGTTCATTGTATATTCTGTTTTTTGGGCGGAGTCATTGTTTCCACTGGCATGTTGTGTCGCAGTCTATTGGGCATTCTTGCTCACCGTTGTGGGCAAAAGTTTGGTACCTTTGGTGAAGGTATACAGAAATCATCTAAGTTTACAGTTTTGCCAGCTCGATTCATTTCGTAATTATTTTGTCATCACGTGGAAATTTGACCCGATGTGGTTGAATTTTTGATGCAAATATCATGTCGACCATCATGATAACCAGGTTATCCTCATTGCTTCTAGGCAGGTCGTGTAATTTAAGATTTGAAAGCACACACCTTATTTGTTAATGTTGTGTTCGCAGGGCACTTGTTTTAGGGGTATCATGGGGTGTTCACATCAAGTGTTAATTTTTGAGCCAGAGTAAACAGTTTTAGTTCAATCCTATGACTCTATTTTAGACGGTAGTGCCCTAATGATGGTGATTTCTTTGGGATTTTTCGTGGTGCCCTAACCAGGGTCGCATTTTAGAGAATGACCCTAAGTGGGGTTTAAATTTGTTTTAAATTCCCTGACTAACACTTGTTTTTGTTTGGTTCTGTGAGAGACCCCGATGTGAAAGTGAATGCAGTGCCCCTAGTGGTGCGAAGCTGCGATTGGACAGGTGCTGGAAGGAAGGCATTGGACAGGAAAATACAGGGGAGATTGTACCGTTTGTGCTTATTTAAATAGATGTGTCTCAAGATGGGGTGTCCTGTCACAAATGATTGTAGTTGGTAAGATATAAGTGTATATATGGTGTGATGACTATGTGGTTATCAAGGACAGGATTATTATTATTATCATGTAATTATGTAGTTTTATTGCACATAGTGTGATGACAAAGCTAGGCATAGAATCCTTCATTTGTCATGCGTTAACGCAACTGTATGTTTAGCATTTCAATGCCATTAAACGTCATTGTATATAGTATTTGTTGGTCAGCGTGTTGCTTTGTTTATGGTGCTCATTGGCTCTTTCTCCCCTAGTTTAACACTTCTGGATCTGGTCAAAATTCATCGAAAAAAAGGCAAAAGTGGTCTGCCTCTATATACTATGATGTAAGGCTACTCACACTTTCGTAAATTACCCGATGTAACGATCTAAGCATATTCTTTCTATGATTTTAACAAACGTATGCACATTTATATTAAACCTTTTGTGAATATTACATATGTTATTCAAGCACATGAGATTGGAACATCAACGAAGCTAAATGAATTTAGGAGGGAGTTAAATGTGCTGTAGAGTGGGTGAAGGCAGGGTTAGTTGAGCCACCCATGTTTCCCAGGAAACTACAACAGCGACAGTTGCATGGTACCACCCAATGATTGAACATGTTACTAGAACACGATTGACGTATAATAGGTTACAATTGTCACAATGGTCAGAACATGTGAGCTCTTTATTTTTTTTTTAACTGGGTAATTGTGATTAATGTCTGCTGGTGTGTAAACTATCAACGCATGTGACCAAACTGTATTGTTTGCGCACTTACAAATGGTTTAACTGTGCACAGAGAAGAAGACTATTTACATCACTTTGTGCATTAATGAGAAGTTAATTAAATAAGCTTAATGGTTGAAACGGGGCTAGTTGAGCAAACCAAGGCCCAATGGAGGGTTAGTTGAACAGTGGTTAATGAACGAAGACGAGTGTTCTTTACCCCAAAATACATCAAGGAATTAATTTTCCCAGCAAATTTGGACATCGGATAGCTACAAGGCAACATATTAGCAGTTAGTTACACTTGTTGCGATTGGCCTGTAAGTCTATACTAATTAAGTGTATCAACTTATTAATAAAGTGCATAGACTTGTCAGATACGTGTTGTACCCATTGGGTAGATGTGTTGGCTGACTTGCTATGATTTTTTGTACAAGGCCTATGTAAATTATACAAATAAAGCATTTACGCAACTAACGCTACACTGTGGCTCAAATTAACCCACACCAAGTGTTAGTTGAACCAGCTTACCAACCCTATTTCAATCAGCTATATATAATTATCTATGCATGTTAGATATATTATCTTGACATAAAATAATCTAATAATCATAGTTTATGTGAGTAAAAAACAATTTTGACTTATAAATATGATTGTGCCCTACACATCAAAAAGAATGAAAAATGGCTCAACTAACACTGCCTTCCCCTATCTACTTCAAATAGTTAGAACTAGGTGCACTTGTCCCAGATGAAGGAAAAACTTAGTGAGGTGATGACTGGCTGAGGATGAGGCAGTGCACATGGTCAGAGATGAAGAAGGACCGGTTGCAGTTGTATGATGTGTTCTTACGACTACAGCCGCAGAATACAGTACAGAAGAGACAAAGACTCATTGTGGACCTTATATATATATATACATGAATTTAGATTTTTTTGATTTTACTTGCATATATTTAGGATAATACAATTCCTTTTAAAATTTGCATTTACATAATTCCAGTTAAGGTAAAAAAAATTCTGATATATATATATATATATATATATAATTATATATATATGGCCAGTGTTTCACTTTCCGAACGTCGCATGGTTACAGCCATAGGCATCCCGTGGACGTGGAAGGCATTCAATACTTGCATAATGACTGAAATAATGTAAGGCTATGGAGTGAGGAGTGTAGCATTACTGTCTCCAACTCAGAAGTGTTTATGGTGATAATGTTACCACACAAAAAACGTCTTTGGTGCATGTAAATCTAAGATTTGCGCGGCGAAAACTCATAAATATTCGTGGCTGTCGACATGATTGATAGAAAACGCCTGAAAAAATTCCCACTGTTCAAAGACAACAGTGTCGCCATGGAGTGAGAACGCGCCAAAACATGGACCAGTGGCGCCATACGGTGGGGTGGGAGAAAGCCTTTACGGAATATGACAAAACTAACGAACGATGTTCACCATAGAACGACATGGCATTGTGGTGATTTGGCTGTTTGTCATTACGTTTGGTCTTGCGCTCTTCTGGCCTTACGAGTGCTTATAATGCTGTTAATGAATAAGGTGAGTATCAAGTACATATCTGCTTGACCGATGACAAAAAGTTGGGGTTTAATTAAAGAGGTGCGTGTCGCGTCCGGTGGCGGTGAAATACATCCCCATCGCCGCATCGGTGCTGACACCTATGCTATGCCTATGGCTATGGCTATGGCTATGGCTATGCAGGCCCTAGGCTTAGCCAGAAATAAAATTGTGCCAGTCTTGAACATTCTAAACGACCTTAAACGCGCGAACGGCTTCCGTGGAAGCCGTACTTGTCTCTGACAGCTACTATTGGCCCAATTGATTTTTTTTCAATGGCAAGCTAATTCTGGTTGATATAATGACAACCATTATTGGCCCATTTCATTTGATTTGGTTTTTGCACTGCCTGGTAAGTCAATGCAAAAAACAAGCATATTAAAGAGCATTATGGTACAACTACAAGTTGTGCCATAATGTATAGAACCAGCTTTGTCATTGACAAATGTGGAATGCTTATTTTATACCATTCTCTCTTTGTGCCATACATCATGACTGCATCGAAGTATGGGGCAATACATTTGCTACTAATCTAAGTTGTTTAGTATTGTTACAAAAAAAGGTTGTGCATTTAATTTGTAGAGCTAAGCGGTTAGACCACACTTCTTGTCTATTCTCCGAGTTACGCATCCTGAACGTACCAGATATTGTGGAAATACGAACTGCAGTTATATTGTACAAGGCAAATAACAATTTGCTACCAGTGAATATACAAAAGTTGTTTACATTGTACAAGTCAGTGTACGTAACCAGACAAAGTCCCACTTTTAAATAAATTTATGCTCGTACCAATTTAAAGAGAATGTGTATTTCAGTTGAAGGTGTAATACTATGTAATACTATGGACCTCACTTCACAGGTCTTTAATATGCTGTAGAAACTTTCATCGTTTTAAAAAAAATACACTGCTAACATTTTGGTTAGCTATGTAGTATAAATAAAACAGCTTGGCTGTATAAATATCGATTTATCGTAGCTACAAAAAATTATTGTTTTGTTTATGCTGATTTTTACATGTTATTTTTGAACTACATTACAGTGACTATCTAGTCTAAACACTAATATTTCATTATTCATATTGAAATATAGTTAGTTAAGTTGTAATCATGCATGTTGCATACTGTAATTATTTGCTTCTTGTTATATTTATGGTAATTGGGCAAGTGTTATAAGTGACACACTTCTTGCCCTTTTCAACATCAAGGCTATGGTTTATATTTTATGTTTGGCTATTTTTTGTGTTGTTGTTGTTGTTGAAATAAACACCTGATTAACATCAGACAAAAAAATTTCAAATGACAGCCATTATTGGCCGAATTAGGTTTTTTCAATGGCAGGCCAAGTCCGGTTTAACCATTATTGGCCCAATCGAGTTTTACTAGCTGTGCAGCGAGGTTGGCGTTATTACCTGCACAGTAATAATAATTGAAGAAGAGCCAACACATGAAGGTTCATGAAAAAGTAACTTGAAACTCTATTTTAAATATATAAACATGGAAGTAATGTTTGAAGCATCTTAAGACTTTAAGTACATGCATGCAAATACGTCTATATACATCAAATTAAGAGGGTGGGTGTCTTTGAAGCTCTTGTTGCACTGGATCTGGGTCAAATTAGGAGGGTGGGTGTCTTCGAAGCTCTTGTTGCACTGGATCTGGGTCAAATTAAGAGGGTGGGTGTCTTCGAAGCTCTTGTTGCACTGGATCTGGGTCAAATTAAGAGGGTGGGTGTCTTTGAAGCTCTTGTTGCACTGGATCTGGGTAAAAAATTATTTTTGTCATGAATTTTAAAAGTAGCAATGTGATAAATTATGGCAGAAAGCCTATGGTAAGAATTGTGGAATATTCGTCCAGCAACCTTCTGACTGAGTAGTGTTTTTATAAATTAAGAGCAGAAAGACTGGAAGAATTTGTTGACGTGTAAACACAACACAATAACGTTAGCACATGCACGCATGCACATGCGCATGCACGCACACACACTAGTTGGTTAGGATCACCAGGGGTTATAGGGACTGGAATAACATCACTGGATGTGACATTGCATTGGTCAAAGCATGATCGCCAAAGGTCAGCAAGGAAGGGCCATATATTGCCATCACGGGATGGACATTACATGGCTAGGCATCATAGGATTGTCACAAAACCAGCCATTATCCACGGCTGTATAAGAGGCACTAGCAGGCCACACCAAGGGTGAAATTACAACCTTTATGGATCTGTGGAGTATTGCTCGCAAAGAGCTACCGTGGTAATTTAGCGTTGTATGGTTGACCATGTATTATGGCCATTATCGTAATGACCCAATGTCCAATATTCGTTCTTGCAGCGAGTTCCTTCGAGTAACGATCTTGGTGCAGCCCATGAAGTAATATCCCTGTTTCCGGGCTACAAGACCGCACAGAAACTGTTCATGGTGCTTGTGCAGTAACTAGTGCATGATAGCGGAACATGATAGCAGAACAGTCAGCAATTTGTTTTACAACTGTACAGGCCTATGATTGATGGATTGATTTGCTGGATTTGTTTCGGTAGAAAGAGCATAACATCTGGGCACTTCAGAAAGCTAATCATAGACTTCGCTGAAGCACAAGATAAAAATTCCGCACATCATATGTCTGATCGAGGTGACACAGCTGATGCTGTCTCGTTTAAGGTTGTTTCTTTTGGTAAGAAATGGGAAAGTTTTATGTTTTGTTGATATATGTTGATGTTGCTGGAAGTTGTTTAATTTAATTTACTGATCTAAAGGTGGAAGGAGGAGAGGGATTGGGAGGGGGAGGCAGGGAATGGGAGAGAGAATAGGAGAGTTGGGAGGGAGGAGAGTGAAAGGAAACAAGAAGGGAAAAAATAGAGGAAAAGGACAGAGGCAGAAGGAGGAGAGAGGGTAGACTGGGACATGAGGGTGATAGAGGGACATTGGAGGAATGAGGGAGAGGGGAGAAAGGAGGGTGGAGTTTGATAGAAAGAGAACACAAGAGAGGAAAAGGGTTGAGGATGGAAGAAAGGAAAGAAATGAAGGTGGGAAAATGGAGATCAACACAGAGAGGAAACTTTCCACATGTGAGCGGGAATGAATGGGATGAAACCAGGGCAGAGAAGGAAGATAGATTGCAGATTGTTTTTTAAAAAGTTTTTATGAGCCATGGATCGATGCACTTGGACCAGAAGCCTGGAGGGATGTGTGGGGGCGGAGAGAAATACACAGTTTGTAACACATCTGACGCCTCACTGAAATTACAATCAACAAATTGTGAGGACATACCACCTACTGGGAGAGTGGCTGGTGACTGCCAGCATCCAGTGAGTGACGACAATAGCAGGTCTATTTCCTCTGTGTATGCAACTGTCATACTTTATCACTTCTCAACACATACCCAACTCTTTCAGTCTGCTCTCATGTTTAGCAGATCTATCAGTGCCACACCTTGGAGCTGGCTGAGTGTCTCACTGGTTGCAACAACACTGTGCTCCTGGAGGTCCTGTGGGAAGACTAGAAAATTTCATGCTGGAGACATTTCCTTCTAAATGTTCTCATTAGTGTTTGTTATTATGTAAAATAACACCACCAACACCACAATCACAGCCATCACCGTAGCAACTATTGTGATCAACATCACCACAATCACAACCATCACTGTAGCAACTATTGTGATCAACATCACCACAATCACAACCATTGTCACAATCTCAACCATCAACACAATCCCAACTATAATCACTACGACCACCACAGTCACCATCACAATCACAACCACCAGCACAATCACCATCACAATCACCACAATCACCACCACAATCACCACCACCATCGCAATCACAACCACCACCACAGTCACCATCACAACCACCACCACAATCACCACCACAATCACCATGACAACCACCACCACCATCGCAGTCACAATCACAACCACCATCACAACCACCACCACAATCAACTTCACAACCACCACCACAATCACCACCACCACCACAATTACCATCACAATCACCATCACAACCACCACCACAGTCACCATCACAACCACCACCACAATCACCATCGCAATCACAACCACAACCACCACCACACCACCATCACAACCACCACCACAATCGCCATCACAACCACCACCAAAGTCACCATCACAACCACCATCACAACCACCACCACAGTCACCATCACAACCACCACCACAATAACCACCACAATCACCACCACAATCACCATCACAACCACCATCACAATCACCATCACAATCATCACCACAATCACCATTACAACCACCACCACAATCACCATCACAACCACCACCACAGTAACCATCACAACCACCACCACAATCACCATCACAACCACCACCACAATCACCATCACAACCACCACCGCAATCACCATCACAACCACCACCACAATCACCATCACAACCACCACCACAATCACAACCACCATCACAACCACCACCACAATCACCATCACAACCACCACCACAATCATCATCACAACCACCACCACAATCACCATCACAACCACTATCGCAATCACAACCACCATCACAACCACCACCACAAACACCACCACAATCACCATCACAACCACCATCACAACCATCGTCACAGTCTCCATCACAACCACCACCACAATCATCATTGCAACCACCACCACAACCACCATCACAACCACCATTGCAATCACAACCACCACCACAGTCACCATCACAACCACCACCACAACCACAATCACAACCACCACCACAGTCACTATCACAACCACCACCGCTATAACAAACATCAGAGTTTTAACCATCACCACTGCTAGCACTAGTAAGAAAAATATTTATATATAAATATATGTCTTATCGTAAAGCTAAAGATTCATAATTAATGTATGTCTGGTGGAAAATAATTGACAATTTGCATTTAGATAAACCAGTGCATGCAAAGTACAACAGCAACATCTGTACTTATGAAATATAAACACGTAGAGAAAACACTAACTAGTCTGATGAAATGCAAACTAATTCTCATTAACAACATTCGTTGCTCTACATCAAAGACCCTGTCAAACACGCGTTAAATGAGATCCAAACAAGAGTTTTAAAATGTTGTAATTTCTTCACACATCATTTCAACTTGCGTAAGACGCTTCAGTGCTACTAAGACATGACATAAATAAATGCATCGCCATATTGTAATGCACAACAAGTGCGGCACTTCACGTTAATGCGTTTGAATTCGTGCACACCAGGCAAGCGTTCCCACCACTGCTGACTGCATGAATTATTTATACTTCACGTTTTACTAATGGACAGCTTTTGTGATTGGGGACTGTATCTGAAGTCGTGTTTGGAGTGGGTCTATTTTGCATGTAGCAAACAACAATTTGTTGGGATCATTTGAATAACTGATGCGCGACCAGTCTACGAGTTGTCTCGTCTAGAACTACAATGTCTTCTGTCGAGTTTGTATTAAAATTGTTATGTTTGTATGCATAGGATATGTGTGTGTGCGTTCATGCATGTGCGTGTGCATGCGAAAGTGCATCTAATGCCACATTATCATGTATTATATGAAATTAATAATAAATACTGATACATTTATTTTTTATGTGGCAGCCATTTCCTTGAAAGCTCGATGCCTTTACAAAAAATGCATGAAATAAAATATAATAAATTGTACATAGAAAACACATATCCTAGGATGTACAAACCACGTTAAAACTAGTAAAATTAATTTAACGGTATTATGAATTAATCTCTCTATTTCGGAATATGAGTTTCCATATAATTCCATAATAAGATATTATGTCTGTTATTAAGAACTATAAGTATATGATGCAATGATTGATAGTTGACTTAGAGTGCCACATTTTGAGACATCCTGTTGAGCATGCTGGTCACATGATGTCACATGATGCTTTTTGAGTGACATTGTCACCTGTCTTTCCTTACACTTTTACTTTATTACGGTGTATAATTATATGTGGCAATTAGATGATAGCTAATGCCGTGCATTCACCGGAGGCCACACGATTATAATATTTATTTGATTACAATTGATTGATCACTGCCCGGGTTTTGAGTGATCAGGGAGCCAGTGAGAGAGGCTGGATTGGGAGGCAGAATCAGGGGAGATGGATAGAGAGTTTCTCTGGCGGAGATGTTTGTTGGCCTGGAGACCAGGCAAGATGGAAGATTTCCTTTTTCTGGGTGACGCAGACAAAAACGTTGATTTATTACCTAATTATAATCTGAAATCTGCAGAAATAACAGTAGAAAATTGATGTGTTGGAAATCTGTTTTTCTTAATGTTCAACGTATTTTTGTAAACTGCATGAAAAGCTTTTTTTATGTGAACAGCAGAGTCTTGGTGTGCATGGTGGATTGACAAATGTATTTATTACCTACATAATAGCCTGAAATCTGCAGGAAAAACAGCAGAAAATTTATGTATTAAAAATCTATTATGTTTTCTGCATGGTTAACTTAATTTTATAAATTGCGTGAAAAGCAATTTTTTTATGCAAACAACAAACGTCTTGGTGTGCATGGTGGATTGAAAAGTTGATTTATTACCTAATAATAGTCTGAAATCTGCAAAAGTAATAGTAGAAAATTAACGTATTGGAAAGCTTTGTTGTATTTTCTGATTGGTTAATTTTGTGAATTGCATAAATAAATAAAAAATTATTTTAATGTAAATTAGAGTTTTGATGTGTTGAATGAAAATTAGATTCATTTCCTAATTAGATTCTGAAATTTACAAATATAATTGTGATAAATTTATGTCTAAAAGCTGTGTTTGGTTAATTGTGTGAATTGCATAAAAATCTTAGTAATTTAAATGGAAATGAGAAAGTTTGTGATCCTAACTTGTGTTAGTTTGTTGCATAAATATGTAGATTCGCAAATTTCTTCACCATGTGTTTCCCAACCGACGTCCAGACAGAGAGCACGCAAATCTTCAGTGCAACGTGCATTCAGCATATTTACAACACATATAACGCGTTACAAATGATAATGACATTTATCACCAAGATGTCATTTTGACTTGTCTAAGTGCGTTAGCTGCCTGGTAATTATGAGAATATAGTTCCTGGCAAAGATTGATTTTCTTTCCGTGGCAGAGACTGTGCAGCCCATGAACGGAGGGTTTACTGCAGTGGCGAGCGAGCGTCCAGGGAAAGATCCATCTCTGTTAAGCACTCAGTAGCTGTGCTTTGGCAAACAGATCGCTATCAACTATATTCATTTGATTAGCTGTCGGCATCCGCGGCTTCCTTCTCGAACCGGCGACAGTCTCGGCAGGCTGCAAGTGTGCCGAGCCATCATTAGAAGGTCCATGTGCGATGTCGCATCTGAAGACGGTAGAAAGATGGCAGATATGCATTATCGAGTAGAAACATGCTAGTCTAGGAATGCTGTGGCACCATCTTTGCCTGATAGCAATACCACTGCACTGGAGACTGATATAACCAGCTGCGTTTTCCAGAAACAGAAAGTGATCAAGAGAGTCTGCAGATTTTAACAGGTTCGTGGCAAGCAATAATACAGTGTAATTACATGGTAATATTTACTTGGTAATGTTTTGTTCTTTTATTTTTATTTATTTATTTATCAGATTGGCTTTTTAAGATCAAGCATATTTTTGACACATTTTCTTTAACTTCCTACGTTAGGTACAAAGATAGAAATAATAATTACAGTGAGGTCTTGGACTATCCGTAAACTGCTGATGTAATAATGTTACTATTATTAAAAAATTGCAGCACAAGTCAAATACCTCAAAAATGTGTAACAAAACCATCATAGTCATCGTGTTTATTTCTAGTTACTGATTAATAGCACAAAATATGTCACGTCCATGTAATCTGGTTCAGCTAAAGCACAGTATATGTAATAAATCTAAGTTTGGATAATACATAAATTTATATGACAGTTTATTCTATTAACACTATGAGTAGCTTGCATCATTTTCATTATAAATATCCGTCCTGTTTCATCATAAATATCCGACCTGTTTCATCGTGTTCGAGGCACAAAACATGTGGGTGCAGGAATATGAATCTCACGTTGCAGCAAAATCAGCTGTTTCTGATTTTCACATAAATAACAGTTGGTGTGTGTTGATGTTGCTGCTGCTTAAAATTCAGCCAGAAAGGGATGTAAACAGTCTCAATGTGTAGCCATATTACGTCACTTTTTAGATGTAATCAGTCAAAGATGAGAGATGCAGAACTCTATCTGGTCTACTCTCAGTTCATTACGCAAAGGCAGAAATGTTTTGGAGATGAAGGATTAAAACAAGTTCATGTTTTTAGTTCTGTGCCGATATAGTTGGGGGCGCCAGCATCAGTTAAAACACTGGACTCTTACTCAAGATGACCAAAATCATTGAATCGTCTTGCTCCGAAGTTTGGGCAATTTTTTTCATGTTGCCTTAGTTCACTCAGCTATATAAATGAGCACTTGGCTGTAGACAGTGGTGGATATATGCGAACAGATAGTCTTCATGCAGTAATTGCAGCATGGCTGAACACTTCCCAGAGAAATCAAGTTGGTTTTGGAATGGACAAGACTATGTAAAGGGTAAAGAGCTTCAGTAGAGGTTATGAGGGGGTCTTCAGTAGATGTCACGAGGGGGTCATCTGTAGATGTCACAAGGAGGTCTTCAGTAGATGTCACGAGGGGGTCATCTGTAGATGTCACAAGGAGGTCTTCAGTAGATGTCATGAGGGGGTTTTCAGTAGATATGATGAAGGGGCCGTCAGTAGATGGTATGAGGGTGTCTTCAGTAGATGTCATGGGGGTCTTCAGATGATGTTATGAGGGGGATGTTCAGTAGAGGTCATGAGGGGGTTTTCAGTTGATGTCATGAGGGTGTTTTCAGTAGATGTCATGAAGGGGCCATCAGTAGATGATATGAGGGTGTCTTCAGTAGATGTCATGAGGGCGTCTTCAGTAGATGTCATGGGAGGTCTTCAGATGATGTTATGAGGCACGCCTGGCACACCGATGGGAGTGGTATACACTCATCCACATCAGAACATCACAGGGGCGATGTGGACAAAAGCTCTTCCAGTGGTGTATGATGTCAACACCGGGATGTGATTGGTTCTGGTTTGACATTCTGATATGTGTTGATCCCCACTCTCTCGGTGATGTTAGTTTCAAGGAGGGAGGCTGGTTTGGTCCAGTTGTTAACTAACCAAAGCCATAGAATAGAAGAAGACTAGGAATATGTGCTTTGTGTAGCCTTCAGCGGGTATCAAGGAAGTCTTGAGAAGCTGCAGCTGACAAGTGCTATCTTCCAGAAGCTGTTAATATCTTAAGGAAGTCATCTTCCAGTACGGCTATCAGTGGCGTATCTGAGATCTAACAAAGGGGCAGCCAAGGGGGGCCAGCTTAGTCACCCATTACTTTACCATGCTACCGTGTAGTGGTGCAACAAGTTACATAAAAAAAATCTTATATATAAGCTAAAGAAGGCCACGGCCCAATCCACCCCCCCCCAAATAAAACACTGATGGCAGTGGAGGGTGTAGCTGTTGGTCTTTTTTGGTAAGAATATGTCACATTTGTATAGTTTAGCAGGTTAGTTAGTACACGTTAGTGCACCTATGGAGGAATACATGAGTTGTTCTACGCTGACAGGGAGAGAAGACACTTTGTATAGTTTAGCAGGTTAGTTAGTACACGTTAGTGCACCTATGGAGGAATACATGAGTTGTTCTACGCTGACAGGGAGAGAAGACACTTTGTATAGTTTAGCAGGTTAGTTAGTACACGTTAATGCACCTATGGAGGAATACATGAGTTGTTCTACGCTGACAGGGAGAGAAGACACTTTGTAGACGTTTCTACTGACTGTTGCAAACTAACTGTTGTGTGCATTTGTTCCACAATCTGATGGCGCATAGAAAGAATGAATTCTTGAATGCATCGTTGCGGGTGTATGTCTGGTAGTAGGGATAAGCACTGCCTCTGGTGTAGCATTGAGTTTATTTGTTGTAACACCAACCAGTTTGTTCTTGATTCAGTAAAACATCAGCAACTGATGCCAGTCTTTCCGCCAGGCTTTTTATCAGTACTGATTGGTCTTGTTAACTGGTCTTGTGATGTGGGAGTGCCAATGATGACTTTTAGTATGCATTGCCATGTTTCTGCAGACATGTGCTGACTGCGGAGGAGATTAAAACAAAGACAAGTTCCTGCACAGACCGGATGATATGCAGCGGTCCCACTAGGCCTTACTGCTGCATGTGATAATTTGTCACCAGAGAAATGTCCTGTGAGAAACTCATTACATCCTAGTTGATTGCCTGATGTAGTTGCTGGTGTGATATCGTGCAGGTTCTACGAAAACAGATCTATGTGGAATATGAGATGTGTGAGACAGGTAAGATGTTTACAATATTTGTATGGCATTTGCTTCATCTTCTCGATGGAGTTCAGCTCTTTTCAGCTCTATGCAAAGTTCTGTTTGCATGTGTGCATTAGTGTCAACAGTTGAACTGGAAACAATCAATGGAACATCACCTGCACGCATGGCTCTGCAGACAGCAATCGACACCATCCATTTCTATCTTCAGCCATTCTCTCTAGGTCTGTGGCTTTATTTTTTGAGTTTGCATCTCTCCTGCGATGGTTCAATGGCACACTTCCTTTGGGCGTCCTCTTTTCCTTTTTCCAGTACCACGCCTTCTTTGGTGTTCTTCTTGAACATGACCCAAATATATCCATCTTCTTTTCAATATTGTTGACTTGATTGGCTTTACTCTTTCTCTTTTAAGGACTTCCTCGTTGGTGACTAATCTGTTCCATTTGATGTTTAGAAGTGTACGCAAGCATGTGGTCTGGAAACTTGCTAGTTTCTGCTCAATTTTGTTGGTTGTTTTCCATGTTCAGAGCAATAGAGAAGCAGGGGCGTAACATTGTTTTTAAAAACATCTCTTCACACCTAGTGTAATGTTATTTGCTCATAGAACTATTGTGTAAACAGGATGCCTAATGAATTTTGCATAAAACACTGCACAAAGAATAATTTGAAATTATGCATATATATGCCTGGTTTTGTCAAATTGTTGGTAGTACATTGAATATGTGTAAATTATGATTACTATGTTTGCAGAGTCTTGATTGAAGTTTTTCACACATACTGTCAAATGTTTCCCGTGAGCAAATACAAATCACACATGACAACATCACAAAATATACTAATTATCGGTGTGCGAAACTTAGAAGCTTACTTTGCTTGTTTTTTCACTCATACTGTTCTGTGAAATTGCAAACCATTATCACAATACCTTTAAAACTGATTTTCTTCGCAGGAAATCCCATTTTCTCCGTTCTCTGTAAACATTCCTTATTTATCGTCTTTGTGCCCAGGTGTGGTACATAAGGTTCGCCCTAGATCCCTCTAACCTCGGCTCTGTTGTTTTTGGCACACCTTTTCCTTTTCTCCTTCCCATGTTGTTTGCTGTGAAATGTAATTACGCAGTCCCCAAGTCTATTTTTTTTAAATCTTCCCTGGAATTAGAATCAGTAATTTAGTATTGATCGTACTGCACATTTACTACATTTAAGCATTCGCGCACTGCTGGGTGATGGAGTTGGAAACACCATCGGAGGCTTGCACAACCTTTAAGTGGCATGTTTTTTATCAATCAAATTGCTTCGGCTTGAGATAGTCAGCAAATTTGGCTTATCATAAAGCAAATGACTTGGTTTTATTGCCTGGACATTTTTTGCCAGTGGAAGATAAAAGGAAATCATCTTGGTGTGTTGATGTGCACATCCCGTTTACTGATGCGTCTGCTTTTGAAAACCTTCCACATAAATTACATTACTTTTCCTCTGTCTGCCTGTGTGTGGCTCATAGGACTCGCACAAGATCTCGCCAGTTTCTCCTATCTTGGGCTCTCCTTCCCACTGTTTCCCATATCAGCCCAGCCTTCAGTTCTTCCATGGTTCATCTCCGTGTTCTTTTTGATCTGCCCCTTTCCCTCTTCCCTTCTTGGGTCCAAGTCAACACTGCTTTCACTTGCAGGTCATTGTTCATTCTGAAGATGTCTGGGCCATTTTCATTTTTTTCTTTTCAGGATGAAATGTACTCGTGTTATGTTATATGGAGGAGTCTGGTGTAGGAGATGGTCTCAGGTCAATACAATTGCAGAATCTTCCCTAAGCAGGTGTTGTCAAGTCTCAGTATCTTGTTGCGTTATGTGCCAGCACTCTGTGCCATAGAGGAACATGCATTGGATCAATATATTTGTGTTAGCTCCAAATCCTTCTAAATACAGTGTTGTCCATTAAGCTGTTTTTCCCAGCTGTTGAGTTTCTTAGACAACTCCGGCATTCTGCAGCCAACCATTGGCTACTTGTGTCACTTGATGAAATGGGGTTAGATCATTATTTTATTTGACATTTGAATAAGTGCCAGTGATTTTTACACTGCAACAAGTGACAGGGAATATCTCCCATGTTGATTTTTTTCTAAAACAAAATTGTAGGATTTGACGAAAGTGCTACTGAAGACCGGTGGCAAGACAGAAATGAGAGTGCACTGTTTATATTAAAATTTCATCGTAATTTTGCCCTCAACATGGAATTGCCCAACTTGTTTTTAGCATTTCATTAGGGTTTCATTGGGGAAAACCAGTAATAGTGTTACATTAAATATCATGCTGACTGAAGATGCAGGGAAATGAGTTGAGTCAATTAATATTTATGGCTTATAGTTGCACCAGTAACTGCATCAGAGGTATTGTGTGAGGTTAGTATGAGAGAGCACTGATGTTTTCTGTACGCTGTTTATAGTGCCCATATCATCTTGATTTATGTACCTGGCATTTACACGTGAAATGAGAGATTTTTTACAGTTCTAGCCTACCATGTTGATTGGCAGATAGTGCCACAACTATCATGTGTGTTTGTCCTGAAATGCATATCGTAAATACTATGGATAATGCAGAAACTGCCCTGGGAACCGACTGTATTTCATATACATATCTGGATGATTTCTGTAGTAACGATTTTTTGGGGAAAATTCTGCATTTTTATTAAGCCGGATATTTAGGAATCAGGACAGGAGATTAGGCCAAGTATGGAGTTTATAGCTTGGGTACACTGCTCAGGAATGGAATGGTAATGTAAATTCCATGTGACTACAGGTATGTCGAGTTGATGCCGTGTTTATCTTATGTCATTTGAGTTGGGAGACAAGAGCGCATCTGGGTTGGTTTGTCTCTGAAGTACTTTATCACCAGTGACAGTCTACTAGTCCATGTTCATAAGCTCATTTCCAATAATTGCTCTTTTCAAATCATCATTAGCCATGGCATTAACCCTGCCCAGGCGGGTCCTGGGGGCACTGGCTGCTGACCTGGCGCATTCATTAACATGCATCTACAAAGAAGCATTCGACAGGCAACAAATCTGTGTTAGGAAGCATGCGCGCTGCACAGGAATGCACAGTGGTAGTCGTGCGCAAGTATTATTGCACTGGGACGATGATGTGCAATGGCGTATTATTGCACGCGTGTGCTTGCGCATGCATGTAATGTCATAATGTGGAAATATGATGTATGCTATATAGTATTTTTATAGTGGTGTGCATCAGTGTTTGCTTGCATGTGTGCGTGCGTGCGTGACTGCGTGCATGCATGTCATAATGTGGAGAAATTTGCCATATGCTATGTAGAATATTTATGTAGCATACATCAGCATTTCCATGCATGCATGCATGCGCGTGTGTGGTCAAGTGTGTCAGTTAATATCAGGAATTTCATTCAAGGTGTTATGGGTAGTTGACGATTCCCACCGTAGACATGCCATTTGTTCATCACTTTATAAGATTCTGAATCTCTTAAAATCTGTTTTATTTCCATGATATGTACAACTAACACAAACATACAGTTTATAAAATGTTTATGATTAAATGCAGAAGTGGTTAAAGTGGTGTGGTTAAAGTGGTGTGGTGCAAGTGGTTAAAGTGGTGTGGTGCAAATGGTTAAAGTGGTGTGGTGCAAGTGGTTAAAGTGGTGTGGTGCAAATGGTTAAAGTGGTGTGGTGCAAGTGGTTAAAGTTGATTTACCTTGTACAATTCCAAAGATGTAGGTCCATAAACAAGCTTTTCCCCATATTTAATATATTGCTTGTCGTCTTAGTTTAAAGTCAGAAAAGGCTTAAGTTTAAATTAACTCAGATAAGTTGGTAAATCAGAATGTTTTCATATTTAAAATTATATTATTGTCTTCACTGTATATTCTTCATAAATTTTTAATGATGATTTAATTATTATTATTATTCAATCATTATTATTTTATTTGTATTTAATGCTAACCTAAGATGTCATCATCACTTGTACCTATGCTATTTCTGCTAGCTGGTTCTGAAAGTATGGTACATGCCGATGTTTTTAAAATAAAACAAAACTCCTAGTCCTGGTGAATTTGGAAGTGGGCATGCGTGCATGCATCATCACGCAGCGGAGAGAGAATAGGCGGCATGCTAAAGACCAAAGCAACTCCATCATGTTGATAATCAGATTGTTGACGTCCTCTTCGCCTGGGGAGAGCCGGGCTATTGACGTGCCGTCTCGGAGAGTAAGATAGATTAGTCATCTTCCAATACTGCAGCATTGATTCGCTTTCTGCACGCTTCCCATATCTTCATGTCCTGCACGAAGTTGCGGTCCCACCGGCACGTCGTTGTCTTTGTATCAACTCAACACGTAACATTTGTCATCGCCATTCCATGAGATACTGCATGCTCCCTGCAATGCGTGTTTGCCTGGATGTGTGTGCATTGTGTTGCTCATTCGGTAAGTCATAATAATGAAATTAGGTTGTAAATGTGATATAAGTTTATTGAGGATCAATACGAGTTTATTGACGAGATAATTATACCATAATAACGGGAGTAGCCGTGTAGGCGTTGTTCACGATAATGTCATGTTGTGAGCTCATGCAGTTAAGTTATAATAAATTGTTAATTAAATTATTAACATATACTGTAGGTTGTAAATGTGGCATAAGTTTGTTTGAGGAAATATGAATCTATTGACGACGTGATAATGGGCAGGAAACATTGTGCAAGAGCGATAAGAAATCTGATTTAGTGATTACAGTACGGCATCGTGGACATGTCATCAACTAGGTAAGCCACTAAATCACCTTGACACAGGACAGGATGGTGACACAATAAGTGAATTTGTCCTGCTTTGTGGTCAGGTGATGACATCAACATTGCTGATTCAATATCTCCTTGACTGAGTGGCTGAGTCTATGGGCATGTGTAGATGCTTGTTGGAAGAACCACTTCCAAAGAGAATCACTTCTGCCTCTCAGTGTCGGTGCACAATCCACTTACAGTCGGCAATGGGTGGTGCTTTTAAACGCAACGATGCTATTTCCGCATGCTCAAATTGCATTTTGTGAATTTCATTATAGAAATGTTTGGTTCATCATTGGGACGTATGTTATCATGTGCTTGTTCACAATAGACTGTAGAAAACCAGTTGATCGAGTGCGTAAGTCAGCATTTTATAAGTAGAATTGCCATATTGTATGACGCACAAGATGGCATGATTCAGAATCTACCAAATTTAACAAGATTGCCATTCAAAACAAAAACCCCAGACAGCTAGTCAACAAGGAAGCCATTGCCTTAATGAGCGTTCAACAATGTTTCATCTATGTGCAACCCGCCCTTGTGACATATTTGTCAATTTTTTTATTAAACATTAACGCTGCTAGCAGTTACACAATCTGTAGATAATTTGTTCCATTCATTTATCATCCTCTATGATGGGACATATATTTTCAACAACTTTTTCAGGTCGGTAGAGATAGAAGCCAAGAACATTTTTAATGAATACAACCAAAGTATTTTTATCACAATGTGATGTATCGACTGGTATGTTTGTCATCACCCTAACAATTGACATGTTGGACACCCAGGTGACAGCGCTAGTCCACAATTAATCATGGTGTACCATCCGGAATAGGTCTCCTACATTTCCATTCATTACACGAAGCATTATCAACAAGTCTGTTGGAAAATGTCAGATCTACAAAATTCCCATTATTTTGTAAAAAAAAATTTCAAAATGGCATTTTGCTAGATATCCAATATTGCTGGTGTCATCAAGAAAGAATGTCAACTGTATTTTATGTATATTTAGCGACTAAGGGTTAAAATCGCATTGTGGAGTTTTAATTATCTGTCTCATAAACTAATAATTTTTTCAAAATGGCATTTCGCTAGATATCCAATATCGCTGGTGTCATCAAGAAAGAATGTCAACTGTATTTTATGTATATTTAGCGACTAAGGGTTAAAAATCGCATTGTGGAGTTTTAATTATCTGTGTCATAAACTAATAATGCTAATAGTAAAAGTAGTTATATAGCGCTCGATCAATCAAGATTGCTTCACGTACACACAATCACCATTTACAATTATATTAAAAAACAATACCAACAATAAATATTCTAAAATGCAGTCCATGAAAAAAAAAATTATAGTCCTACCATAAATAATATATAATAAAAAAATGTAACTATATATGTAATAATAAAATAATAATAACATTAATTCACATACAGATGTTCATATCTGCATATGATAAAATGCTACTCTAAAAGATGTGTTTTTAAAAGCCTTTTGTACTGTGGCAGTATCTTTGCCATCCTCACCGAATCAAGTAACCGAAAGCGTGTGGTCAGTAAACTGAAAGTGAAACTATACACTGTGTATAACTTTTTGTGTATCTATGTTGAACTACCGTGGTACACCATTATACTCCCACGGACATACAAATACATTGTAGACATTTGCAGACAATAATTAGTACATTGTCTACAACTTCCGTTGCGTGACCACATACTGCAGACAGAAAACAATATCAGCAGATTATGTACAATCAACGCAAGCACCACACTAAGCATCTTCCCTAATCCTTCACATCTCATCCTCCCTCCCGTCCAGCCTCGTTTCCCAGCCCCCACAATCCTTACCAGGGACATTTTCTAATTCCGATAAACCATCAGTATGCAGACATGCTATTGTGATATGTTTTATGTAGGAATTCTTAGGAAATGGCCGCAAGTTTGTCGCCATTAACTCCGCTTGACCGAGAGACCATGAAACGATCAATGTTACCGACTGCGCTCGGCCTGAGAAATGGACATTTTATGACTCATATAGAAGATAGGCAGAACCACGAGCCTTCCAATCACTTCATAATGCTGCTTTCTACAGCCAGTTTCCATAATTCTTTAAATTATGTGAATCAGTTCCGGTTTGTTTTTGGGTCACTTTTTGTCGTTTGTGAGAAAGTCCCAAAAACACATCATGGAACACTGGTGCAACACTGATACTACAAATCTTAATCCCATCACATTATCCCAATTATATCTACAGAACTGTACGTATGCACTGAATAACCATCAAATCATGGATCATTTATATTATTTTCTACGAATTACCAATGCAGTTGGATTGCTAGATTTTTTCATAAAATGTCTAATATTTTCAGTCTCTTAATTTAGGCTGCAGGGTGTAAAATTGAAATATTTTTTGTGAATTGCTATGCCCAGTTTGCAATCTCCCGTGCGACAGGTTTTTGTGTCGGGATTCTTTCATCATGTGGTTTGTTTCATTAGAACTTTGTCCTGGTTTTCTGTCATTCACTAGGTGGCTCCACCATAGTGCAATTGCCACCAGTGATGTGGTCTGCAAATAGTATAATCCATGATCTCTCTTTTGCAATAATGGAATATCACCTAATACTTTGATCATGTCATTATAGATGGCTCACAACATTTATCTGATGATATATTATAGATGCAAAAATTATAATATAATTATTATGGATGCAAAATAATGTATTGTAAGGTAGTTTGTTACATGGTACAGCAGGGAATGCAGTATTTATGTTCACACTTTGCCGACAATTGTAAAAATGGTGAAGACACCTATGCACACACGCGCACGCGTGCACGCGCACACACACACACACACACACACACACACACACACACACACACAAACATTCACATAAACAGATGTGAAGCATTGTACTTATTTTGTGGTTTTTCTTTGTTCTAATTTAAGTATTTTCGTCCACTTTTCTTAAAGCACATGTATTTATTAATCATTTATGTTATGTAAAGAGCTTTGAACTTTTTAATGATATATATCGATAAGAATCATGTATTATTATCATCATTATTTTTCCAGTCAAACATCATGGAATGTGTAATGGACACTTCGATATTATGAGTCCTGTTACATTCAGCTCTGTCACATAATTCAACAAGAGTACTGCTACATTCAACTCAGTCACTTAGTTCAACAAGAGTACTGCTACATTCAGCTCAGTCACTTAGTTCAACAAGAGTACTGCTACATTCAGCTCTGTCACATAGTTCAACAAGAGTACTGCTACATTCAGCTCTGTCACATAGTTCAACAAGAGTACTGCTACATTCAGCTCAGTCACTTAGTTCAACAAGAGTACTGCTACATTCAGCTCTGTCACATAGTTCAACAAGAGTGCTGCTACATTCAGCTCTGTCACATAGTTCAACAAGAGTACTGCTACATTCAGCTCTGTCACATAGTTCAACAAGAGTACTGCTACATTCAGCTCAGTCACATAGTTCAACAAGAGTACTGCTACATTCAGCTCAGTCAGTTAGTTCAACAAGAGTACTACTACATTAAGCTCAGTCACTTGGTTTAACAAGAGTGCTGCTACATTCAGCTCAGTCAGTTAGTTCAACAAGAGTACTACTACATTAAGCTCAGTCATTTGGTTTAACAAGAGTGCTGCTACATTCAGCTCTTTCACATAGTTCAGCAAGAGTACTGCTAGATTCAGCTCAGTTACTTAGTTCAGACACGAGTCCTGTTTCATTAAATTTTGGTTATTTCAGACATGAGTCTTGTTACATTCAACCTGGCCACTTAGTTCAGACATGAGTGATGTTAGTGTTACATTCAGCTCAGTCACTTAGTTCAGACATGAGTCCTGTTACATTCAGTTCAGTCACTTAGTTCAGACACGAGACCTGAAGCTCGGGGAATTTGTGAAAACACTTAATGAGATTAACAAGGAGCATGTTGCTTGCTAGAATTCCCATGCAACTGTTGATGGCTGATAGTAAATATATCTCATCCATCATTGTCAATGAACTTATTGAACGTATAATTCATGTTGGTTGCCTCCAAATATAGCAAGAAATGATATCAGCAGTGGTAGTTTAACCTTTGTCTATCTCTTAGGTTGTGCTCGTCACATTCACTTTATATTAATAGCAATACCCTTATTTATTAAACATATACTGCAGAAACAAATTTATTTATTAAATACGTGTAATGAGATAATGTGATCGCACATTCAGAAGCTATATGGTGCTGGGAGATGCCAACTCTTACAGTTTGCCCACAAATCTTACGGTTTTTCTTAAGTTTTACAGTCTCATGAGCATAAAATATATTCTTTATGGTTATGTGCGTTTTAACATGGATTTTTTGTACTATGGAATGCAGTCCGAAATTGTCATATGGCAAGCAAATAACAAATCTACAGTTAAAATATAACCGAACTCTGAAGAGTGACTCTCACAAATATTTGTTAGAACCAGCGTTCGCAGATTATTATAGGGGTTTATTTGCAGTCTTATGGATTTCTGTTACCAGTCTTGCAGGTGTGCACCACTCAGTGTTGGCACATAGATGCTCTTCATTTATAATAAATAGTAAATATATATAATACTAACTGTAAACCACTGGTTACATTGAGGTTGATAACCACTTTAGGAGGTCACCGTATCGGTTAACATGCTATAAAATATGCACTAAACATATAAAAGCAATTAAAGCTTTTGGTCATGATCTATGTAGACATAACTGCATGGTGTATCATTACCATCAAGACCAATGTGATGCTAATCTGCCCATGTCCCCTAAACACCCCACTGGGTAATAGCTGGCAGAATCTCCCCATCCCACTGAGGAAGGATATTCCACAGCCTATGATCTTCCCCAGGGAATCGTCTTTGATGTTCCTTGATCTCTGACAGAATTTGTGACAAGATTAATAAGTTATCCTGACCTGTAACTAGTGCCAGAGATCACAGACTGTACTTTACCTGATCGTGTAATTAACAGCCTTTGAGGCAGTATGTAATGTCTTGAAACCACAGACATATACATATAAATAGCAGGTAGCGTGCCTAATGTGGCGGGTAGCTTCAACTAGCTTCAGAAGTATTCTATTACAGTGGTTAGAGGCATAGTAAACAGTAGCACCATATATGTTATGCTATTTCTGTAACTTTTTTGTATTGCCATATTGTTTTGTTATCTGTTGTGGTAATAATGGGAGTGACAGCCCAACTGCCTTGCCAGAACCATATATTAACAGGGGGGTGCAGAGTCTTGATATTACCAAACTATAGACTTTGGCCGTAGGCTGTTATTGAGCGATATGCTTCCTTAATCAAGTTATATAGCTCAATCACCAAAATAGATAAAAGGCTCCTACGTTTTTTTTTTATGCACTGGTATTGAATTTGTCATGAAAAAATCTTAAAATTATGACGCATTGGTTGGCCTTAAAAAGATCTTAAATAAATTATGATCAGCCCAAATTTGCACGCACGCACACACACACACCAAACAATACACGCATATGCACGCACTCATGCACGCACGCGCACACTGACAGTAAGCATGAAACTATAATTTCACAATGGAAAATAATGTTAATTATCCTCAGATTTTCACCAGCTGTGTGCATAGTCTTGCTCCCAACCCCCAACCCCCAAAGGGCAAAACCACAACTTGCCAGTACTGGTTCCAATGGCCTGTTTACTTGCTGGGCCTGCACATTTAAGTGGGCAGTTTACACTGTCTGCTGCCCTGAGGGGACAGGTGGAATATGGCCTTCCTGTGTAGTCCAGTCACTCAGTATGGCCACATGTCTATGGTCTTAGAAAGGATACACTCTGGAGCTGGACACAGGGTCACTGGTCACAATACGCTCCTAATTTCAACAATACACGCTCCTACTTTCAACAATACATGCTCCTAATTTCAACAATACACGCTCCTACTTTCAACAATACACGCTCCTACTTTCAACAATACACGCTCCTACTTTCAACAATACATGCTCCTACTTTCAACAATACACGTTCCTACTTTCAACAATACACGAATACAAGATGCAGTTCTAACATTCACATATTTTCATGTGTCATATCATTAGTGCTGTATGAAGACGGCCATTAATTAGCAGTGTCTTCAGCATTGTATAACAATAGTAATACAGTTTTTGTTGCAGTCTGAGTGACTAAATTTGGAAATGCCTTAATGTTTTGGGTGAAATTGAGGGTTTTGGAGCATACCCTCAACAAATTGGGGTGTCGATAGCACACAATTCGAAAGTGGATGAAAACGGATGTGTAATACGCTCAAAGAGTTTAAACTAAATTATTGCAGATTACATTTTCCAGGATTGTGTAAAAACACAGGGCAGATACAATTCATGTTTGAAGAAGCTATCGAGACAAAGGAGGGAATTTATTAAGAAATAATTGAAGGAGGGAATTTATTAAGAAATAATTGTGTTTGCAAACTATTTAAAATGTCAGTCAAAAAAGTCAAACAATGAACAGATTTTATTATTTCCTCCACAGCATTTTCTGGATTTGTCGTTTCTCATTTCCCCCCTCCCTCCTGCAGTGGGATGGAAACTGCTTCAAACACACAAGTTTATAATATGCAATTTTTACATCTGGTAACCTTTAATAATTAATAAGCAGCTAGATCCGCACTTTGTATGACTGTATAATTTCTGTTCATAACATTTGTAATTTCCATTTCCTGGTTACCTTCAAACAATCATTTGAACACTTGCAGCGCATGATATGTGTATTTTCATACACACCTCTTAATGAGTCTATGCATGCATCCATATTGGAAGACCCCCACATTTCTCCATCCAGCATGAAATAACTCTCGTCATTTGCCAGTTTTCGTACAATATAGAAATGTCGAAATGCCGTGCTACGTGGAGAAATTTCAGATGATGTTTCTCAGCCTACTGGTTCTACTGTTCAATCACGTCTCGCTACATTGTGCGTTCCTCACCTCACGTCTTTCATCTTGACAAACTGGAAATGCATTAACGCTGAAAAATGGCTGCATATTAACGCCTGGGAAATGAAGCCCAACGAAAAATTGCCAGATCCAGCTCTCATTCCTTTCAACATGTATTGATTACGCACTGAATTATGGCAGGTTGGATATGTTCATGGGATATTGCCTGCTTCAGGAAGTATCCGGAAACCTATATTTTTCACTGTCAGTCTTTCACTGACCATGGGCATGCCATTTGCTCTCGTTAACTCTTTGTCTTCCAAGGTACCATGCATTCACTAGAAGTGACTTCTATGCAAAAATCAAAATAAAATCATATTATTATAAAGTATAATTTATAAATATATTCTGACATTTTGCTGAAATGTGTTTTACTGAGCCACACATTTGACCAATGTTAGCTGTTTATGAATATTTTTTTAAATATGCCATTCAGCAAGAGATAATGGTCAAATTACCATCTGTATATTAAAACAAATTGTGATTCATTAAAACACATTTGGGTTGTTGTCAAGATGTTAAAATAGTTATATATTATGTAACATGGTAACAATGACAAGACTTTGTATCTAACAATTTTATTCTTCCCAGTAGTAACATATATTTTTCTAATACTAAGACCATTTTTTATTTGTTTCTTCGGCACAATTATAAGGACATTACCTAGAAAGGGCAGACTTCAATATTTGTGTAATATATAAAATTCTAACTTTTATCTGTCTGAATCAGGTAAATTCACAATGTCGCATTACTGTGTCACTGTTCTGGCCACAGTTTAACACCAATTTAATATTGGGACTAATTCAACGAATTCTCTGTTGGACTCTGAAGCACTGCGGTTCATTGCAGTAGATATTGCCTTCAGCTGTTGTCCATTTACACTGTTGTTGTCATTGTCTAAAGTGGGTACTTCACATATCGTAGCACGGCGAGGCGAAGTACCACGTCGGGGCGCAGTAGCAAAATGGGGCGCAGTAGCATGGCGGAGCGCAGTAGCATGGCAGGGCGCAGTTACAGGGCAGGGCGCAGTAGCACGGTGGGGCGAAGTAGCACAGTGGTTAGAACTTCAGGGTTTGAATCATCTTGCTGTAATTTCATTCACTCCACGTTGCCTCAGTTCACTCAGTTGTATGAATGAGTCTGTCTAGAATGATGGATATAGGTGAACGAATAGTCTTTGGGCAGTGATTGCAGCATGGCTGAATGCTTCCTAGAGAAGTTGGGCTGAAGTAGGAATGAACAAGTCAGCCGGGGGTAGAGTCATAAGTGCTTTGTGTGGTCCTGAGGACGGAATACAATCGAGTTCTTCATCAATCTCCATGCAGACTTACATACTAAGTTGTATCCGGAAACAAAGATTTCACAAATAAATGTTGGTGTCATCTCTATGACAATAATGGAACAAATCAAAACTAAAACTCATGATATTTTACCTGAGTTGTTTGTGCCAGAAGGTAGACTCTATCAACTATATAAATACAATAAAAGGTGCAGGCTTAGTCCAGGAGATTCATGAAAACCCGTCTTCCAATTCATTACTCAGTTTTTGTGACCCTGCTTGCTCTCGGTTAATGAGTAATATAACAGAGACTAAATTGTTTGGAGACACTGATACTTCAGTCTTTCAAGGTGATTGTTTGTATTGTACAATCAGGTTATGTAGCATAAACATAACATTATAATATATATATTCTATCATCTTGGCCACCCAATAGTGTTTTAATGAACCACAATTTTGTTACTATAATAGTAATAATGTCACTTTATCTGTTTATGTTATCTGTTTATAAAAATCAACCTTGCCATTCTACATGCAATGTAAATGTAAACATGACATTCAGGGCAAAACATTCAAATTAGAATAGATATATTTTATACTATATAACACGATTTTATGATAAAAACATTCAGACTTTGTCCATTATTTTGCAGACATAAATGGAGCTAATGTCAACAGCGGAAATGACCAGTACAGAATGACCACTTGTAGATTGACCATCTGTTGTCCTGTGGCTGCTTGATCACACCTTCTGTCTGGTAAGTTTATCATGGAGATCCTTGTGGATTTGCTTTACATTTTAACAGGATCTGGGCCACTGGAGCCAGACAGGTTGACACTTGGACAAGTTATCCACAGATCTCTGGGGAGTTTGACCACTTAGATGTTAGAGGTTCACAATTATGGACATTCACAAAACACTGACCAGTTTTTCATGTCATAATTGATTTTCCAGTAAGATACTTTCAAATAGGTGGATATCCACAGTTGCACTTTGAGGCTGTGAAATGCTGGTTTCAGATTCAAACTGTGAACATTGTTTATGTGGCCTCACAAAGTAGGATTTATTTTCTAATTTTAATGGAAAATATTTAACATTTTTATTTTATTTGGTTAATATTTTATCTTTCAAAGGTGAATTTTACAACATTATACAAACATAAATTTTTTATTAACATATGGCTAACATATACAATGTCCCCACAATTTATGTCACCACAATGTCACTATTTGACATTGCCATGTGACAATGTACCCATAACATAACAAATTATTACAACATTGCCACAACATTGTCACACAGTGTTGCATAATTCCATTGCTGTGACTCTGCTGCAACATTATTTATACCTTTACCAACCAATACCTTTCTACAATGTTGTGTAAATGTTGTTGTTGTGTAAACATTGTGTGTTAACTGGGAATAAAGATTTTGCCTACAGAGCCCTGGATATCTGCCAGCTACTGTTGTTATGACTTACAGTTTGTCCTTAATCTAAACACAGCTTTGGTTATTTTATCATGGTAATTTGATCCATGATTCCATGCATAATTCTTCTACCTCAACAAAGAGATTTCAACCATCTGGGGTCCACAGTGGATCACACTGCCATCTGGTGGTCTGGAATTGAACCATTATTTTTATGAAGATCACATGGTGTTTGAAACACCAAGGTCATTTAATTGTCTTACTTCTGGATAAATAATGATGGTAAAAAATTTATTCTATTAATTTAGTTATTAACTTAGCTATGAGTAATGAACTTAATAATTGATTTAGGTGTTGTTAAACCATTATGAATCTACTTTTGAGATGTTATGGACAAGAAATCTACAGATTGAATGATGTTAAAAGCATCTGTCCCGGCTTCTTATCCAAGATATTCCCAGGGGGGTGGGGCAATCTACAAATTACCCTGATAAATGTGTCAGTTGCACCACAGCTGTTGACAGAGGGTAATATCTCCTGAAGAGATGATCTGGCAGGTATTCACCCCCCAGTGGAGGGGGTGGAATGAGCTGTCAGTGACACAGGGGAATGTTTACCCTCTTTCCAAGGCGACTGAGCTAACCCCTGTGATTCAAGTGAGGCTAGATCAGTATTTTATTTCGAGGTTGATGCTGGTTTTTGGTAGATGAACGATTTTGGGATGGTACCCATACCCAGATCGAGTACCATGTTTCTTGAGAGGTAATTATGTTTAATATCTTCCACAAAAATTGTTCCATCATCATATATTATCCTTGCTTGGTGCATCTGCACATGCGTGAGCCGGTAATTGATATAAATTTATTAATAACAAACATATTATTGCTACAATAATAGGCACTGTATATAATAACAATGAATTATAACAGAAAGTGTCAACCACGGGAAATAATGGATGAATTTCCAGATTCTGCCATAAAATAGTTTCTTCTCCATGTTCACATGCAAAAGCGGCATTTTCTGTCGTGAACTATTTTCCCCATGCACACACGTTGGTGCAGCTATTTATTAATTATATATATATATACATATACGCTCTATAACTAGCAATGCCCTTGAAGATACGTGCATACACAGATACACCAAGCGGATAATATTTTACAGCAGACAAATTTTAGCACAACACTGGTTGTCGCTGGTCAGACAGGTAATGGTCAAGGCAATTTCCAAGAATTGCTCTTCAAAGTTGGATGATGCGCCATGTTCCCGGAAACAAGCCTGACCAAGATAGTAAGTGGGACAAAGTACAGATGATTTGGTGCATGTAACATAACCGCTGGCTCGCGAGGATGGTATACTGTACCAAAGTCTGTTTTGATGTTTTAGAAATCGCTGTAACAGACTTTTGCAAAAGGTTTCACATAGTAAATAATGTAATTATTCTTCTCAGTCTTTTGGTATGGGGAAGATCCTTGTCACATTTGACTTCTTCTGCATATCTCTTAATTTCTGCATAAGTTTACCCTCATTTCAGTCCAGTCAGTAAACCAATTTCCGTTTTTTTTAAGCGTAATCTTCTACTGACTGCCAACCGAATGCCCTCACTTCTTGGGGTGTTTTTCTGTCATTTCCTAATAACCTTCATGCATAATTCATCCGGCCATAACCATATGAAATTGCCATCCATCGACACATGCAGGAATGGTGACAGTGCGATTGGATTTTGTGTCGAAAATAGCCGACTTAGATATTGCCCCCAACTACTGAGATTATTGAGTCTGTCCTAACAACGATTAGTAATGCAGAACTTTAGCAGGCAAAATGCCAGTGATGGACTGGTTCTGGGACCTCAAGCCTTTTTTGTGTCTGGGCTGGATACTTGCTAGAAGGGAAGATAGCCTTATTATCTCAGGATGATATAGTGCCATAACAGGCTAGGGTTCCAATTAGGGCTTGACTTGGGAAATAGTTAGCCTACATCTGCTGTAATCATCTGTTTTATATTCTTCTTGCGTTTTCTTTTTCAGGGTAATCAGCAGCGTCCAGTTACTGGGACAGCTTTGCCAGGGTTATTAGCTTTTGCTAAATTTGTTGCAAAGATCCTGTTTAAGTAGGAATTATTCCATTCTTTTTTTGTCACATGCTTCTTTTTTCTTCGTTAGAATTTCACATTGATACTGAAGATGCACTAATGAAAATATTATTGTATTGGCTGAATATGTACCTTTGCATGATTGTCTGTAGCTTGCCTTAGAAAGGATGTACTTATCAATTTGGAACATCAGGTTGAGAATTAAAGATACAAAGTCTGACCGGGTTAATCAGAGAATCATCTTATATAGTTTAAACCCAGTAGTATAAATCTATCCTACCATCTTGGCTGCCAAAATGTGTTTGACTGGTATATGTTTATTACTTGTAATATCAAACTTGTCGTTCAATACATTTGTGAATACCTGCCAACAATTTCCAATACTTACCAACAATTTCCAATACCTGTGGACATAATTCCTTAAAGTTGGGTCCTGTTCCACATGCTACATATAAACACAATATTCACCCCAAATATTTAGATTAAACAAATAACACTCAAAGCATATGTTTTAATGTGGAACAAAGCTTAGTACATCAACATATTTATAAAGGTCAGTATAATAGGTGAAACATTAGGTCTGCTGAATTCTGCCTATCTCTAATATCAACAAACCAGGGCATAAAACATAAAAACTGCATCTAATGCACCAAGCAGAAATACCCGGCTACTTCTAATGTGGGCTGTTGTGCAATAAAGGTCCATTCTTAATTTGATTATTTCACTAATCTTGTTTCAGATTCATTTCACAAAACACTGAGCCCATCTAGTGTCCACTACAACATGCTAGCTTGTTTGTACAAACACTGAGCCCATCTAGTATCCACTGCAACATGCTAGCTTGTTTGTACAAACACTGAGCCCATCTAGTATCCACTGCAACATGCTAGCTTGTTTGTACAAACACTGAGCCCATCTAGTATCCACTGCAACATGCTAGCTTGTTTGTACAAACACTGAGCCCATCTAGTATCCACTATAACATGCTAGCTTGTTTGTACAAACACTGAGCCCATCTAGTATCCACTACAACATGCTAGCTTGTTTGTACAAACACTGAGCCCATCTAGTATCCACTGCAACATGCTAGCTTGTTTGTACAAACACTGAGCCCATCTAGTATCCACTACAACATGCTAGCTTGTTTGTACAAACACTGAGCCCATCTAGTATCCACTACAACATGCTAGCTTGTTTGTACAAACACTGAGCCCATCTAGTATCCACTGCAATATGCTAGCTTGTTTGTACAAACTTGCTATGGTTTTGGGGGAAATCATCAGACAAACAAATAAATTATTTTTAACCGCATCCGGTCACAATTCTGCTAAAATATAGCAAAAATGGTCTGGCTCTATAATATTATGATGTAACATAATGGTCTATATGATGTGACATAATGCGCTATGTGATGTAGCATAATGGTCTGGCTATATGATGTAGCACAATGCTCTATAATGATGCAACATAATGGTCTGGCTCCTTATGCTATAACATAATGGTCTGGCTCTGTATGGTGTAACATAATGGTCTGGCTCTGTATGATATAACATAATGGTCTGGCTCTATATGATGCAACATAATGGTCTGGCTCTATATGATGCAACATAATGGTCTGGCTCTGTATGATGTAACATAATGGTCTGGCTCTGTATGATGTAACATAATGGTCTGGCTCTGTATGATGCAACATAATGGTCTGGCTCTGTATGATATAACATAATGGTCTGGCTCTGTATGATGTAACATAATGGTCTGGCTCTGTATGATGTAACATAATGGTCTGGCTCTGTATGATGTAACATAATGGTCTGGCTCTGTATGATGTAACATAGTGGTCTGGCTCTATATGATGTAACATAATGGTCTGGCTCTGTATGATATAACATAATGGTCTGGCTCTATATGATGTAACATAATGGTCTGGCTCTGTATGATGTAACTTAGTGGTCTGGCTCTGTATGATGTAACAAGTGGTCTGGCTCTGTATGATGTAACATAGTGGTCTGGCTCTGTATGATATAACATAATGGTCTGGCTCTGTATGATGTAACATAGTGGTCTGGCTCTGTATGATGTAACAAGTGGTCTGGCTCTGTATGATGTAACATAATGGTCTGGCTCTGTATGATGTAACATAGTGGTCTGGCTCTACATCTCTATATGATGTAACATAATGCTCTTCACACTTTCACAAGTACCCAATCTACCAATCAAAGTTAACTCTTCCAATTATTTTAACAAAAGTTTCAATCGTATTAAACCGAATGGACATAATACATCCACTATTCACACACTATATTGTATACAGATTCACATACTATACTGTATAAAGATTCACACACTATATTGTATACACTATTCACGCATTATAGTGCATACAGATTCGCACACTATATTGTATACAGATTCACGCACTATATTGCATACAGATTCACACACTATATTGTATACAGATTCACACACTATATTGTATACAGATTCACACATTATATTGTATACATATTCACACACTATATTGCATACACATTCACACTGTATTGTATACAGATTCACATGCTATATTGTGTACACATTCACACACTATATTGTATACAGATTCACACATTATATTGTATACATATTCACACACTATATTGTATATACACTATTGTATACAGATTAACACACTATATTGTATATCGATTCACACACTATATTGTATACAGATTCACACACTTTATTGTATACAGATACACACAGTATATTGTATACAGATTCACACACTATATTGTATACAGATTCACACACTATATTGTATACAGATTCACACACTATATTGTATACAGATTCACACACTATATTGTATACAGATTCACACACTATATTGTATACAGATTCACACATTATATTGTATACAGATTCACACACTATTATGGTATAAAAATTTGAACATCTATAAAATTGATTCACAATGCCCTGAATCAATCATGGAGGGAGTGTTCATGGTGAGCGGTGTAGCAATCACAATCTGAGCATTGAGACTGATGGATGATGATTGTCTGTCCCCAGGGCATTTCCTCCTCCAGTGGTCAGTCTGTTTATCCCTGCTGGTCAGTATAAGTGAAGCTGATCCACTAAACATTATAAATAATATAAGGTAAGTGTCCCAAGGCCCCTCAGTGGGGACTGGCCGCTATGTGCCCCTTGTCCCTCCTGACGCCATATCCAATCTACCAAAATGGTTTTTCTGTGTAGAGTTCAGTTTGGCATTTCCCAAGAGAGAGATTCAGTAGTATATTAATTCTTGCTGTATGTGGCTGTATGAGTTCCTAGCTGCACTTTCTGACAAAATTACGTTATTTCTGTCAACTAGTTCATCCTGGGATCTGTATATATACCTCAAACCCACTTTCAGTTCTGGGAATGGATAACTATTTATTTTCCCATTGCCGAAAATGTAGCCAGTGTTTTATACTGGTTCACAACTTTATGCCATATTTAGATATAATTTCAGTGAATATACGCATATTAATTACCTGCTGGTTTTCCACGTATTAAGCGCAATATTTGGGCTGAAAAATTTAGCAGGAGCAGGAAACCCAAGCATGTAATTCACTGTTCAGACAGGAAATACTTGTAATATTAGACAGAAGAGTTCCACTATGCTCTGTCAGATGGAGTAAGACAAAGCCATGTTGTAAAAACTGTACTGTTTTTACACTGGGCACTGATTTATTTGATTAGGGTGGTAGATTATGACACTGGTGAAAGAGAGAGTGGTTGTACAAGGACCCAGATTTTATAATGTGAAAATTTTCCTAAATTGTTGGACTGGGTGACTTTGCCCTGTGGCCACCCCTGTAGCCAAGCTCCCACCCACCACAATTACCCTCAGTGTACCAGCAGTAGATAAGCACTCCACTGAGAGGTTACTGTTGACACCCTCTTGTTTATCCTGCATGGGTTGAGTAGAGGAATGCAGGAAGCGGTGACAGAGTTGTGATCTACAGGAAACCCCTGCAAGAGGCAGGACTGTGGGAAAGTCTTACGTAGGTACCCGGTACATCCGTCCTGTAAACGCCCAGGAATATGTTATAATACCGAGCCAGAAGGCAGTTATATTTATACCACTGCAATGTAGCATTCAATATGTGTTTATTATCCAAGTTGAGAGTTCCTTTAGCAAACAAATCAAAATTGAATGAATATTCTAAAAAAAATTATGTGCGGATTCTATAGAAATCAATTTTTTTTAGATAACTTGAATATAATAACTACAGATTCTATAGAAATAGTTTATGTCTACTTAAATGCTTTAAAGATTTGTATAGAATTTTATAAAATTCTACAGAACAGAGCGGAATATTGTATAGAAAACTATAGAAACTACACATTCTTTAGCTATGTCTGCAAAAATCCTATAGAATTTCAAAAAAATTATATATATTTTTTGCTAAGGGTTGCTGTAGTTAAGATGTCTGGGAAAAATTATTCACATGCGGACTTATTCCTTTTTTTCCTTAAATATCTGATATTGTGGAGAAAGATATTAAGGTAGTTGGAGTAGAAAGTGAGGATCTGTAAAAGGGGAGCGTAAAGTCAAGTGTTCTCTTGAAGATTTCATGCCAACCAGAACTCATACCAGCCTGCATTCATACCACTCAGAACTCATACCAGCCATCACTCAGCCATCACTAATACTACCCATCACTCATACCAACCAGAGCTCATACCAACCAGAACTCATGCCAACCAGAACTCATACCAGCCAACACTCATACCAGCCAACACTCATATCACCCAGAACTCATACCAGCCAACACTCATACCACCCAGAACTCATGCCAACCAGAACTCATGCCAACCAGAACTCATACTAGCCAACACTCATACCAACCAGAACTCATACCAGCCTGCATTCATACCACTCAGAACTCATGCCAGCCATCACTCAGCCATCACTAATACTACCCATCACTCATACCAACCAGAGCTCATACCAACCAGAACTCATGCCAACCAGAACTCATACCAACCAGAACTCATACCAGCCAACACTCATACCAACCAGAACTCATACCAGCCAACACTCATATCACCCAGAACTCATGCCAGCCAACACTCATACCACCCAGAACTCATGCCAACCAGAACTCAAACCAACCAGAACTCATACTAGCCAACACTCATACCAACCAGAACTCATACCAGCCAACACTCATATCACCCAGAACTCATACCAGCCAACACTCAGAACTTATACCACCCAGAACTCATACCAGCCAACACTTGTGCCACCCAGAACTCATAATATCCATAATTCGTACCAGCCAACACTCATACCTGCCAGTACTCATACCACCCAGAACTCATACCACCCAGTACTCATGCCATCCAGAACTCATACCACCCAGAACTCACACCAGCCAGAACAACTCTACCATATAGGAGGACTGCAACGCAAAATTTCTAGTGGATAGCTGGCAGCTAATGTACAAGTCAGCCACCACTGACATATTGCTAGAAGAGCTTAAAGCCTGTAGGGAACAAAAACTTTAGATTCTTGAAGACAGTAGATGCATCATAGAACCAAACATACAGTTCTGATTGACAAATCAATAAACTCATCTGGATGATTGACTGGCATACACAAGCTGTTATTTGATAACCTCTAAAGGATTATCTGCAGCGGGCCCACCGTGCATGGTAAGTTCTGGCCTTTGTTGGTCACTGCGTGCATATTACTGGTTGTCTATCTGTGTTTAAGGTCATATTGATACATCCAACAATTTGCAAGTTGCAGAGACATTTAAGCTTTGATCCGGAGCCTCAAATCAGGAGCTGTGTTGCATGTTGGTTTCATGTAACTACTAAATAATTCAGCTGGTCTGCTCCAGTTCAGCGAGGTGTGTAAATGAATACATGGGCACAGCCAACAATTGACATGTGCAGATGAATAGCTTCTATGCATAACTACAATGTGGCTGAATACTTCCTAGAAAAGTTTTGCATTGTGGCTAAATCAACAAGTTTGAGATTGGGTCGGATTTTGCAACTTACCACACACAGTTTGTTTGCCAAACATAATACCTGAAAACCATAAAATGCTTATTTTCAATGAGATTTAAATAGTTATTAAATATTGTTTTATTTTCATGTAAGATAATGAAATCATTTCTCTCTCATGAGGGTTGCATCTACAAAAAAAGGAAGGAGAAATGTATTTCCACCTGTTGTTTATGTATTGACATTTCCATAGTTGCAGTACGAGAATTATTAGATAGCTGTAGATGTCTTCGTCATCACTTCATCATCATTGGAGATCAAATTGAAGTTTTTAAGATATTGAATGGGTATGAAAATATTGATAGCAATATTTTTTCTCACTCAAGAAAGATAATAGAACTAGAGGACACGAGGTAACAGTAAAGGATAAGTGTAGATTTGATATCAAGAAGTACTCCTCTAACAGATCTTACTTATCAATGAATGGAACAAATTATCTAGATTGTGTAACTGCTAGCAGCGTAAATATGTCTAAAATCAAGGTTGACACATATCTCAGGAGGGCAGGTTACAAATAGATTAAAAATTGTTGGACACTCGATAAGTCAATCAATGGCTTCGTTGTCCACTTGCCATCTGGGCCTTTGCCTTGGATGGCAATCTTGTTAAATCACTTGGGTAGACACTGAAATTGTTGCATTCATTGAAATCTTGCATTAAGACAAATTGCTTCCATGATTTCTATGTTTTTGTATAATGCTGCACATGTGCGGATGGAACAAAGAATATGTATAATTAAATGTTGCTGCACTTCAAGCTTTCATTTGGTGAGCTGGGTGATATGTAAAGAGAAGTAGTTATCACAATTATTTAGCATATGCATCCTTGCTGCCAGAGGCTTCTGACTATACACCAGAACTCCTGGCAGACAGACCTGCTGAAACGCTGATTTTTCAGTTGCTGTATTAACCAATAATATTGCTCGCTCAGATTTATGGGGCTCACATATGGAAACTTAATTTTATTTGGTAGTCATCGTTGGTCAGAAGGGTAATTATGGGCATTTTTGTGGAAACGCTCTTTGAAGTTTGGGCGTGAGCATGTGTAGTTCCCGTAAACACATCGATCAGGACAGGAAGTGGGACAAAGTACAAATGATTCAGCGAACATCCAGACTTGGCGCGGGATAAACTGACAAATCCACGTTTCAACAGGGGTACTGTAGTACTACTACCACCCCCCGGCTAGCAAGGATCAGTGGATGCGAAACTAAATGCTATATTATGTTAAATAAATAATGGCTTCTGCACCTTGCTGTATGATGAATCTTTCTGGCACAGTTATGGAAAAATATCTAACAGTTTTCTGTGGAAATTCAACATCAGCTTTTGTTGGTTTACTGAAAAACAGTGTTTTCAGCAACATTTTGCACACAGTCTATAAATAACAGTAGTTGCTTAGCAAAGCTACATCTATTATGTTAACATTTTGCATAGATACCAGTAATTCCCTTAGTATTATGAAAAAGCACATGAAAAGTACATAGCCAGGTCATTGAATGAATCATCCAGGGTCCCTGAAGTGGATATTTTTGTTAGTGTTTTCCAGTTCCATGCCATCTACTCCTGAGCATCACCAGTAATTCATATTCATGAAGTGTTGCACGCAATAAAATCAAAGCCTAGCAGGCAGATTGCCCTAACTGTGAATGTCAGAATATTGATGAAGACCATGGTGACGTGCTCATCACTTAAATTATCCCCCAGTCCTCAAACAACTTGAAACTCAGTGCTCAAATCCATACCTTACGCAGTTATTTTTAGATTCAACCTTTATGTTACAATGAAACATTTGGACATGCATGGTTAAGCGATTTCTTATTCTGTCTGTTAATCATTTGGCACGCCTCATAAGAGACATGATAATTATTTCCTCTTTACATTGCACTAAAACATTTTAGCATGCATCACCATAGCCAGGTTTAAGCTGTTTGATAATCTCTTTTTATGGTGCAATGGAGCAGTTTAATGCATATGTATTACTAAAAACACAACTTAATATTCTCTCGTTATGCTACAAAGATACATGCATATATTTCTGCATCAGATCTGATTAATGTCAAATTGATATGACTGTGGAGGTTCTTTGATGTGAACATGATTCTTGATTTGTGGGGGTCAGCCTACTAGGGGGTCTAATGAAAGACATGCATGATTGACCTCATCAGCCCTTCATACTGGTGGCTCAGGTGAATGAGAGGATAATCCATATACTGGAGCAGATAATCTGTGCACTCAAGGATAATCACTGCTGGTTTTAATTAGTGTAATCAAAGTAGGGCAAACATATTCTCTGATCTAATACTGGGTGGTTTAATTTCATGCTGCCAGAAACATCCTGGGTGGCCTATGTAGGTTGGGGCTGGGGAAGAATGGTCTGCTTACACCCTGGGTGGTCTAGGGAGAGAGGGGGTAGGGGAGGGGTAGGGTGTCTGTGGAAAGGAGGTAGGGCATCCTAGGGGGGGCTGGGGCAGGGGAAAGGAAGGTGGAGTCCTGCTACCACCCTGAATAAAGACTACTGCCTTATCACACCCCTGTATAGTATGTTTATTAAAAACACATTCAAATTAAAATCACTTCCTAGTAAAGATATAACATCTGATTAATTTTTTCAATGTAAAATCATGTTGTATACCCAGTAGTACAAAGTATGTGTATTCTAAAGTTTTAACTGCCCAAACGTTTTTTAAAGAACAACAATTTTGTAATACGGTTTGACTGTTACCTGTTTAATTTGAATGATTTGGTTTGAATATCACGTTTACATTGCATGCGGAGGGATCATAATTTTATGGGTTTTTATGATATGCTCATCAAGTGATCCCATGAATTCCTCATCCCCAATAAACTTTATCCATAGGTATTAGATTAAATTACATAAAATGATAAAATGGCATTCCTTTCACATTCAATATAAACAAGATATTCGGACCGATACATTTTTATTAAGCATGCACATAACGGTAAAATTATTTCTTGTTAATTATGATTCTTTAAAACACACCAAGGAAGGAAAAATGTTAGATGATATAGTTTATGCTATATAAGTTAAAAAAAATTATAACATTATTTCATAGTAAAAACTTTTTTAAAGACTTTCGCTTCTTCCTAATTTATTTAAGTGCTTGTTTTGATGAATTATTATTCATTACTATTGCAGACTGCAGTTCAGGTATGTTCTTATATAGCATGGTATCCAGTCCTTGGGACTGCTCAATGCGCTTTACACTTCACTCCCTGGCAAACCTGTTCACTCCAATGCCAACTCGACTTCTCTAGGAAGCATTCAGCCATGCTGCAATTACTATTCTTTCACATATCCACCTCTGTCGAGGTACAACTGAGTGAACTGAGGCAACGTGCAGTGAACAAAATTGCCCAAGCTTTGAAATGGCAGCAAGAGGATTCTAACCTGGGTTTTCTCAATTGGGAGTCCTGTGTTCACACTACCTCACCACTCACTACCGAGCCATGTATACTATACAGTTTTTATATGATATATATTTCAGGAAGATACTTTGTTATTTCGTCGTTTCAGCTGAATGCACATTTTATGCACATACATGGATTGGTTTAGCAACATATTATTACTGGTACTGCCATCGCTGGATCTGCCATGCCAGTGGTTAGATAATAGTGATAGATAGTAAGGAATGAATCGCGGGGAAAAACTGCAGAGTAAAATTATAATGACTATTGGCTAGTTCAAGGTTGTACAGTTTAAACTAAAAAAATCCTTTGTAGTTAGATTGTTACCAGGAGATTACATGATGAAATTTTAAGTGGTTGTTTTTGCAAGTAATAATGAACCTACTTGACCGGGTCATGACATGAAGAATTGTTCAGAACTCTTCTTATATCTAGGATAAATAAAACATGACCTCTCCTTTTCAAGTGCAAAGTTTGTCACCTAAATGTATAAAAACTGTGTGTGTTTATTTTGTTATATATAATATATTTATATAACATTCCAGGTACCTGGGGATTACATGGTCAAGTAGTTATAATATTTACATACAATCCTGAATTTATTGTGTAATGCGCTTATGTCTTGATACTGACACCCATTTTGATGGTTTAGGCATTAAAACTAGTCCCATGTCCACTGTTATGTGGTTAATGAAAGTCATGAATCACAAGGTGTATGTCACTCTAATTTCAGCAAGTGTCCATGGACAACATGTCTCAGTTTGTAACCACCACCCCAAGAAACACCATGACAGTTTATATCCTCCACCCCAAGAAACACCATGCCATTTATATCCACCTCCCCAAGAAACACCATGACAGTTTATATCCACCACCCCAAGAAACACCATGACAGTTTATATCCACCACCCCAAGAAACACCATGACAGTTTATATCCTCCACCCCAAGAAACACCATGACAGTTTATAATTAGCAATACTGAAAGAAACACCATGACAGTTTATATCCTCCACCCCAAGAAACACCATGTCGTTTATATCCACCTCCCCAAGAAACACCATGACAGTTTATATCCACCACCCCAAGAAACACCATGACAGTTTATATCCTCCACCCCAAGAAACACCAATGACAGTTTATATCCACCACCCCAAGAAACACCATGACAGTTTATATTCTCCACCCCAAGAAACACCATGACAGTTTATAATTAGCGATACTGAAAGAAACACCATGACAGTTTATATCCGAAACACCATGACAGTTTATATCCACCACCCCAAGAAACACCATGACAGTTTATATCCACCACCCCAAGAAACACCATGACAGTATTGCTAATTACATTGCTATTGGAAACCCTGTTCAACACAGTGTAGTTTATGGGAAGCCTTGTCCACCAACTGTATCAACATAAAGGCTGGTGGGAAGCTCTCTAGAGGACGACTGTTTTACCTGATGTCTAAATGTCATATTGCAATATGAAATAGTTAATGCTCCCCTCCTGCACTCTCCTGAAATGTTGAGTTAAAAAGTAGCTGTAACGGGACTAGTATGACTGTCAAACTTAATGAATAGCTATAACAGGAATAAAAAGTAGCCATAACGCGAGGACATTTCAATGACTTAGATTAAAGTCCTAGTTTAGTTTTTAATGTCAGCAAATAAATTTCCCAATGTTAGGAATTGCCAAAAAATATATGTCACATTATCCAACAGACACAAAATTCTTCCCCACTGCTCTACCCTGATCCCATTTTGTGACAGTAACTCTCCCCCTCTGCCCCTTTTACTGTTCTTTATTGTGTATTATATACACGTGTATTTTCATGAATAAACCAATTTGGTTGTTCTGCACATGCAGCAAATTCATCACAGCTAGGGATAATCGCCTAAAGCTTGCCTCCTTTCCATATTATTCACTTCAGTGTTGCATACATGGGGTATCGTGATTATGCTCCGGTATAAAATTATAGCCATTTAATAATAATATTTCTTTTCAGAAAAAAGACTATATATATATATATATATATATATACATATATATATATATATATACATACGTACAATATAAGTAAAAAAAATAGACAAATATACACACATGTTGTGCAGTAAAAAAGGACATGTAAAAGCACTTAAAATAAAAAATATATAAATATACGCACATGTCATGTATTAAAAGTATACAATTGACAAATCCAATGCTTAATCATTGGACTTCTTAAATAAATAAAAGTGTGAAAATAATTAACAAAAAGTAGATTATCAGACCATTCTGAACGGCATAAAATGCTAAATATTGACGAGTGAATGCGTTCTTTCATTAAAAGATTTTACATAATTTATAGTGAACATATAACTTGCACTACAATGGGTTGACAAGTTGTGTAGAATTCTAAAATATTATATATTTCATATACAACTAAACCGATAATACAAATAAATAGTAATTTGGGGGTAAATATTAAAATAGCATCTCATAGTTCCGGCCATTTCTTACTGCATGGTGATTGTGTAGTGGATATACTGATTGGTGGCTTCAGCAATACAAGGTTCTAGGGCATGTTTTGTTATGTGATGTGCTCAAGCAAATTGTCACTTCAAGGTGTCAAGTGTCCTTAGTGTGACGGACAATTATAGAGCCCTGGACACCTGGTGCATTGGTAAACTATTAAACAAAGTTTCATTTGAAAAGGATGTGTTGCTCTCATTGTTCTTTGTTTATGTACCCAGTAAACATTGTTTTAACTGAATTGTACAAATTGTGGTATGAATAAATATATTATTATTATTGTTGCAAAATACAATGTTTTCCACTAACCTCAAGTTTGGGCTGATGGGGGTATTGTCTTATATTTTAATATATTATTAATATGTATAATAGTTAAATTTGTATTTGACTTACTTGTCCGCCCTTCAGTCTCCACAGACCTTCTCCAGGTGGAGCGGCGTCTTCCTCTCTTCCGTTTCCCTTGTGGGTTCCATTTTAGAGCATGGTGTACCACACTGGACGTTGGTTTTCGCAGGGTGTGGTCCAGCCAATCCCACTTTCTTCTCTTGATCTGGGCTTCTGCTTGTGCTTGTCCTGTTCTTCTCCAGATTTCTTCGTTTGTGATTTTGTCCTTGTATTTATTTATTTATTATTATTTATTTGTTTGTTTATCTATAGTATATAATATATATATATATATATATATATATATATATATATATATATATATATATATATATATATATATATATATATATATATAATATAAAATACTACTACCAGGATACACTGTAATAATTCTTTTAAAATAAATATTAGGAACATGTTAATTAAATAATTAAATTATAATTAAATATATATGTATAATCATATATAATTTATATATAATTTATATGTATATATATTTGTATTATTATTATTTATTTGTCAAATAAAAATAAATAATAATAATACAAACAATATATAATAGTTTGTTTTATTATTATTAATGATTATTACATTATTATTAAATTTTTATTTATTTATTATTTAATTAATATATTCCTAATTATTTATTTTAAAAGAACTATTACGGTGTAGCCTGGTAGTAGAGTATTTTAATATATGTATTTGGTAATTCCAAACCATGGCATTAATTGTTTATACACTGTGAAGGCTAAAGCACCCGGAACAATCTGGGATGTGGCGCTATATAAAATTAAATATATAACTATTATTATTATTATCTACCAGGGTGTTTTAATTTGAAATTTGCTCCTTTATTACTGTCATGTGCAGTCTGTATTGTGTCAGAATGTTGCTAAAATATTTTAGTGTGGTTAGTGGTGGTCTCTTGTTCTGGTAACACTTAAAAGTAATAATGTAGAGTGACTGGGAAAGGTCTAGCGAGTGCAGTTGTTTTAGTAACTGAAGAAGCGAGTCATTAAACCACTTTGATGACAGTGTTGAAAGAGGCGGCCATCTTGAGGTATGTGTGGGCTCATCCTGCAGCAATTGATATCATGAATGGCAAAGGTAGTCAAGCTGCAGACCACAGGATAGAAACCATGGCTTGACTAGTAAGGGCTTAACGCCTCAGCTGTATGTCTAAACATTATTGGGGGTCCCAATTAAGGGAGGATTCGGAAAGTTTGATAATTTCAAATAAATGTAACTCAAATCCGTTGCAGTTATCAGAGATGATATAATTTATGTTGTTACCCCCTACAATTTGTTCAAGCGTCACCCCGCCCCTTCCGTCGTAAACTGCCATTTACATTTACAAACTGTCTCTAACCATGAAATATGCGCCCATTACTTTGGGTACGAACACCTTGTCCACGCAGTCATATCACATCTTACCCGGACAACAACCTTTCTACCCTGAACACGGAATGAACACGTTCCACTGAACGTTACCCAGCTGTTGCTGATCGGGCGCATTCATCTCTGCCTGTGGGGGAGTCAGGTTGTGGCTCGTGAGTAGCGTGTCCAGGTGGCGAGTACTGCATTGTTCGTTCAACAGTTGTTATTGAGAGGTTATCTGCCGAGGAAGGCTTTCTCAATGAGGTCCAGTTGCTAGCAGTGGCCATATATGCGTTTCAGGTCAGCCGACATAAATGTCGGAGGTATCACTGACTGTCAAGCTTGACGGAATATGATTGGACCAGTCGAGCGAGCCGTGTAAGAAGCGACCGAGTCTCCGTCATCGTAACTAACGCACACGGGAATATCGGCCGGCGTTGTTGCTTCTCTTGCAGACCGTGTGTTTACCTGTTTGGCACTATCAGGTCGTGGACCGTAGGTGATCTTGAATGATTGGTACGGTGAAATACCGGGGCCCAGCTTGCTACAGTCGACTAGTATACACGAGTAAAGGCTGGGTTTGTGCATAGAGCTATCGCTGGGGAGTTTGTGGGATACGAGATCACAGGAGACAGAGAGACGGTATGAACCGGATTGCCACAGATACATGGACGGTTTAACCTTAGCTTAGGTGAGTACCTCGGACCAAGTCAGTTTGAAGGCGCAATTTGATGTCCTAGTCATATACAAGTTGCACGGACAACAAGGATGCCTTGTATTTTTAACCATATAATAATAATTTGTTGATTGCAACATCATTACCCTGCTAAAGAAGTTGTAAAATACAAAATGCGTATCTGCTGTTTGCATGGCTTAGCCTTAGGCCCGTTATGGATACATCCCGTTACAGTTACATGTGAGAGGAACAATTAATTAGGCATTAAGATTGGTCCCATTATAGCTACTTCCTAGGTTCCATTCTTGGAGTAAGCGAGAATAAATTATCTGAAATTGAATGTAACTTAAAACACACTGTTTATTAAGACGAATACAATAATTTTACAGTGTAAAATATTCCATAAACTGTGTCTACTGTTATGTGTTTAACGAAAGTCATGAATCACAAAGTGTGTGTGTCGCTCAGCAACTTTAACCACCTCCCAAAAGAAACGCCACAACAATATTGCTAATTACATGTGGGGCGCGGTAGCCTAGTGGTTAGAACATTGGGCTCTCAATTGAGAGAACCCGGGTTCAAATCCTCTTGCTGCAGTTTCAAAGCTTTAGCAATTTTGTTCACAGTTCAGTCAGCTGTATAAATGAGTACCTGGTCACAGACAGAGGTGGATATTTGAACGAATAGTCTTCGCGCAGTAATTGCAGCATGGCTGAATGCTTCTCAAAGAAGTCAAAATAGCATTGAAATGAACAGGTTTGCCAGGGGGTGAAGTGTAAAGTACTTAGAGCAGTCCCACAGACTGGATACCATGCTATATTAGAACATACCTTTTACATTGTGATTGGAAATCCTGTTCTACACAGTGTGTAGTTTATGAGAAGACTTGTCCACCAACTATATCAAAATGCATGGCTGGTGCTTAATCTGATGTCTAAATGTCTTATTGCAATCTGAAATAGTCTTCCTACCCTCTCCTGAACTGTAGCGTTAAAAAAGTAGCTGTGACGGGATTAGTTTGACTGTGAAACTTAATGAGTAGCTATAACGGGAAGTAGCTACAGCAGGAAGTAGCCGTAACATGAAGACACTGTTTGCCTGCCGCACGCCGATTGCTTGTGATCGCGTGGTGATTTACTATTCCACTTTTTCCCCTGGTGACGATAAGTTTATCATTGCCTGGTTTGTCTGCATTGATTTCCTGTCAGTGCCAAGTCGCCAGAACTTTCTCATGTCCTCTGTAAACTGAGGTGGCCTGTCGGTACACATGAAAAAACACACCCGGCTATTCCTTCCAGTCTATTCCTTCCACGTATGCCTGTATGGGACATGATGACTGCTGTCGCAGTTGTATCGCCATGGCGCCTTATTTATTAGTGCGCTGAGTGAGTTGCGGCATGTGATTTGTCAACAATGCTTTAGAATGAATTCCTTTCTCGCCTGGTTTGTGTACGTACATACATCACAATATGGATGTTGTCACCCTGTTGCAAATCGATGACAGGTTACATATTTTTCCACTGCGTGGGAGGCTGGGGCTTTTACCTCCTATGTCATAGTTACTCAAGGACAGTCTCAGGATGTCTCCCATCTGAGGCTGAGCCAAAAGAAAATAATTATTTATATTTTCAACTTCATTCCCATAGTGTTAGGTGAGCTGGAAATAAAATTGTATCTAGAGCAATCAGTACCTTGGACTAAACTCAGATTTGGCTAACTCGCTTAGTAAAATGTTGTGTTAATATTATGGAATTCCTACTATTATTTATAGTTTTTTTATAGGGATTGGTCAGCACTGAGTGTTGTAGACTGTTTACATGTAGAAGTATTGTCCTACAGTATAACTGTCCAAGACCCTGGTCAAGTCAAAGAGGGGTCTGAGTTAGTTGCACTTGTATGATGATCCCTCCACTGAAATCCCTTGGATATGAGCTTACATGGACCCCCATGGGGGCTTACAGCTTTGTCAGCCCCAGACTTTGTGATGTCTTACATAGATCCAACTAGGGTAGAATGAAGGCTTGTACCTGTAATCTATGCAAAGGGACCAGCAGTACAAAAGACCTGTAGTATGGGGGTGAATGCTTCAACAATGAAGATACTTTGTGTACACCGTATGAATCATCTTCTTAGTACTCTGCTCCTCTGTGTGTAACCTACCAGCCAGATGATGTGGCAGTTACTGTCTGGTAACCTGTGGCGGTGACTCCAGTGGCAAGAAAAACAACCTTGGACTAACAATGTAACCTTCTCACAAGACAAGGGAAAACAAATATGCAAATTACTACAGCACATAACTTGCATAGCTAATGAAGAGTAGCATAGCAAGAGATGTCTCCTAAATAGAACTGTATACAGCATATGACTTGTATAACTAATGAAGAGTAGCATAGCAAGAGATGTCTCCTAAATAGAACTGTATACAGCATATGACTTGTATAACTAATGAAGAGTAGCATAGCAAGAGATGTCTCCTAAATAGAACTGTATACAGCATATGACTTGTATAACTAATGAAGAGTAGCATAGCAAGAGATGTCTCCTAAATAGAACTGTATACAGCATATGACTTGTATAACTAATGAACAGTAGCATAGCAAGAGATGTCTCCTAAATAGAACTGTATACAGCATATGACTTGTATAACTAATGAACAGTAGCATAGCAAGAGATGTCTCCTAAATAGAACTGTATACAGCATATGACTTGTATAACTAATGAACAGTAGCATAGCAAGAGATGTCTCCTAAATAGAACTGTATACAGCATATGACTTGTATAACTAATGAACAGTAGCATAGCAAGAGATGTCTCCTAAATAGAACTGTATACAGCATATGACTTGTATAACTAATGAACAGTAGCATAGCAAGAGATGTCTCCTAAATAGAACTGTATACAGCATATGACTTGTATAACTAATGAAGAGTAGCATAGCAAGAGATGTCTCCTAAATAGAACTGTATACAGCATATGACTTGTATAACTAATGAAGAGTAGCATAGCAAGAGATGTCTCCTAAATAGAACTGTATACAGCATATGACTTGTATAACTAATGAAGAGTAGCATAGCAAGATATGTCTCCTAAATAGAACTGTATACAGCATATGACTTGTATAACTAATGAACAGTAGCATAGCAAGATATGTCTCCTAAATAGAACTGTATACAGCATATGACTTGTATAACTAATGAAGAGTAGCATAGCAAGAGATGTCTCCTAAATAGAACTGTATACAGCATATGACTTGTATAACTAATGAAGAGTAGCATAGCAAGATATGTCTCCTAAATAGAACTGTATACAGCATATGACTTGTATAACTAATGAAGAGTAGCATAGCAAGATATGTCTCCTAAATAGAACTGTATACAGCATATGACTTGTATAACTAATGAAGAGTAGCATAGCAAGAGATGTCTCCTAAATAGAACTGTATACAGCATATGACTTGTATAACTAATGAAGAGTAGCATAGCAAGAGATGTCTCCTAAATAGAACTGTATACAGCATATGACTTGTATAACTAATGAAGAGTAGCATAGCAAGAGATGTCTCCTAAATAGAACTGTATACAGCATATGACTTGTATAACTAATGAAGAGTAGCATAGCAAGAGATGTCTCCTAAATAGAACTGTATACAGCATATGACTTGTATAACTAATGAAGAGTAGCATAGCAAGAGATGTCTCCTAAATAGAACTGTATACAGCATATGACTTGTATAACTAATGAACAGTAGCATAGCAAGAGATGTCTCCTAAATAGAACTGTATACAGCATATGACTTGTATAACTAATGAAGAGTAGCATAGCAAGAGATGTCTCCTAAATAGAACTGTATACAGCATATGACTTGTATAACTAATGAAGAGTAGCATAGCAAGAGATGTCTCCTAAATAGAACTGTATACAGCATATGACTTGTATAACTAATGAACAGTAGCATAGCAAGAGATGTCTCCTAAATAGAACTGTATACAGCATATGACTTGTATAACTAATGAAGAGTAGCATAGCAAGAGATGTCTCCTAAATAGAACTGTATACAGCATATGACTTGTATAACTAATGAACAGTAGCATAGCAAGAGATGTCTCCTAAATAGAACTGTATACAGCATATGACTTGTATAACTAATGAACAGTAGCATAGCAAGAGATGTCTCCTAAATAGAACTGTATACAGCATATGACTTGTATAACTAATGAACAGTAGCATAGCAAGAGATGTCTCCTAAATAGAACTGTATACAGCATATGACTTGTATAACTAATGAAGAGTAGCATAGCAAGAGATGTCTCCTAAATAGAACTGTATACAGCATATGACTTGTATAACTAATGAAGAGTAGCATAGCAAGAGATGTCTCCTAAATAGAACTGTATACAGCATATGACTTGTATAACTAATGAAGAGTAGCATAGCAAGAGATGTCTCCTAAATAGAACTGTATACAGCATATGACTTGTATAACTAATGAAGAGTAGCATAGCAAGAGATGTCTCCTAAATAGAACTGTATACAGCATATGACTTGTATAACTAATGAAGAGTAGCATAGCAAGAGATGTCTCCTAAATAGAACTGTATACAGCATATGACTTGTATAACTAATGAAGAGTAGCATAGCAAGAGATGTCTCCTAAATAGAACTGTATACAGCATATGACTTGTATAACTAATGAAGAGTAGCATAGCAAGAGATGTCTCCTAAATAGAACTGTATACAGCATATGACTTGTATAACTAATGAACAGTAGCATAGCAAGAGATGTCTCCTAAATAGAACTGTATACAGCATATGACTTGTATAACTAATGAAGAGTAGCATAGCAAGAGATGTCTCCTAAATAGAACTGTATACAGCATATGACTTGTATAACTAATGAAGAGTAGCATAGCAAGAGATGTCTCCTAAATAGAACTGTATACAGCATATGACTTGTATAACTAATGAAGAGTAGCATAGCAAGAGATGTCTCCTAAATAGAACTGTATACAGCATATGACTTGTATAACTAATGAACAGTAGCATAGCAAGAGATGTCTCCTAAATAGAACTGTATACAGCATATGACTTGTATAACTAATGAAGAGTAGCATAGCAAGAGATGTCTCCTAAATAGAACTGTATACAGCATATGACTTGTATAACTAATGAACAGTAGCATAGCAAGAGATGTCTCCTAAATAGAACTGTATACAGCATATGACTTGTATAACTAATGAACAGTAGCATAGCAAGAGATGTCTCCTAAATAGAACTGTATACAGCATATGACTTGTATAACTAATGAACAGTAGCATAGCAAGAGATGTCTCCTAAATAGAACTGTATACAGCATATGACTTGTATAACTAATGAACAGTAGCATAGCAAGAGATGTCTCCTAAATAGAACTGTATACAGCATATGACTTGTATAACTAATGAACAGTAGCATAGCAAGAGATGTCTCCTAAATAGAACTGTATACAGCATATGACTTGTATAACTAATGAACAGTAGCATAGCAAGAGATGTCTCCTAAATAGAACTGTATACAGCATATGACTTGTATAACTAATGAACAGTAGCATAGCAAGAGATGTCTCCTAAATAGAACTGTATACAGCATATGACTTGTATAACTAATGAACAGTAGCATAGCAAGAGATGTCTCCTAAATAGAACTGTATACAGCATATGACTTGTATAACTAATGAACAGTAGCATAGCAAGAGATGTCTCCTAAATAGAACTGTATACAGCATATGACTTGTATAACTAATGAACAGTAGCATAGCAAGAGATGTCTCCTAAATAGAACTGTATACAGCATATGACTTGTATAACTAATGAACAGTAGCATAGCAAGAGATGTCTCCTAAATAGAACTGTATACAGCATATGACTTGTATAACTAATGAACAGTAGCATAGCAAGAGATGTCTCCTAAATAGAACTGTATACAGCAATTAACATTACAACAAATAAGATTTGTTTTTATCTGCTAGTACAGTGTGAATCAATTTGAGACCCCAAAACCTGGTACAGCTGTACTATAACACAGTACATATTTAGGCTGTTGGCGGAACACGTTATAATTCAAATAATCATAACTTTCAAAGCAGTGATTTTCGAATAAACCATCATAATCTATATAAAATAGCATCAACAATGTTATTATTATTAATTTATTATTAAACAACGCCGCCATAATAAGACCAAAGCATTTATTATGCAACAAATGTGTTTATTGACTTGAATTAGTCTAAAGTCAACTACAGGTATATTCCAGCCTTGTTACTGCCGCTTCTAATAGGTTGTTTATTCCAGCTCAGTATTCAGATGATAATTACCCTAATCTGTGGTACTGCTGTTTTAATCACCCTAATTGTGCAGGATGATGACAATTAGAGTCCACAGAAGATTGGACAATGACTCATCAAATAGTCAATTAGTTGTCTTTGCATGTTTCTACAACAGCTCAGATAATTGACAGTACTTCCAAACAAGTTGACTTGACAGTATCAGTGACGATCTCTGTGGCTACGAAAATCGATGAAATAGTAATTTCCCATGAATACGGTGATGAAATAAACGTCAGAATTGATACTGTAATGTTTATTTATTTTATATGTGTATTCAGGCTGTAAGCATTAGATAATGGTTTATAAGTACTAATGGTAGGTAATAGTCGTTTTCTCTCAGATTTTATTCTCAAAAGAAGTAGTTGAAATCCTAAAAGTTGTTTTGCATTTTTAATTAGTTAGATAGCAGATAACTGGTTTGGTATATAAATGCTGGAAGTAACTGGTGTAATGTTAGACTCTATGGTCTAACGCTATATTCTAGGATCTAAATATAGCGTCTTGGGTCTAACACTATGGTTGTGTATATTTGTTTATTTATATAGGTTTCTAGAACCTCATTAATACACTTAGATGTTGTATATGGCTTCATTTACAGGCCTAACATTTCCCCCTTCCAGTCTCCACAGTTGTTTATGCATACATGACATCCATCCCTACCCCATTAATTGCAACATGAAACCTGTGGAAAGCAAACATCCTCTCGAGAATGAGAAATTGATGAAGCTAACTGTCCCAATTCAGTCCCACTTCCGTGTTCACAACAAGCACATAAATGTGCATAAAATCTGCAAAATATACTTAATTAGTTTTTGGTCAAATGATCTGCATGTTTATGTCATAGGCACCAGGTTGGTTTAGCTAGGAAGGATTAACTGGTTGAATCCCAATAATTTCCACCCGGGCACAGCTGCTCCTTATACTTTACCTTATCTACATGAGTTGAACTGGTTGTGCTGGACTTGAAAGAGCTAGTTAAAGAGCTGAGTGAAAGCAGGAAGGAGAGCTCTTTCACAGCTCACCAACCATCCAGATGGTCCACACATCAGAAACAGATTCTGCAACATTATCCTTCAGACTTTGGGGAACATCATCCCAGCGTTTATAGGGAAAGTGTCAGATGTGGAGGTCGGTGTCAGACCGGTCTAACACGGTGTCTATTAACCGCTGCTATCCCTCGGTTAACTGAAAAAAATTGTAGCGCTGTATTTAGGTGATGAAGTTTCCAGTGCTATCAGTAGCATCAACTCAGGCTTGAAAGTGATTTCATAAGACATGAAGTGTACAATTTCCCTTGTGTGGTTTTCATAATTATAATCAGTGATTTCGCAAGTGTACACAGGGATTTAAATGGCATGCCCTCAAGGTAATAGCACCAGTTGTACTGACAATCACATTTTTAAATTGCCCCATGGGTAAAGAGAAGGGTGTTGGTGATTGATTAAAAGGCTTCTGCACTCAGAATCCACTAGTCTGTCATGGTGATGGTATGGTAAACTAGGTTGGGATCACTGCAGGTCCTGTTTGATGGATTACATCAGCTGTTGATTTGAAGAAATGTTTTTGGCACTGGTGGCTGTATGGATAGGCTTGTATGACACTCAGTACAACCCTGATTAAAATCTGAGCCATGTCGGCCACGGCTGTCTGTGCATGTCTCTCGTGGTATTTAGTCAGTTATATATATATACATACATGGCACACGATATCGAAATAGATGCCAAAGACCAGAGTGTTTGCCAGCCAGATCACATCTTGATGTGTCTGGATGATGTCTTGCCATAGTAATTACTCATAGAGACAAGAACAAAACGTTTCAATTCAAGGCGATTTCACACACAAAAAGCCTTTGGCATTGTTACAAAGACCTCTTGCCATTCAGCGGGTCATGTCTATCAGGATACTCTGCAATTAGTCATTGAAGGCAAAGATAGTCTAGCCTGTGATCGGAAAGCATGTCTCTTGTCTGCTCTTGTTCCCACTGTTGCACTGGGGTCATGATTCTAAAGGGGTGTTTTAGGGCTTAGTGTGATAAAAATGTGTACTGAAGAAATGACAAAGTTTAGAACCACCTAGAATGATGACATGAAGAAATCAGCCTAAAACGGAGTGCGTTGGAGAAGTCTTGTTTCGGCCACCTGTTCCAGTTTGAGAGAAGATAATTAAATTGATAAAGTGATATGTAAATTACAAGTTACTGGAAATGGTGACTGGGTGACATGTGTATGACATATGGCCAGGAAGTGAGACATCACTAATTACTTATGTTTGATGCAAAGTTGAACTCTCTGGGACTATCTAGTGAGGTTATTTTGAGATAGACAGTTCAGTTTTTCACCCTTTGTCTCCTCTGCTGATGGGTGTTAACTGGGTGGCATCTTCCTCTTCCCAGCTGGATCGTCTGGGATGTGGGGGTAATTGAATTGGGGTGGTAGGCACATGAAAGGGGGAAGATTATTGACTGTAAGTACCCCTGGCTCCAGACTGACTCTGTCTGGGGTCCTACCCCCAGTGGGGTGGTGATAAGATTGGCACTGGTGACAGGGTTATCTGACCAGGGTGATTACAACCAGGCAGATTGGCTTTGTTAGGGTGCCCAGGAAGGTCAAAGGGTGAGGGTTGATTGGTGGATGACAAAGTGGCAGATGCATTGATGATTTTGTAACCCCATGGATTGGTGACAGGGTAAATTAGCTCTCCATCAGAACTGATTATGATGATTGATCCTGGGTGTATCATAAGTCTTCATTTATGTTTCCTAGAAAATGATGGGGGAGTTGTGACTGGGCCACTACTGATGTTGCTGAGTAATAGGATGACCAACAGTTGACCACAAGTCAATGTCCAGCAAGTCAGGGTCCACATCCAGAATATGTGGGTGAGTAAATTGTGTCTTGCCACTGACAGGTCTGGGCAAGGGACACAGGCCAGGGTGTTTACATCCATCCTGAGTCACCCCTGTCCCAGAAAATATTTAATTAGGCAGATTCCCTGGTTGACACTTGAGCCTGTGAGTCATGTGACAAGGGCTACAGCAGAATCTGCTCCCTTCGTCACATCTGTGGCATCTGTCATTCCTCATGTGGCAAACCCAACTGGGAGAATGGGAATTTATTCCGACCTAGGGAAGGTGGGTTGATGTTCGGACATTTGTCAGTGGAAGAAAGGGATTGAAAAGGAAAAGGTGAGGACATGGGAAGAGGGAGTTGGGTGGATTGTGCAAGGGAGTAATTGGGGTGCTGATGGGATGGTGTATTTGACAGATGGCAGCTGGATTTTGCTGACACCCCAGCCAGATGATCTGATTGCAGAAACTGCTGGCTGAGGGTGAGGGTCGTTTGTGGATATTCTGTTTTAATTAATCTCTCAGATTCTCCAGTCTCATGTAGTGGGGCTCTGACCCCAGTCACCAAGGGTACCACCAGTTTATACCCTACACTGGTTATACCCCACCTGGTTAGGTTGTATTGATTCACTTGTACATAAAATCAACATCACAATACATCAGGGTGATGTGTGTAAGGGTAGTTGAAGTCACCCTCTATCCTCCCGCCCTTGTTATCATTTGACATCACCCTTTGTTCTACTCTGGTCAGCTGCTTCCACAACTTTTATGTGAACATAATGACCGGTTGGAGTAGAGAGGCATCAGGCTGGATGTTAACACATTGTGTTGCACCAAGCACACATTGCCCGACATATAACAAAGTGTTCATTCACGAGCGTAGGTTCATGGCACCATTACACACTTTGTTTCCGCGGGATTGTAGCTTTAATGTACATGACCTGATCTGTTCAGACATGATTTATCATTTCTCAAGCTGGTTTAGGGTGAAGTTCAGTATGAATGTTGACTGGATGGGGGGTGATAACAGCGCCCCCATCGCACAGGGCAAGAGTTTCTCAGGTCAATGAAACAAACCTGGAAGATAAATAATGTCAGTGCCACAAATGACAAATAACTCTAAATTAATTTAAAGGTGAAATAATGTGGTTCTAGGATCGGCAACAGTATCACGGCAACAGTATCACGTGTGCCAGTTGTGAAATATCATTGATTGTTTGTTTAATAAATATTGTGTTTTGGAGCATTTTCAATAGATTGTACGCGCTGTGAGTATATTTGAAATTTCGGAAGTTTTTGCAGTTGTACATCATTACACTAACCAATCAAGCAAATTGATTACCATTTTTGAAGTTCCCATGTCAGGTGTTTTACACTGTTAACACAACAAAGTATCTAATTTTCCTGCATCTGTTCTCTTATTCCAAGTAACAGGGAGCAACTTTTACCCCCAAAAATGTAAATGCCCTGTGGCTGGTTGGCATGGCCCTGTGGCTGGTTGGCATGGCCCTATGGCTGGTTGGCATGACCATGTGGCTGGTTGGCATGACCCTGTGGCTGGTTGACATGACCCTGTGGCTGGTTGGCATGACCCTGTGGCTGTTCACACTTTTGTATCAGTTGACAGACATCATCAAGACTAGACTAGTTACTTTATGTTTGCAGAATACACATTTGGTACCTCTAGACACTCTGTGGTTTCTTCTATCATGGACCACTGATATGCCAATCACTAAGTCAACTCTGCTATCAGGTGTGAAAGAAAACAGAGTTTACCACATGTTAGAAAGATAACACCAGGCGTAATGTTGACTATACCACATCAAAAACATGTGCGTGTTGACAGGACTGCTTGTTTGCACCTCATAGCTTGTAGTAGCAGTCACTGTTACCACTGGCTAGTACGTGGTTCTTTACTTAATTCTCTTCGCTCATGGTAGAGCACATAAGCCTGAAATGAGGCTTCTCTAATGCACTCAATGGCTGCTGTGACTCCGTGCTTCTTTATTTCCTAGGCTACTGATCTCTCAACTATTTTTTGGTTTGCCTGGTTTTTGGTTTCCTTGGGGGTTCCACTCTCCTTGGGTGGCCAGTCTCGTGACATTGGTGGATGGTTTCCGGAGGGTGTGCCTATCCATGTCGATGTCCTTTGTTCAATCTCCTTCCTGACGCTGTGTTGATCTGTCGTCCCTGTGAGCTCTTTCTATGTGATCTTGTCTTTCAGAAACTTCACAGTTATATTAGTGGGCGCTTTGGTCTGTGATTCCATTATACAGTTACTCAAAGTCTAGGGTCTGACTATATAATATTCGCCAAGTAGCCAATTGAGGTTATGCAAATGTGAGAATGAGTACCAAATCACCTTGAGTAGGGAGTTTAGATCTGCCAAGCCATCACCTGCCTGATCTATTTTAGAAGTGCCCGCAGTAGTTGCGGACACAACTGTTTCTGATAGTCATTCTAGTTCTGCAGTTCTGTTGGAAAAAGCTGTTTACGTCAACATGTGTTCAGACTGGCACCTGGATGAAAACTCCAGGGACGCAATCATGAGGGTCTTACCTCCTCTGGCATAAACACCAGATAGAAGGGATCTATGGCTTCTACTAGTTCTTGTAGCTCATCCAATATTCGCACAATTCTAACTGCTGATACAGCAAGTTGCACCTAATTTTATGTGGTACTGGGTTTGCTACAGGAATTCTACCCCAGAACCTACTACCTCCTGGTAATCACGAAGGACACCATTTACGTCCCATGGTACCATCTACCCACTGGGGTTATGAAGTGGCACCCTCTTCAACCCTGTGGACCCTCAGTGCCCTGGACTCAGTTAGTGAAGCCTCTCCCTGTTTACTTACAAACAGATGCCTATTTTAAGCTGGGGTTTTTCTTGGCTCTAGGAGATAGTTTTTCCATGTCTGATACTGTTGTATCAGCTGGGAAACAGCAGGAACCTTGACAGCTTCAAAGGATTCTGTTACATGGAGTGGCCCAATGGCACTTAGGGACCAAGATTTGGAATATGCTGTTTGGGTTTTGGTGGATGTTTGGGTGCTGAGTGGTGTTTGGTTTCAGGGAAGAAACCTTAGGGATATGAACACCCCACACATAGATTGCTGTCATAACAAAACTGTTGACACTTCAGCAGATGGACATTATACTGAACTGTGTTCCATGCTAGCAGTGGTCCTTGCTGGTGGCTCTAGAGCAGGCCTCATTGGTGGCTCTAGAGCAGGCCTCGTTGGTGGCTCTAGAGCAGGCCTCGTTGGTGGCTCTAGAGCAGACCTCGCTGGTGGCTCTAGAGCAGGCCTCGCTGGTGGCTCTAGAGCAGGCCTTGTTGGTGGCTCTAGAGCAGACCTTGCTGGTGGCTCTAGAGCAGGCCTCGCTAGTGGCTCTAGAGCAGGCCTTGTTGGTGGCTCTAGAGCAGACCTTGCTGGTGGCTCTAGAGCAGCCCTTGCTGGTGGCTCTAGAGCAGGCCTCGTTGGTGGCTCTAGAGCAGGCCTCGCTGGTGGCTCTAGAGCAGGCCTTGCTGGTGGCTCTAGAGCAGCCCTTGCTGGTGGCTCTAGAGCAGGCCTCGTTGGTGGCTCTAGAGCAGGCCTCGCTGGTGGCTCTAGAGCAGGCCTTGCTGGTGGCTCTAGAGCAGGCCTCGTTGGTGGCTCTAGAGCAGGCCTCGCTGGTGGCTCTAGAGCAGGCCTTGCTGGTGGCTCTAGAGCAGGCCTCGTTGGTGGCTCTAGAGCAGGCCTCGCTGGTGGCTCTAGAGCAGACCTCGTTGGTGGCTCTAGAGCAGGCCTCGCTGGTGGCTCTAGAGCAGGCCTCGTTGGTGGCTCTAGAGCAGCCCTTGCTGGTGGCTCTAGAGCAGGCCTCGCTGGTGGCTCTAGAGCAGGCCTCGTTGGTGGCTCTAGAGCAGGCCTCGCTGGTGGCTCTAGAGCAGGCCTCGTTGGTGGCTCTAGAGCAGCCCTTGCTGGTGGCTCTAGAGCAGGCCTCGCTGGTGGCTCTAGAGCAGGCCTCGTTGGTGGCTCTAGAGCAGACCTTGCTGGTGGCTCTAGAGCAGGCCTCGTTGGTGGCTCTAGAGCAGGCCTCGTTGGTGGCTCTAGAGCAGACCTTGCTGGTGGCTCTAGAGCAGGCCTCGCTGGTGGCTCTAGAGCAGGCCTTGCTGGTGGCTCTAGAGCAGGCCTCGTTGGTGGTTCTAGAGCAGGCCTCGCTGTTGGCTCTAGAGTAGGCCTCGTTAGTTGTTCTAGAGCAGGCCTCACTGGTGGTTCTAGAGCAGGCCTCGTTGGTGGCTCTAGAGCAGCCCTTGCTGGTGGCTCTAGAACGAATCACCCCATAGAGGAGCAGGCATTGAAAGGCAATGAGTGAAAGAAAATGCACACTGGGGTGACAAAGTTTTATAAAGTATTTGTAGGTGCACATGACATGGACCCCCCCCAAGTGCATTGTCGCGCGCACACACACAGAAAAACAGATGCATGCATTTATCATAAGTTGTTCACAATACTTCTCCATCCGTGTCTGTTCACTTGTATGCATTCTTGTAAATCCAGTTTGAGCTTAAAGCTGTATGCACCGACCACTAGGAAGGCATATCGATGGCTTGATGGTATTCAGACAAGTCGACTGTGCATACTTTCTGTTATTATAAGATATTGTCTTACACTGCGGATGTTTGACAGAAGAGGACTGCCGATGTGTGACAGAAGAGGACTGCCGATGAACTGGCACATCAATCATATACTGTCACTTGAGGAATGCTGCTTTACAGAAGACAGTCCCGCCAGCATCATTTCTAGCACTGTGCAAAAGTTCAGCTAGATGTCTGGTTTGGTTTATTTCATTCTTGAAAGAAATCTCTACAGAATTTCCACCACATTTCTCAAAACTCCCATCTCAATTCATTTTGTTCATTGTGAATCAAGTTTGTTGATCTTAAACTCTGTAGTGTGTGAATAGTTTATTAGTAGTAGAAAATTATGTGCAATCAGTGTAATAAAAGGGTGTGTACCTACTATTGTTAAAACTGTCAGAACAATTGACCTGGTCAAAAATAATAGTTTGTCCAGTGATTTCGTCAAATCTAAACAACACATTTGTACAAACAGACTGGTTTGTGTAGAATGACTGCCAAAAGCCAAGTTACTACGATACACTACTTCACGTTACGATACATATCATGATACAGACTACACTGACTAGAATGATACAACAACAGTAAAACACACATTTGGACAAGGCAACGTTACAGCAGATGTCACGTCGTCACAATTGCACGTGCACATTGAAAAAAAATTATAGTGTAAAGATTTTACGTAGATTATAGTTAGATATACATGTGGGAAACGTACTACATGTTGTATTTCGCTATTTTATCGAGGTGTGGTTGTTTCACAAAGGTGATGCGAATAATGTTTTGCCTACCGCTATCGCATATCATAGTGTGCTGTGATACAGATATTGTGTACTGTACCATGCAGTGTGTATTGTGATACACCAGTGCACCTGTGTATCATTCCGGCCCTACAAATTGCTGTGCCAATAACAAGACCAAAAAACATTATATTTGGCAAGCGTTTGTTGAAAATGTATTTTATTCAGATGCTGAGTTTGGTGGAAAAGTACTTTAAAACATCATAAGGTCAGTAGCCAAAAATATATAACAATTCATAAAATGTTGCATACATGTCCAAGTCATTTGTGGAATGCCACATTGTAAACAAAATTACCTTTCAAGAACGCAGTGACAAAAAGGGCTTTTTCTAGAAAACATTTGTAGGTTGTTTACATATGAATATTGGCAAATAGTGCATTAAATTCAGATTTTTTTTTATGTTTATTTTTCGATGTTAAAAGACGTAAATCCACAAAATCGTGAATATCCACATGCTACCCAACTTAAATATCACACAGACCTACCTACTTGGCATTGCCAAAGGCTAGGTTATTAGCCACAATTTTTATTAGTCAGCGTGGCATTCCAACTGGAAGGCTTGAGATGCAATCATTGCAGCATTGTTTTATCTGAACAGATATTTCTTATAATGTAGTAAAGATAACATTCATTTGCAATCAGTTGATTCAACAAAAGTACAATCGATCAATATATTAATGTATGCATACCACATGCAGGCGTGTGTGTGTGGGTTTGTGGCTGCACACACCCACGCACGCACACACGCACACACGCATGCACACACGCACGCACTCTCACATGCATGCATAATATGTTATGCACACAAACACACACCTTATACAGACAGGCAGACTGTTAACTATAATATGTTTACCAATACATTTGCCATAATTTGTTTATTATAATTAAATGTGTGTATGTTAGGCCATTTACATATACAAAACAACTTGTGTACATGCTGGTTGAAGTGATGCTTTAGAAACACTTAATCACACTGCCAATCATCTAGGGAGATAACCGCCCTTCCTCCAGATGTTATCTCACAGGATATCCCCATTGAATGGTGTTGAGCTGAAGCTGTTATCTCCTGTGCAACAATGGGCCCCTATCCACCCTGGGCACAAATAGGGATCAGGTGGAAGTAGTGGTTACTTGTGACAAATCTTGTGGTTCCTCTACACATTGTGATTGTCTGCTTTGACTTGTGCATTTTATGTGTGTCATGTGACCCACATGGACCAATCATTGTTTGGGTAAACATTTCATTATTGTACACCTAAGAATTACTCCAGTAAATCAGAAAAACAAAATTGGCATCATGTGAGATGACATCATAGATTTATGGATGACACATGATACTTTGGCTCAGTTGATGCATATAAAGACCACAGCATTGTAAAGCAGCTCATTAATTAAATTAATTAATAATTCTTTATCATTACTTGATATGCTATAGATTATACTTGATATGCCTGGTCTTGGTTATCTAATTGGCAGATGTTGGCAAATGACAGATAGGGTTGATTGTTTTGTGTCAGCCTCCCAGACATCTACATTTAACCCCACTCTAGGGTATTTGGCTTCCACAACATAAACATCTGGCACTCAGACTAAAGGGTTGTTTACCTTGCTTCTAAAGGACATTATTGGCTTCTTAGGTTCTGTTTTAGGAAATGAACTGATAGAAGGCTGGCATATAGAGTAAACCAGCCTAATTAAGAAGGATAGCTTCTGATAATGGGGTAAAGTCCTTCTTAGCTAAACCAGAATCAAACCAGCTGGTCAGCTGCCTGCTTGAAAACCCAGATGCACTGTAAACACATTAAAAGTAGTTTAGGGAGTCATCAGAGTTAAGAACAACTCACTGTCAACTGACAACACTGGAAGAGTTCATCATCTGCCAGTCATAGATGTGTTGGAGAGTATAGCTAATGCGTGCAGCACTTCTTATTTATTCATAGATGAGTTGCGTTCAATGCTTGCTGTTTTATGTAGTACACAGTAGCTTATATACACTATATTTTAATCGAATTGTAAAAAATTTTAGTACGAATAAATATATTATTATAAATCTACCAATTATCTTCAGTCAAATAAATCACCCACTCAAACCAATCACCCTGACTCAAACCAATTACTTTTTCAACATGATTTCTCAACAGATGCTTTCAAATTCAGCGTCTTCCCCTGAACTGTGCCACTGGAGCCCACTGCCAGTGTCTGTTGTTGACCCCCACCACTTCAAAATCTTTCAATAAGGGGCTCTATAGTAATATTTAAAAGTAGATTCTGATATTTTTTTCATGAAATCATATAATATAATATTTTGACCACCGCATATGTGTTTTGATGAACCAAACTTTTTTAATATAATTTGACAATTGTATGTTTATGAATATCGACTTGCCTTTCAGTAGGCAGTGAAATAAATATATTCCAGTCGAAACATTCAAATTGAATAGATTATGGCCAAATTAAAACACATTTGAGAGGTCAGTATGTTAGAATATTATATAGTTTATACCACATAACATGATTTATATTATATAACATGATTTAAAACAACAGGATTTTTTTTATGTTCTTTTTTATATTTAATTGTTAATGTAATTTGATTTATTGCCACCTTGTCTCTCCATTGCCAAAACTTGTGGTGGTCATCAGAGGAATCCAGTCTGGTCACTCCACAATGACCAGCCGTCTGTGTTTATTCTGGTCATTCACTGTATTGACCAATTCATCCTGGGGGGTTGTCACATTGGTCAGCCTAATTATTAGTTCACTGTCCACTTGCAGTGTAATTGGTATACTGGACATGTGCAGTGTATTGGACCATGCATTGACCACTGTTCTAGACCAGCTGGCTGCTGGTGGCGCCATGCTCTCTATATCATGGACTTCTCACTCAAATTACAGGCTAAAATTTGTTCAATGACAGCCTGAAAATCATACCATAAACAGTACTTGATGTGACATACTAATTTGTTTACCCAAGTACAACATTTATAGATACATATGATATCAACATGGAAACAAAATAGAGAATTATTCACTAGAATAAATCAGTAATTGTTTGTTTTGATATAGTGGAATCCCCCCAAAATATATATGCCTATGTATTCATTTCATATTATTATTATATTATTATTATTATATATTATTATTGTTTAAAAAGCTAGAACTGGGGAGTTGTTACAAACTGAAAGATTGCTAATAATGTTGAACTAACATACTGTTATGTTCCATAGTGCAAGTAGTGTAGTACAGTTGTACTCATAAATATTTCATTAAAAGATACTAAAGTATAAAAAAAATTCACAGTGCAAAAAATTATTTGTTTATTTTATTTAGTTGTGTGAATGGATTTTCATACATGACTTCGGTGGTGGAATTAAACAGTGTGGTTTAGTAAAATCAGGTGCATTTAATTAATGTCATATATATACTAAATCTGATGTTATTTATGACTAAGTCCAGACAGTGAATTCAGCTCAAGTGGTATCTGAATATCAACAAATGTGAGTTTGGCATTCGACCAATGGAAATCTTATGAAGTGTTAGATCTTATGAAGTGTTAGATCACTGTAAAAGACAAGACTAGTTTTCATCCGGTATAATACAATAAGCTGGTTTGATGCTGACATCTGCTTATCTGTCTGCTTATCCTTTGCCATCTTCGCCGACAGTTTTGTTAAGTGGTGTGCACCTGTTTTGATTGTGTTCTACAACGATGTGTCTCCTCGATATAACATATTTGTGTGTGGTTTCCGGCACGCTCCACAGATGTCTATCAGGACATTTAATGGCACCTTGACAACAGGTAGAAGTAGGAGGAAATGTTGCCTTTATCTGATGTTAATGGGAGAGGGGAGTCACCCTGGGTACTTCCGCAGAATGCTTCATTAGACACTGACATTGAAGTCTGGGACACTGGTCTCCAGTGGACAGATGGTCTTCCATGGGACCGAGTTGCTGCCCCATCAGTTAGGGTGATTGCCATTGTAAGGTTGTGCTCAGTAGAGAGGGACGGGTGAAAGTGTGAAGTGGGGATGGTTGGTCATCTGGTGTGTTCACCTGTGGTCTGGCTTGTCTTCTGGTGTGTTCACCTGTGGTCTGGTTGGTCGTCTGGTGTGTTCACCTGTGGTCTGGCTTGTCTTCTGGTGTGTTCACCTGTGGTCTGGTTGGTCTTCTGGTGTGTTCACCTGTGGTCTGGTTGGTTGTACATGAAAGTGGGTATGTTTTTGTTTGTCCTCTTTATAATGATGAGACTAGGCATTCTACTGTGGTCAGTTAGTGTTAAATGTTGACACCAGGTTTCAAAATACCTTCTCACACCTCTCTTTACCCCTGTCCCCCTTGATCTCCTCCACCACAATTTTCCCACTCCCCTCCACCACCTCTCCCCCTCTCTCTGTCTCAATCCTGTCTCTTTCCATTTCTCACTAGTCATTCTCATCTCCCTTCCATTTCCCCTCTTTCCTTTCTCCCCACTCTCCCGCTTTCTTTACCACTCAATCCTTCTCTTGGTTTTCTCCTATATCTCCCTTTCTTCTTTTCTCCCCTCCATATCCTTTCCCCTAAACTTCTCTCTTTCCCTCTCTGTACCTCCCTCTTTCTCATTCTTCCCTTTCCTGTCTCTTCCCCTCTCTGTACTCACACCCTGTTCTTTCACCCTCTTGCTTCCTCTTTCTCCCAAATCTCCTTCCCTTTCCTCTCCCTCTCCCTCTCCAATCCCCTCTTGACTCTCCACTGAGTCTACACTCAGACACTCATACTAGTAATCAGCTGCACTGTGGTGTTTGCTGATCTGCCACTTAAGCACCACTAGAGACATGGCAGTGGTAAGTAGACAAACAGTGGCAGTCTGAATGAACACAAGACTGCCTGGAGTACGTCTACAAACACTCCAGCCATTCCTTCACAGTCATACACTCTACACAGCCACACGTTCTGCAACCCCTCATATCGGTGAAAGCCGGTATTCAAAGCTTTGCTGTAATGGACACATGTTTATAACTAAATCATTCACTTTTTGAAGTGCCGATTGATATTGAGTAAGTTACTGTAATCTGTAATCGATACATATCGGAGCCAGTCGTCTATATGAGCCCAATTCCAACACTTCTACTAATGGTTTCACTTCAGCTTATTCATTTTTTTGTGGGGAATTTTGTGAGTTTATTGAACTTGAATTATTTTCCTTATCAGTGGATGTGACTGTAGACTTTCCTACATTTGCATATCATTTTATATCCAATTTATAATAATAATATGTTTTATTTGATATAGCGCCAGATCCAAGATTGTTCGTGGTGCTTCGCAGCATATTAAAAATTAATAACATGGTCTACAATTGCTAAATAAAGAAATACATAAATTAAAAAATACTAATATTAATAATAGTTATTTTTAATTAGATAAATATAGTACAATATAGCAACAACAATAATAATAAAATAGTATATTATATATCATATTAAAATAGTTATTATCTTACGTTATAACAATCTTATCAATCTCTCTGATTTGGGGAACATAAATTAGGCAGTGCAAAAAATTTGAAATGTTAGATTAGACGAAATGTTTCTTGAGTGATTCATTTTGAAATCGTCTTTGAGGTGATTTCAAAGGAGATGAATGTAACCGTGTACGTCTGTTGAGAGGAAGTGTCTGCTTCTACAGGAAACAGCTGCACTGGTGGCCAATTTCCATGTCTACCACTTTTATTGTCTTATTTATGATGATGCTTGTATAGTTTATGTCTTCCTGTCTGGTTGAGTGAGTAGGCCGTGTTCACTTAACCAGAGCATTGCGATTTTGAAGGCTCTGTCACAAGTGTAACGTGTTGTACATACAGAAATGATAATTAAATTAGACATTTTCAGCTTGCGGGCAAATTATGGATCATCAATGTGTCTCACTGCAGGTGAGATGACCCCCCATAAATTACAGTGGTTAATTGTTAAGGGGTCTGTTTTTGAAACATGGTAAACTGGGAAGTGTTTAGACACGTGATAGCACACTCAGGAAGAATGTCAAAGAGTTATTATTACTGAACATTCTTCAGGATAGTTCATTTTCAAATCAGATAACTTTCATTTTACATATCCAAGGTGTGTTTAGTTTACCTGGTAGAGGCTTTCATCAACTTGTCAAAGAGTATTTAGATTTAAATCTTCTTATTTCAAACTGTATTTGTATTGCTGTGCTGTAAGTTTTCGGATTTATGTGTACTTTTGTATACAGAATTTCAAATCAAAAATACAGATTTCAACCAGAAAAATGTGGCCAGTTTGGATCTAGAGCACTTGGGCTCTCTGCATGTCTGTTTTTTGGGTTTGAAGCTCAGCCACTCTGGAGACAAAGTAATAACTGTCCCCGGCTGACATCAACCACGATCTGCCACCTGTCTGGAATAATTTCTCTGGAGGACCATATAAAATGTACAGATGTATAGGTCTGCCAACTTTAAAGGTCTGCCAGAGGGTGTCATTGATGGATGGACAGCCGATGCCTGGTTCTCCACAAGGCAGATTCTGCCTGTCTGTGGGGCTGCAGATTCATACTGTCTGTCACTGATGATTCTCCATCCAGAAATGATTTATTGCTGTGGCATGTCTTGGTGCATCGCATCAAAGGTGCAGTCGTGATGACCACTTTGTCGAACATGATGTGCTCACCTGTTTGCGGAAATGACATGAAAAATGCAGACATGACATGAGAAATGCATGTTCAGCAGGAAGGCTCATTAAAGGACTCTGGATGCCGTTGGCGTATAATGGTGCAGCTTGTAAAGTGTAGTCTTCTACCATTGGTGGATCCTGGAATAAGCCTGATTAAAAATTAAAAATTTCAACATCTGAGATATATTACTATTAAATTCAATGCTGGGAAACTCAAATATTGGTAACCCATGTTACTAAATGCCCAATATCAACATTCTTTGTAAGATTTTCAAGTTGGTAAAAGTTTTCCTTACAAACAATAATTTGTTTGTTGTTATATTATTCCTTTTTATGTTACGTTATCCTCGACACAACACTCAAGAGGAATATAAAGATATAAAAAGAAAGAATTTTTTTAATTCTTGTGACAGTCATGTAACAGAATGTGCGCTGTATAATATATTGCAAGAATAATAATTACTGATATTTTATTTCAGTAAAGAATGGCACAGTGTCATATGAGATAGTGTCCCATGACATGATGTCTTCTAAGATTCTTTCCTGTTGGCGTTAAGTTTGCAGCAAGTATGATGAATTATAGTCATCAGCTGAAGACTGTTTTCAGCCTTGCTTTCCCTCGTAGCTATTTAGCATCCCAAACCAACTATTGCCAACTATTGATGATTTGGAATTGATTATATAGTTTGCTGCCTAATCCTTTATATTAACATGCCTCTGGCTCCAGAGGATGTAGGCACTATAAAAATGTTATCTATTGTTTTGTGTTGTGAAACAGTTTCAGGACATGCCTCTGGCTCCAGAGGATATAGGCACTATAGAAATGTTATCTATTGTATTGTTTTGTGAAACAGTTTCAGGGCATGCCATGCTGTCTATTGTTTGCGTTGTGAAACTTGTGAGATAAAGTGGCATTGTAGCTATTGCCGTGGTGTAGCTATTGTGTGGTGTAGCTATTGTGTGGTGTAGCTATTGCCGTGGTGTAGCTATTGTGTGGTGTAGCTATTGCCATGGTGTAGCTATTGCCATGGTGTAGCTATTGTGTGGTGTACCATCCAGTGACAACTATTGTTCTATTACAGAGTTGATGATTAACCCGCACCAGCCCCACTCTGAATCCTGTTGAGCCCATCCATCATCTTCTGGAAGAGATGGAGATGCAACAAGGACAAACCTCAGCCTCCCAGAAGACGTGCTCCTGATTATTAGTCGCCTGCCTACCTGCCACGGTTCCAGGCACCGTTCCACGAGCTTTGTGTCACAACAATGGGGCTCCACATGGCGCCATCTAGCATTGCATTATGGGCTTGTCTGACGGCGGCGACACTGAGGATTACGTGTTCAGAGGAGCTTTGTGAGTATTGTCTTCACTGTCACCCCACTGTTCATTAGACTCCTTCCCCTGGGCTTTGTCACTTGTTGCCTGTGATTTTTAATCAGGCCAGGTCTGCACAGTTTTCGGTTGCAATCAATCCATCTCACTACCACATGACAAAGGTTTTTTTGTATCGTTGTCACAACAGAATTGTGGATAAGTCAACTCGTGTCACACGCCGTTGATGTAGTGTCAATATCATGTCGCCAGATTGGGTTGTTTGCCTTGTGTTGGCAGAATGGTGTCAGAAGTTGGATGTTGTGAATTGTTTATCACGTCCAGATTGGTTGTTCTGAGAGGGAGATCGTAGTTGGTTAAAATGATCAGAAATTAATAAAGTACCTGTTATTATCGCACGACAGTTTTTGTTCCTACAACTAAGCTCAACCTGGGAATGTGCGCTTTCTCTGTAGTTGCCCCCAAAAAATCTGAAACGAACTCCCCTTCAACTATAAATCTTTAAGTTTAAATCATATGCAATATCTCAAGACATGTAAATGGTGCAAGCCTTTTTATCTCAGGCTCAGTGGTGCAAGTCTTTCTCGTTCCAGACCACCTGCCCAATCAGCCATGTAATGACATTAGTCAGTGGAGAGACTTCAAGTAGACTCCTTCATTGCATTTCCACATCATTCTTTTTCAAGGAGGTTCCTGTAATTGGTTTATGTGGGTCTTGTGACTGGACAAGCAGATACCTGCTCCAGTAGCAACCCAGTGTCATCGCAGGATCACAGAGATGGAAACTGGGAATATTCCACCCTCTTCCCCTATCCAGAGCATTATGGATTCAAAGTCTGAAAGTTTTACTGTAAAATCGTGTTATAAACTATATCTGTTTAACATCACGATTGCCCAACTATGTTTTAATGAATACTTTTTTAACCATTATGTGTTTAATTTGAACTTAACATATTACATTACATGCTGAACTGCAATGTTGATATTCATAAACAGATAATGGTATAATTATTTATTATTAAAAAATTGTGATTCATTAAAACACATTTTGGTGGTCAAGAAGTTAGACTAGATATAGTGTATACTGTATAGCATGGTTTTATAATAAAAACAATTAGACCTTGTACCTTTAATACACGTCGTAGCGTACCGGCAGTCTGTTCTCTGTTCTTTGTAATATTTTAGGAAAGTAAGACGTAAACACTTTAGGCTAGGCATGTTATTTATATACTTGGTCTTGTCTTCGTTTTCTGCAGGGATTTGTGTAAGGGAGAGTTTTTTTGGGATGGAATTTAATGATGTGTGGATCGAAAGGTGTGGAATACCTGTCGAGGGTATGTCTTTCTGCCTTTCAGGCAGGTTCTAGGGTGATGTGACAGGCAGGTCACTGTCACCTGAAAGTTGACACTGTCACAGCATTCTTGTCAACCCCTGTGATGTTGATTGCTGATTCGATGTGACACTGCTTCCTTCTGACTGATGCATTCCTGGACCTGTAGCCCAGATGGGTCACCCCGGAAATGGGTCTCATATGAAAATGGGGGGTTCGTAACCCACGGAAATGGAGGCTCCCAGGTGTGAGTGTGTTTATGGGTTCACCCTCTCAGACAACCCTAATCCAGTGTGCATTCTTTTGTATTACCCTCAAGTGTGTTTTCATTCAGGATTAGCTTCTGGGATAGAATAGAGTCTCTGTGGGTAATTTGTGTATGTTGCAGGGTAAATAAAGCCTGCAGAATGCAGTCTTTGTGGACTGGGTTAATTTGTGTATGTTGCAGGGTAAATAAAGTCTGATGGAATCAGAGCAGTGATGTAGCTGTGTTTATGCAAAGTGTCAGTGTCAGATATGAGACAATGAACAGGCAATGGAAGTGTTCAGGTGTGTTTGTATGACTGTCTGTGTGATTCAGGAGGCAGTTAGTTCTACCAACACTCAGACTCTTGAGCTGTTAAACAGACTGTCTGCTCCCGGATTCTGGCATTTGACATGTTGTGATACCTACTTCCGGTTAGGGGCTACGTAAATGTAAACAATTCCAATGATAATTTTTTTTAATGGGATGTGGGTTAAGGATCCATTTGGATGAGCATAAAAATTGGAAAGGTATATATATTTTAAAGAGTTCTTTTCCTGGTTTAAATTTTACATTTGCAATGATCGGCTTTCCGCTCACTGCATTGTGAATGTGTGTCCAGTGCTTCTAATTTTCCGTTTTTTTGTGTGTTTGGATAGGGGTACGGGTAGGTGGGGTCAATCCTATCCATATTATTTTGGGAATATTGTTGTATTTACAAAGCTTCCTTAGTGGGATAATGTTTTATCATAAAATCATTTTATATAGTATAAACTATATCTATTCTAGTTGTAATGAACTGCAGTGTTTTCATATAACTTGACCGTTGTTTAATTTAAATGTTTCATCCTGAATATCATGTTTTCTTTGTATGCTGAACGGCACGGTCGATATTGATAAACAGATAAACTGTCAAATTATATTAAAAAATGTGGTTCAACATATTTGGACTGTAAAGATGTTAAAGTAGATATAGTTTATACTATATAACAACAATGAGATTTTGTACTTTTAGTCATGATGCTGATAGAGCTGGCACGAATCGTCTAAAACACGCCACAAAGTTTTATTGTGTACAAATTAAGTTTCTCACGAAAGGTCATAGACTTGTCCCTTGTTTGTACCCCTAGTTTTGTGAAATGTCCAGTGGCCCACAATGGGGTATTTAACAAAAAAGCATATGCACCCTATGTAGAAAACATAAGCCTCTCACATACGCTAGTGCATCATCCTATTGTAGCGAGTTATCTTTCGAGATATGATTATTACAGGTGCGATGTTTATCATTTGAAAGGGAAATGTCTTCAATAGGAAGGACAGCCCCTACCCAATGCTCAGGCAACAATTGACAGTCAGGGGGTATATTTTTTTAATATAATTTGCTTTATCGCGGTGGAGAAATATTTACCCACTTGACAGCTGATCTTTGTCATGATGACAGTTGACTGTCTATGCCACCAGATGGCAGTATGGTCGGCAACAGGGCATTATGCACCATACAGAATATGTAATCCTCTTTATGCATCTTGAATATCATGTTTGCTGAATGGCATGGTCAATATATTCGTAAACAGGTAACGGTCAAATCATATAAAAAAAACTGTAGTTCATTGAAACATGTTTGGGTGGACAGGGTGCTAGAATAGATAAAGTTTAACTAGATATATATCATGATTTTATGGTGACATTGATCAGACTTTGTTTCTTTAATGGATGAGATTGAATTATGTCATCAAATTCAGCTGTTGCTGTTGGCTGTAGTTCAACCCTCCAGTCTTGCCTGGAGACGACCATTGGGAGTGACCAAGGCAGGTGTGCCCACTGATACAAGACCTACTGAGACCGCCAACAGGGGAGGCACTGGTCCTCTGTCTCATATCAGCATCTACCCAATGGTATTCCAGGTCCTCATGCAAGCCAGGAATACAGCATTACTTGTGTTTCGTTGTTACACTGGGGCCTGTTCATTATATATTTTATGTAAAGATCCTTTATGTTAGCCAGACATCTGAAGGAGCAAGCATTATTTGGCAGTGGTCACAACAGTGGTTAGAGGACATGACTGGTTATTCAGGGGCCACGGTTCGAGTCCACCTGCTGCCATTTCAAAACTTGGGCAGTTTCATTCACCCCATATTGCCGGGGTCTTTTAGGAGAGACTAAAGACCATTGGTCCATTCTGTGATGTTTCTCTTACTGCAGTTGCTGTGGTGCAACTCCTACAGCATAAAGACTGTTAAAAAGTACCCAAAATTGTATCTATTTATATGGGGGATGTCAATGTTTTTTTGAGCCATGGGTCCATTCTAGGACCAAGTAGTCGCAAGCCGACTATTACAAGCCTTTGTGGAGTTGTACGTTGGAGTTACAATTCTGAACAATGGCAACGATCTTCTCCTGTGCCAGTGATTCAGCCGAGGATTGATGGGAGCAGGCTCCGCTCACAAACTACATGGGCCTCCACCCATCCGTCAGTCGCCACGCTAACCAAAATCACCTGCAAGCAACAGCGACACCCCAAGTGTTAAATGTGTCTGGTGAAGGCAGCAGACCAGAAAGCCTGCTCTCTTGTGTTACCTTATAACCACCACTGGAGTCAGTATCATCTCGATCCTCGGCTTTGTTACGCTGCGTAGACGTCATTAGAGAAAAACGTGCGTTTCACAGCGGCAAATGCAACGCCGGCTGCACAACAATTGTGGCTGTATGCTAGCGTACCAGTCGGCGTTTCCGAATGATTATCACCGCACCGTTGCATGATTATACCCTCTGTGACTCACGTTGTTGCAAGTGCACTGCCTTTATTCCCTGCTAATTCCATTGCCTTTCTTGGCGAATTGACTGTTGTCATACCCGATTAACAGCAACCAGGCGTGACAAAAAACGAGATAATGACGCATCGGATTAGTCAGTGTTGATCAATGACGTCGGACCCATCTTAAATGCGACATGAAGGCTCGCCATGTTTCGGTGTATTGTATGTTGTCGTGCTTGATTAACGACAACCCAGTGTGACAAAAAAAAGACAATGGCGCATCAGACCAGTCAGTTATGATCAACGATGTTGGACCCATCTTAAAAGCAGCAGCAGGAAGCTTGCCATATTTCAGAAGCAACAGGCCGATTTTGTTAAGCCATTGGCAGATGGCCTCGCTGATTATTTCTGCTCTGGGCAGAAGAGAAGCTGAATATCTTTGACAAGTTGATAGTTTGGTATTATAGGATAACAGAAAATGCTGACAGATTGAATTTGCGGAAATACGGCAGAAGGTAATGCATTTTTCACGCCAACAGCTTTAATTCTGAATTTCTGCCCCTGCACTTGTGGGTATGTGGGTGATATTTATTGGATTTTTTTTGCGGGTCCAAATAGCAGTTTCATGTGCCTGGGAAGAGATCAGCATTGTTTTGTCTTCACGGTTCAGTGATCAGCAAGATGTTGGTGCAAAGTGGGTGGTCTAGAGATGGCTATTGCACATGTGAAAACCTGTTTATTTGTACTGCCCCCAGGACAGCTGTCCGGCCATACAATGACCAGTGGGCATAGTCCACCATACTGGACATCACTGTCACCAAACACTGAGTTGATGCATCAATAAATGTAGAGTCTGGTTGTCCTTTGTTGTTAAGCATTGTTTAGTGTGTCCACTGTGTGTCCAGTGACTGGACAATGTGTATCTGTCCACTGGACATGTGTGTGAAAGGATACGGTCATTATGTATATGTTGACCAGCGGCTAAACACACCATGGACGCAATGCATTTGACCACTTGTTGCTTTCACACACTGTTCACTGTGTGAAAGTAGAACATGGATTCGTTTGGGAATTCTCATAATTTGCAATTTTGGTCAGCTCCCAGGTTTGATACAGTAGAAGTCCCTAAAAACAAACAAAAATAAGGGAGGTTGTAAAATAATTACATTTTATTGCATTTTATGTGTAGCACGTTGAGTATAATTTATGTCTCATAACTACATATACAGTTTGGTTTAACTGTTTTGCTAATAAGGCAAGTTAACACCTTTATTCTCCTCACTGGGTATATATTTATTCTCCTCACTGGGTATATATTTATTCTCCTCACTGGGTATTTATTTAAAGCATGTAAAATTCAGGGGGGAAATGTTTGCCAATGTAACAAAATAAATCTTTATTTCGATTTATGCTACATTATGAGAAGAAAAATGGCTAGACGATTTAAACTTTTTTAATCAGCTGGTTGGATAAATATACACATCTTTAACAAACATTACCCTTGGTGATATTAAGTAACCAATGAGGTAGGGTTAAATCTAACAACCCCCTGTAGCCACAGTCTCTGTCTACACTGGATACCCATGTGTTGTTGCTTAATGCATTACCATTAATTAAGCAAGCTTATCACAGTCTGAATCATGTTTATCTGGGCAGACTTATCCACACATGGTCTATGGAAATTGCTAGGTTGCTTTCCTGTGATTCCCACCTAGTGATGGACCCAGTCCAGGCTGGCATTGGTCCCAGGCTGGCAATGGTCCCAGGCTGGCAATGGTCCTAGGTTGGCAATGGTCCCAGGCTGGCATTGGTCCCAGGCTGCCATGGGTCCCAGGTCAATGCTGCCATATGAGATGGAGTCTGATTTATTAGTGAATTCCACATTGTTACTCTTGTGTAATAGCAACATTCCTACGTCCCTAAGCTGCTTAAGTTGATTACTCTGGAATCACATTAACCTCAGCTACTCTGAGGAATTCTCTGACATTGGAGACTAATATACCACTGGCTGTGGCGTTATTGTGTAAATGTTGGTGCAGGAACCATCTGCCACTGAATTAATGCTGACCCAGTTTCAGGCAAAGGATGTGAGTTTTCACACGATGGCATGGACAAATATCCACTTTGTTATAGCACCATGTTTCCTGCAGGGAATTTTTTCCGTGGTTGAGGGACCTGTTGATGGTTGTCAGTTGGTCGGGTGTCTGACCTACTGCCATTGGGGATGGAGTTGAAGACTGGTTGTTAGTCTACAGCTCATAGGTTAATTATCATAGTTTTAGTTGATTAAAACATGGAATCTGGGTTTTTTCTCAAAAAATCCCCCAGGCAGCATAGTGGGATCACGTTTGTGATAGCATTTTAAGTCTCTGTGTGTGCATTGCATTTATGTACATGCATGTTGCACGCATGTGTGTGTGTTGCATGCACGTGTGTGTGTGTGTGTGTGTGTATACATAGATTAATGCATTTACAATCAATCAAACATACACATATATAGTATATATATATATTTATATATATATATATATATATATATAAACTCACAGGTATGGAATATTATTTACATACCCATGCATCTGCCTGTCAGACATCTGAACATGACAGAACTATTATAACATGTCCACATTCACTGTATATTTAACATGGAAAAAAGATGCTGCAATATTTATTTTGTTCTGCCGTTCAGCCCTCAATCACAGCTACCCGGCAGTATTTGTCCCAGGTTGCTTTCACTACTGACAGAACCTCTCTAAATACTGGAACGCTGACAGAACCTCCCTATATACAAGAACACTGACAGAACCTCCCTAAATAGAAGAACGCTGACAGAACCTCCCTAAATAGAAGAACGCTCACAGAACTTCTCTATACAGGAATGCTGATAGAACCTCTCTAAATAGAAGAACGCTGACAGAACCTCCCTAAATACAAGAACACTGATAGAACCTCCCTAAATACAAGAACACTGATAGAACCTCTCTAAATACAAGAACACTGATAGAACCTCTCTAAATACAAGAACGCTCACAGAACCTCTCTAGATACAAGAATGCTCACAGAACCTCTCTAGATACAAGAACGCTCACAGAACCTCTCTAGATACAAGAACGCTCACAGAACCTCTCTAGATACAAGAACGTTCACAGAACCTCTCTAGATACAAGAACGCTCACAGAACCTCTCTAAATACAAGAACTCTCACAGAACCTCTCTAGATACAAGAACGCTCACATAACCTCTCTAGATACAAGAACGCTCACAGAACCTCTCTAAATACAAGAATGCTGACAGAACCTCTTTAAATACATGTCGCAGGTCAATACTCATCCCACTCTGACATGGACTCATCTCCATGGAGAGTTAACTGTCTTCTATTATTAAACCAGAGAGACAAGTTACAGACCAAACAGTTTTGAGAGGAAGTATGTGACCCTGGGACCTTCCAGCGCCAGTTGGTTCCTACATTTCGGCTTATGTTGCATTAGCGGCTCCGAATGAATGAGTACTGGAAATAACTTCCATACTCTGGCTGGTTGTGAGCCACAGATGTCAAGTGAGTCAGACTACGGGGAATTGTCGGGAAATTGGCGGGGAATTGTCGGAAATGTTTCTTGTATGAGATGACACGTGTGGAAAGCGTTGATGGGGTGGAAAATCTTGATGGGGATATGGAGGAGGTGGGAATTGATAGGCTGGACAAAAAAGAATGCGTTATTATGAGGTGCATGATATGGCACAAGAAGAGAAAACTGACGGGAGGTTATGAGGAAGAGACAGAAAACTGGACATAGTACATAATTATCATGAGATGTGAAGATTATTTGGCAGAATTTTCTCCGAACCAAACTGCGAAATGCTAAGGGGTGGTCTCAAATGCTAAGGGATGGTCTCAAATGCTATGGCATGGTCTCGAAACACTCAAAAAACAGCACTGCACTAAACCAAATCTCACTTAACATCAGACCTCCCCTCCGCCGCTCCAAATGAAACTTTTAATTTTATTGACTTGTATCTATCACATACCACACAGATAAACACATGCTAACGTGATTGTAGAATACTTGCACACAAAGTCAGCACCTTTATGAAGTAAGATCGAAAAATAAATAATGTTTTTTAAATACATTGGTACACTGCTAAGCTGAACAGCTGCTAACCCCCCTACCCCCATGAAACCAATTTAGGTCATACATCAGTGTTTTGAGTTCATCCCTAAGAAGCTTGCAAAATGAGTCTGAAATGAGACAAGCGAAACATCTAATTGCAGAGGTAGCTTTAATCACCTGGTGTTGTCAAGTGACACTATGTTCGGTGTGTTTCATAACTGACGAATCGGCTTGGTTTAGTAGACTGAGATTGACAGGCAGGAGGTCTCATTCAACCTGACAGGTGTGCAGTGTGTAGTGTAGTGTAGTGTAGAAGGGTAGTGTTATAGACTGCTACTGGCAGTAATAGAGATTGTCTGCTAGGGTTGCTTGTTTGTAATGAATACAACAGAACGCATTGTCCTGTGTTGTTAACACATCGCTACATGTCTGGGGAAGTGGCTTACTATACACCAGGTAGGGCGTATTGGGGACGCTAATATTAGGGTGTTTAAATTACAACTTGCCAATTTATTTTTAGTACCTGGTGATCTAACACTAAATGTCATAAGTCCCTTGTTCCTGATGTCTGTGCCAGATGAAGTAAAAGATCCCACACAGGGTGGGTGCACAGAGGGTGGTTACCCTCTACCCTGGATGCTGCAAGGAATACCTAGGTTAGACTTGTCAACATATGCCTGGCTGGTTTATTTTGAAAGTTTATCAGATAGCATCAGTTGGGATCTGGGAGATGAGGGAGACTGCCCAGAGAAGATAGGGAGTGGGGGCTGGGAGTGTCTCCTCTTGTCCAGTTAATCCTTTCCCTCCCACTTCTACATATCAACTGTTGCGCCCTTTAATGCTATAGAGCATTTAATGTGTTTCTGACCTTTTATTTTTATCATTCTGATATGACAACACAGTGAATGACTTTGAACAACATCTGTTGTTAGATTAACCATGATCTTTTACTGATAATCATCTGTCTAATTGAGATATGTCTAAATATACATTATTTTTGCATATCTGAAAAATATTCTAAACGGGGAACGACTTCTGTTGAGTATTTGTTGTTTGATCTGTCTGATTAAAATACGCTTGCACACACGCATGTATACATGCACACATGCATGCATGTAGATGTTGTAGTATTAAATTTTTAAAGCCTGCATTAGGTTACTAGTGGTGCCACACTTGTAGCAGACTGTGTAATGTCACGCGTGCATGCGCTGATGCGTGCATGCACCCGATCTGCATGTTTCAACACCAACACTCAAGAGCATGTTTTATTCATGCAGTCTGCTTTAGGTGACATAACGTTGACAAGTTATCAAAGGGCGATCCACCCCGTCATAATCACCCCATGGAACACTCGGGCAGGTTTCAATGAAACTGCACTCTGACATGAATGCTGCATCTATAATGACAGTTTTCGGAGAATCACCCAACAGTTTCTCCTCCTGTTGTGCAGAATTCAATTACACATTCGCCAGACTTGTTATTCAGTCCTCGATTCCTTCCCTGGCACACCCAGCAGGCTCGTTAACTCCTGTTTTGTGCTATTCTACTTCATAACTGGTGATAGCAACGCTAGAGCAGTCCCCATATATGCAAACTACCAATTATGGTTTCCCCCTCGGCAATCGTCGTGCCGTTTTCGTTTGGCTCATGGGAAAATGTGTTGTGGGCTTATCTGTACATTTTGATTTTTTTTTTAAAAGCCACTTTTCTTAGACTGCTAATTGCCCGTGTTCAGCTAGCGTAATGTTATCGCTCATTCACCGAACAAACCGACATGTATGCCTAAAAAAAATTCTAAATCAACAGGTATCTGGGTACAATGTATGATTGATTATATAGACAGGCATTCATGGATATCGGTCATTATTCCCATGGCATGTCACAGACACCTCTGGTGGCTCCACCTGTGAGCATATACAGAATTTTTTTCTAGTAGTTACATCAGTTAGTGAAATTGTTTGCTAAGATTTAAGTCGAAACATTGATTTTTAATCATGGAACAGTTACAGCAGATGTAACATCTAATGTTTGGCAGATTTGTGGTGTGGTTCATTGATTGTGTTAAATCAGAAGTACTGTACTACGCAACATATTTGTCATTTGTTACACTATTTTTCATATCCATGACACCTTTAATACATAAATTAGACTGCATCTGCATTGATGAAAAATTTGGTTGCCCAAGAACCTGCGCCATGATTATGCTGGCTGTTGATTAAATTTTTTTCTGGGATATTTATTAGGGAGTTGATGTAAACATAAACCATTATAAACAAAGTTGCATGGACAAAAGCCTTGACAGACAAACCTCCATGGACAAAACACCCATGGACAAAAGCCTTGACAGACAAACTTCCATGGACAAAACACCCATGGACAAAACCCCAATGGACAAAACCTCATGGACAAAACCCTGTTTGACAAAACCCCCATGGACAAACCCCCACACAATCATTCAAAAGTTACATCACATGGCAGGCATTAATAAATTGACAGCTGGTGCTAAGTTTACACACATTACTTCCTACTTTGTCATTCCCGGTGACAACATAAATCCTGTGATTGCTCATGCCGCATGGTCACACACGCTGACGCATGGTCACACACGCTGACGTACATCCGAGAAACAAATCACTAAAACACTACTTTCTTATAATGTCGTGATTGTAAACTTGGGGTGACAGAAATGGGGACAGGGTGTGGAGTGATGACATGTGAAAGTTGTAACTGGAGACCAGGATAACATAGTATTGATACTGTGGTGACACTTGTGACAATGGCTGGCCCGAGTTGGTTGACGGCCACAGCAGGCATGAACAGAAGAAGACGGATGTCACCTGGACAGCCGGTCTAAAGGTGGAGCAGAAATAGGGTGGGTGTAGATGGAGTTAATGATAAATCAAATAAGTTAGTCAGTTTGTAATGTGATATAGCACTCAGTGGGTCTGTGTGCAGTGCACGCATGTGCATGCATGCACGAGTGGGTGCACGTTGTAGCTAGGTTTTCATATTTTATACACGGTTGTTCCTATGTTCAAACTGTTACTGTTTATAGTATTTTATGCCCATTACGTCACTGTAAAACCAGTGCTGATTACGTGTAATTATGGTTAGCCATTCAGGTTAAGGCTTGGGTTAATGTCTTAACCCTCGCCAGATCATGGCAACCCTCTCTGGCAGACTGGTAGACTTTACAATGAGAAGGCCATTCTGTCTAAACTGAAATTCTATCCAAATTCTCACCACATTGTGATCCTATAAACAAAGACGAAATGTATAAAAAAAAAGTAAAATCTGTTTTATGTGGTTAAGTGTGTGCCCCAAAAATCTGTTTGCATAAACACTATAGTTTGACACCAGATTATTGATTTTACCACAGATATAGGCATATATAGATATAGGCATATATAGATATAGGCATATATAGATATAGCGTCCCAGGTAACCACAAGTCTGAGCCGCAGTGATTGGCTGCAGTACCAACCCCTGAGACATACCACTCTCAGCAGGTCCATAAACACTTATTACCTCTGTTAATCAACATTGAAGTACCTAGGCTGGCAGAGTAGACATCACTGCCAGTCTCCATCAACAGACAGAAGGCCAGGATCAGCGGGAGGCAGGTGTTAGACCACCATCGAATTTACATTAGACGCTATATACAACATTTCTTATGCTTAGTGGAAAATATGTTGTACAATTTTCTTGAAAACTTTCGCAGCATGTAAAGCGTCAATTTACTTCATGTGAAATTCGTGAAAATGACATACCTTGTTTTTCAGAAAAACGCACCGAAAGCCAATACCCCTAAATTTTATCCGGCCCAGTGACTTATTTTGAAATATTGGTGCATTGCAAAGATCTAATATAAAACTTTACTAACGTATCCAATATAAAAGTACTTGGGGAAAAAATAACTACTCACCCACAATCCTGGCTTCCCTAGGGACTATTCCCTAGGAATGATCCTCTGTGTATGTAGACAAAATTCTCTTGTTTTGGTAACTTGTGCAGGGAAGCTTTTCCCATGTTGATTTTCTCAGAAAACAAATGGTAGGATTTTATAAAAACTCTTCAGCAGGTCAGTGACATGACATGCAACAATATGATGTGATAAAATCTTGATCGGTATCTTGCACAATGCATACATGACTAGAAAGCATAACATGGGGAAAATAAACAATGATATGTGCCCTTCCAATTAGACACTGCCATCCAACCCAAACAATCCCATTAGTCAGAAACACCCAGCCCGTTTGTTGGAAATTGGGCATTGGTAGGGAAGAAGTATATGGTGAGGAGGTGACAGTATTCTTCGTTGGAAGAAGTCATGCATGTGGAATTACGTTCCTTTCCTGCCGAGGTCATGGAAGGGTCTGGCATTTGCACATAAAACTTTCCGCTAGCCCTGCCAATGTTTCCAGTTAGCTGGGCATTTTATCTGGCTACGATATTGTAGTCGTTTGTCTTTTTTTGTGAGCAGAAAATTAAACGACCATGAAATGAATAATGTACACATAGGATTCCAGCTGAACAGAATAAATAAATTGAAAGTGCAATGTAAAGGTCCCTCTTCAGTGTGATTAGTTTTTATTCGCCTCATTTCACACAAAAAAACAAACCTATCTAGTATTGACTGCAACAGGCTTGCTCGGTTGTATCAATTTGTTATTAATTTTTTTTTTAAATCAGACAAACTATTAAATATTTTTGACTGGGTCCGTTCAAAATTAAACAAAAGTGGTCCAGCTCTATATACTATGATATAAGGTTACTCGCACTTTAAGGTTACCTTTAAGTGTATTCTTTTGATGATTTTAACAAAAGTATGAATTCTTTTATAAGCCAATTGCACATATTACTTTTAAGACTTTTAACACACCACAGATTGGAACATCGATGAACCTGATTCGTGATGTGCTAAAATGAACGGCAGAGGAAGCTTCAAGTCAGCATTAGTTCACACAGATTTTCAATAAAATGCACATAAATATGTTAGACCACATCTGGCAGCGTTTCTGATCAAGCAAAAAGTCTGTGGCATGGCTTATATCTGCTGCCGAATGATGTCTATTGATTATACATCAACGACTGAGTGTTCTTCGCCACAGCTGGTTCCCGGAACACTCATCCAGCTTCGCAATGTTCATTGTTACATTGATATATTCCTGGCTTTCACTGCCGCATGTAGCGCAGCCTTCACATAATGTCCCTGTCATCTTGTGTCCTTTATCTGTGATGCTGTGTCACTGGTACACACACACACCTGTGTGTGTGTGTACATGTTCCATCAATTAGCCATGACAATGTGCCGGGACACCTGGGCGAGTTCTT